>SJYA01001081.1:1814817-1917925 GCA_006410615.1 Neotragus moschatus | reverse complement strand
TGTTTCCGAGGTCAGAGCGGTGGGCGCGGACCAGGAGCCGGGCTGAGGTGTGGCCGAAGCGACGCGTGCCCGAGAGCAGCCGGCGCGGGTGCCGCTGAGGCAGCGGAGGGAGGCAGGACCGACCGAGGGACAGACCGACGGACAGGAGGGAGGGCGACCCGAGAGCCGGCCCCGGGGCCGCGCGGCGGGCGAGACGCCGGGGCCGCCGCCGCCGCCGCCGCCGCCCGCGGCCCCCCAGCAGCAGCAGCCGCCGCCGCCGCCACCCGCGCCCCCTCCGGGCCCCGGACCGGCGCCCCCTCAGCAAGCACCCCGGACCGAGGCGGCGCCCCCGGAGGCAGCAGACGAGGGCGGCCCGCGGGCCCGGCTCCGCAGCCGAGACAGCTCTTGCGGCCGCCCCGGCACCCCGGGCGCCGCGAGCACGGCCAAGGGCAGCCCGAACGGCGAATGCGGGCGCGGCGAGCCGCAGTGCAGCCCCGCGGGGTCCGAGGGCCCTGCGCGGGGTCCCAAGGTGTCGTTCTCATGCCGCGGGGCAGCCCCGGGGCCCGGGCCGGGCTCGGGAGCCGGGCCCGGGCCGGCGGACGAGGCGGGCAGCGAGGAGGCGGGCCCGGCGGGGGAGTCGCGCGGCAGCCAGGCCAGCTTCATGCAGCGCCAGTTCGGCGCGCTCCTGCAGCCGGGCGTCAACAAGTTCTCCTTGCGGATGTTCGGCAGTCAGAAGGCCGTGGAGCGCGAGCAGGAGCGCGTCAAGTCAGCGGGGGCCTGGATCATCCACCCTTACAGCGACTTCAGGTACTGTCGCTCGGAGGGCCAGCCGGCCCGCGCGGAGGGGCACGGCGAGCGGACGCGCGCGGAGGCCGTCCTGGGAGCGCTTTGGGAAGGGCGGGGCGGTGCGCCCCAAGGGTGACCTCGGGGCCCCCCTCAGTGACCTCGGGCAAGTCCGGGACCCGCCCCAGAAGGACCTGGGCGCCCAAGGCTCTGCCCTTGGAGGGGCGCTGGGAGATACACGCAGGCTCGTGCCGTGACCCTGGCGCGCCCCCTCCCACGCAACCTGACATTCCCCGCCCTTCCAGTGGGCGCACGTCACGGGCCGCAGGACCAGGGTCTGAGCGCAGAGGGGCGGAGAGGACGAATAGAGGGGAACGTGGGCGCCAGGGAGGCGGAGGAGCGGAAGGAAGGAGGAAGGAAGGGCGCCCGGGAAGGACGCGCCCCGTAGAGGCTGGCGGAGAAAGGGTTAAGCGGACACGCCGGATACCACGGTCTCCACCTGCGCCCCACGCAGCAGAGAGGCGCGTCCCGGGTCCCTGGGCCTGGGTGTTGCTCGAGGAGTGGGTGCTGAGCGTGCTGGTATCCCACGGCTGTGTCTTCTCAGCCTCATCAGCTCTGGCGGCCGGGTGGCGTGCCCAGGTGTCGGTGGTTGGTTTGTCGATGTGGATTCAGCCGGCTGGTGCGTGGAAAGGCTCAGAGCGAGGCCGGAGCAGGGTCATGCCGCGTTTGTTTGCAGTTCCGTTCCTGGGCGTGCGCTGTGTGGCCTGCGAGTGAGAACGATGCCTGTCACTGCAGTCCGTGTGTGTGATCAAGAGCATGTGACTGCGGGGGACGGGGGTCCTGGGGGCGCAGGCTGAGCGCTCTGGGGGGTGTGTCTGCACGGCAGATCGCGGCTGTATGTTGGGGAGAGATGGTGTGTGTGTGTGTATGTGTGTGTGTGTGTGTGTGTGTGAGGTGATGTGTCCATGACTGGAGTGTGTGAGCTAGGGTGCACAGGGTCTGTGTGCCCCCCTCCGCTCGCCTACTGGTTGTGGCTCCCAGGGCGGACGCGGTTTCAGCACCACGGACAGCAGTCCAGAGGCCTGCGGATCCTCTCCCTTCGCGCGTCTCGGGTCTCCCCCTCCTCTGAAGTCGGAGGTCTTTTGCTCCTGGACGCCCAGAGCTGGGAAAGGGGGCTGCGAGACTCTCCCTTTTTCTGGACGGCTGGGGAAACGGAGGCCCAGGGACACAAGTCAGGGGCAGAGGCTGGAGGAAAGACCATGATTCCAGCTCCTCACCCTTCAGACCCTCCTGGGAGGTGAGTGCAGCCTTGACTAGAGGTTTGGGTTTGGGAAGAGGCCAGGGGCAGAGGTCCCAGGGTCATGTCCTGATGGGGTAGCAGGGGGTTGGGGCGGGGGGCGCTCTGGATAGTCGCGACCTACCTGGGGGCTTTGCATCCTTCTGTAGATGGTTCTGGTCTGTGCAATGGGGATGGACTTGACTTCCAGGGCTCTCTGGCCCACCTGGTCCCCCTGTGAACCAGGGGCTAACACCAGCTGGCTGGAAAGGGATATGAGGGACGTGGGCAGTGGGAGGTAGCTGCAGAAAGTAGTCATTCCCCTGTCCCCTCCAGCACACCTGTTTGCAGCTTCCCCAGGGCAGTGAGTGGCCTGAGTTTCCTCTCAGATGCAGAAGCGGTGGTGGTGCTGGGAGAAGGAGCTGGATGTCCTTCTGCCTGTCCCGCTCAGTCATTCGTGTGTCCCTGGGCAGATACATTGTAATCTGGGGGTGATCAATGGGGTAGGGGCAAGGGAGGGGGCATGTGTGGCCTGTAGCTCGGATAAGGTAAGCCAGCCAAGGTAAAAACCCTAATATCTTGCCAAGTTGGAGTGCAGCTACCCCAAATTTACACACCAGGAGAGGGGCACAAAGATGTAAATTCACTTGCCCAAAGCCACACAGCTAGTCCCAAGCCAGGCAGAGTGGGGATTCGTGCCTGGGGAGGCTGACCTCTGAATCTACACTTTGGATTGTCAGGCAAGCTGGTCTCTGGCCATGTCCTGTCCAGGCCAAGAAGGAACAAGAGGGAAAAAGGCATCCTGTGTTCATGGGTGTGTGTTAGTTTTAAGAACCATTCACAGAGCAACAGGGAGGGTCCTTGGGTCTGCTTGTCCACACTTGGCTGTCTGTGCTGATGACCTGATGGTGCAGACACTGTCCCCGCTGGCGCCCAGGTGAGCCCTGGACACGACTGAGAAGGGAAATGAGGCCAAGAGGCCAAGGCTCCCATACCAGCCCCAGGACCACTTCCTTGAGCAACAACTTTGTTCAGGTTGACCTGGCACCTGTCTGGTGTGGACAACAGGACAATTCACATTTGATGAGCTGGAACAGCTGTGGCCATGCCTCACTCCAAGGACCACAAGGGCTTCCAGGGAGGGGGAGTGTCTGCAGAGGCCTCAGGGAGGAGGGCTCTTGAGGAAGGTGACCAGACCGAGACTGGGAGAGAGGAGTACAAAGTCTGGAACAGGCTGAGGAGGGGCTGGGGAAGTCTACAGTGAGGCCCGCAGCCCCTGTATATAGCCTGGAGCCCTTCCCAGGCTTCCCTGCCTCAGTTTCCCCAAATTCAAGATGTACCCCACTTCTCTTGATCCGATTTGTTTCTGTACCACCTGTGCACTTGGAAGTGGCCTTTTCCCCCTTATATGCTTACCTGCCTCACACACTCCCGCACCATGGTTTCCTGGGGCCTGGCATGCGTGGGGCCCCAGGATGATTTGGGGAGCCCGCTGAGGGGCCCATGTGGGTGCCAGGTGAGGCCGTGAGTCAGGTCATGAGCCCCATTTCCTGGCAGCTGTCTTCACTTTTTCATGGGGCTGTGGGTAACACTAGAGCTGGCGCCTGGATACAGATGTTCTGTGAGCATCCGTGGGGTGGGGGAGGGGAGAAGCATGTTCCAGGGACAACAGGAAGCTCTCCCATTCTGGACCATCCACTCCTTCTGCCACTTTCTTCACCTCCTTGGATGGTGGTCACTTGAGGATCAAGGCAGCTGTGGTTGAGTGGGGGCCTGGGCATGTCTGGGATGGGGGGGGCCAGTGGCCTTATCTCCCCAGAAAGAGTATGGGCGGTGGCTTCCCAGGGCCTTTCATCCTGTTTCCAAGTCTGTAAGCTCCTCTGAGTTCTGATCTGAGTCTCTCCTGCTGCTCAATGTTCCCAAACTGTATGCCACCAGAAGGCCTGGTTTTGCAGGGAAAAGAGAAGTGGGTCCCTTTCCTGGCCCTCAGCAGAGTTCAGACAAAGCCAGGTCCTGTGGATGCTGGCCTCTATCTGTGTGACACCCTAGGGGACCCCAAGAGCCTGGGGTGGTAGAGGGCTGGCCTGAAGATCCAACAGGACTAGCGGGCTTCTCCTGCCCCAGATGGCCCTATGGATCAGCAGGAGATCAGGATGCGTCAGCTCATGAGAATAAGCCCTGAATTATCCCAGGGGTGGTAGGGGTGGGGTGGGGTGAGGAGGGGAGGCAAGACAGGAAAGGGGCCCAGAGCTTCCCTGGTTGTGAATCCAGCCCTCAGAGTTGGGGGCAGTGGACATACCCATTTCCCAGGTGGAAGAGTTGTGGCCCAGGCCCACCCAACAGGGAGGAAGGGAGCTCCACTGTCCCTGTCTGGGTTCAGGGGCCCCTCGTCACTCTATGGGGTTCCTCCCTGAAGGTGGAGCTTCTGACCTTGAATCCCCTGCTTTAGATTGTCACACACCTATGCTCTGTGTCCAAATCCAGGGCCTGGGCATGACCTGCGGGCTTAGGGGGAATGCTGGGAGAGTTCGCTTTGTATAAGGTAGCTTCCTCAGCTACTCACTTGCTCAGGAAAGAGCCTGCTTCACTTCCCCCAAACACATCGAGCACAGGCCACCCCACCTCCTGCCTGAACACCACCCTCCACCCTTTCCTGGCAGGGATGTTTGTCCTTCTCACTTTAAACTCACTCAGCCATGGCTGTGGCTGACCCACAGCCCCACAGAGCCCAGCTCCCACATCTCTCATCCCTTTTCACCTCCCTTTATGCCCCTGCTCCAGCCCCAGGCCTTCCAGCTGCCCCAAAGGCAAACTCCATGCTGGCTGTTCCCTGGGCCCAGGGTGCAGTGCCCTGTACTTTGCCTAGTGGCCCTCCTCTATCTTCTGCCCACATGCCACTTCCTCCGAGAAGCCCTCTTGACTCATCCTAGCTAAAGCAGCCCTTCTGAAGCATCCCAGTCATTTTTCTGTGTGGAACGTCCAGCTCCCTACCCGGGCTGGGGCCCTGAGGGAGTGCCAGGTTTGTCTGGTCATCACGTGTCCCCCTGGCCTGGCACCTAGTTGGCCCCACAGTCTCCCCTGTCTTGGGATCACCCAGGAATCCTCCCCCAGGGAGTCTCCCTTTCCAGATCACTGACACCCGCCTGGGATCTGTAACTCATGTCCAAGGGCTCAGGCCCTAATCCTCCACCCCCCAGCTCCACCCCCAGGCTCATCCTTAGTTGCAGACCTCCAGCCCCTAATCCCCTGGGATTTGCCTGATCTGATCCATAATTCCTAGACTGCCTCCTACCCAGTTCTTAGTTCTCCAACCTGGAATGGAGGGAGCTGCTGCCCTTGTTCACCGTGTCCCTGGCCAGCAGCTTCAGACTCCTGGGACGCCCCTGCTGGCCCCTCGTCTGGTCCTGCCTGCCTGGTCCTGGAAGCACAAGCACTGCTTGTCCAGTTTCTGGAGTTGAAGGGAGGGGCCTGGAACACTGGAGATAGGAGAGTGATCACATGGTCCCCAGCTCTGGTTCTGAGGTCTGACTGCCTGGCTTCTGTCACTTAACCATTTCCAGCCTCGGTTTCTCCATCCGCACAAAGGCCGGGCAGCTGCTGGAGCAGGTGCTGGGCTCCCAGTGGGCCCCACTGACATCAGAACCATGCAGCTGTGGCACCTGGGAGAGGGTTCTGCGTGCTCCTGTTCACAGAGTGCTGCGGTCATTGTGCTGAGCCCCCCACTTCCTGCCCGGGAGCCCTGGCCTCGCTGTCTTTCAGGGCCCAGTTCCTATCTGGGCACAGGTGGGAACCAGGGTCTGAGTGTTTTCTCATGGGGTCTGTTTGTTCGAGAGGACGTCTCAATACACGGTTTAATTACCATCCCCAAAGACCCTGGGTAATTGAAGTAGCTGTGACCCCGGACCCTGAAGCCCTGACCTTGTCCTGGGAGTTCTTGGGGTCCTGGGGGGTTCCCTGGGTCCTGGTTGGAGGGGTCTCTGGGTCCCAAGGGTCCCTGGGTCCTGGGGAATCTCTGGGTCCTTGGGGATGTCTCTGGGTCTCAGTCCTGGGGATACTGAGAGGTATCTGGGTCCTAAGGGAGGTCTCTGAGTCCTGGGGAGTCTCTGGGTCCTGGGGGGTCCATGAGTTCGGGGGGGGGACATCTCTGGGTCATGGGAGGATACCTCTGGGTCTTTGGAGGTCTCTGAGATGGCCTACTGTGGGAGGGGCTGCCGGGATTGGGCAGATAAGGCATGGAGGCTTGGAGGAGAGTGATCAGCTCTGGGGCTGCACAGCCCAAGGGGGCAGGCAGGCCCAGGAGAGGTGGGGGTGCAGGGGAGGGGGCTTGGAACCTTTACCCCAGGCCTCAGTCCTCTCCGCCCACCTCCAGGAGGACCATGTTGGCTGGAGGGGATGAGGTTGAGACCCTGGGCAGCCAGGGATAGTTCCCAGTGACCAAGGGGCACTGGCCAGGGCTCAGGCCTGCAAGTGGAGTTCCTGACAGTGCGGGCAGTGGACAGGACAGGCCCAGGGGTGGCAGGCTGGCTCTCAGGTCTCTGGCCTCGCAACCCAAGGCTGGGCCACCTCTCTGGTCTGTCAGTGGGAAGTGTGGTGTCTGCCCACACCTCCCCCCCTACCCACACCCTGACCACAGAACAAAAGGAGAGAATGTCTGTGATGTGTTACCTGGGGAGGGGAAGCATCTCTGCTTCTGGCCATTTAGACTTTCTGCCCCACGCCGGTGATTTCCAGGCCTCCCAATTTAGACTGTTTCTAACCCCCTCTCATGGGTTTCTGGGCTCTCTGGAGGTTTCTTCTCCACTGGCCTTCAGTTACTCTTTCCTGCTTGCTTTGTCCTCAGGCATAAGCCCTTCAACCCCAAAACTGGGGCTCGGGGAGAAGGTCTCTATCCAGAAAGCAGAGGGTTAGGAGCTTTGCTGTGGACATGCTGAGGGTGGAGGTGGTGAGCAGGCAGGTGAGGCCCCTCAGTCAGGTTGGGGCTGGGGTCCTGGGGGTCTCAAGGCTGAGTAGATGATGCACATCAGAGGTCTGAGCCCTACATATAGTCTAGATTCATGTAAAGAAGGCCTTGAACTTGGAGCAGTCCTTTGTTCTGCCCTTATCACTCACTCCAGATCATGTCGACACTTTCATCTCTAAAGGTCTCCATCCACCTCCACCCCAAGGTGGGTTTCCCAGCTGGAGTCCCCATGGCCACTGGGAGAAGCCCTCAGCATGTGTGGGTGGACAGGGCCAGGTGAGCCTCAAAGCCTGCCTTTCCCTGGGATCCTCCCAGACAGATAGAAGAAGAGACTGAGGTTCTCAGGGGCTGGAGGGACTTGCCAAGGTCACACTTGCCAGTGGGCAGGAGCCCAGACCTGGCTGTTGTCACCACCGTCTTGGACTTTGAGTCCTTTCCAGGCTTGGCTCTCGCAGACCAGGCTGCTGTGAACATCTTGTTACAAATCACTTTTTAATTTTTTTCTCTTCCTCTTGGATGATTTCCTTGGGATCAGTTCCCCAAAGTGGAAGGCCTGGGTTACTGGGCAGGTGAGGTGCTGTAGCTCTTCCTTAACAGGGCTGCTCCCAAGAGAGTCGACCCACAGTGTCTCCCAAATCAGGGTGCTCACTGTAGTCAGGTCAGCACTGCTGTTTCCAGCTTTCTGTTAGTTTGTGCTAATTTGGGAGAGTCCCTCCAGCCCCTGGGAACCTCAGTCTCTTCTGTCCATCTAGAGGAGGCCCAGGAAGTGGCAGGCTTTGAGGGTCCCCCAGCCCTGTCCTGCCTGCATACGCTAGAACCTTCTTCAAGAAGTTGTGGGGACTCTGGCCATGATGAGGGCGCCTGGCCTACCAGATGGCCCAGGATACCTACCTCAGGGTGGGTGTCTCTCCCTGCACTGTGAGAGGCAAAGTCAAACAAAGGACTCTGTTCTGAATTTTAGACCNTGAGGGTCCCCCAGCCCTGTCCTGCCTGCATACGCTAGAACCTTCTTCAAGAAGTTGTGGGGACTCTGGCCATGATGAGGGCGCCTGGCCTACCAGATGGCCCAGGATACCTACCTCAGGGTGGGTGTCTCTCCCTGCACTGTGAGAGGCAAAGTCAAACAAAGGACTCTGTTCTGAATTTTAGACCATCCTTTGTCTGAATCTTGACAGGGAGTGTGGCCTTAGACCCCAATCTGGGGCATCCTTTCTTCGCTAAAACCCTGGTCCTTGGTGTTCTCTTTGTATACATGTGCTAACATAAATACAACATAGCATTTGGCCTTTAACCATTTAAAAGCGTACAGTCAAGTGACATTAAGTACATTCACAATGTTGTGCAAGCACCACCTTTCATCCTTGCCAGAACGTTTTCATCTTCCCAAACAGAAACTCCCAGCCTCTGACAACCAGGAACCCACTCTCTGTGTCTGTGTATCTGCCTGTTCTGGACGTTTCCCATCTGTGGGATCACACCCAACGTGTCCTTCCGTGTCTGCTTCTCTCACTGAGCACCGTGTTCTCAGGGTCCATCCACGTGGTAGCAAGTATCAGGGTTTCTCCCCTTTTTGTGGCTGAGTGATGTTCCCATGTGTGGAGGGAACACATTATGTTTATATGTTCATCCACTGATGGATGCGTGGGTTGTTTCCAATTCTGGTCAATATAAGTCGTGCCATGGTGGACACTGGTATACGAGAGTCTGTTTGAATACCTGCTTTCCATCCTTGGGTGTAGGTCCAGGACCCATGTGGAATTGCCAGGCCACATGATAACTTTAACTTTCTGTAGAGCCAGACAGTTTTGCCTCGAGCAGTTTTAATTCCTATTTGTTGCAGGGCTGGGCATCTTTCCATGTGGCCTTTGCTGTGTCCATCTGTCCTCACGGGTAAATGTTGAACTCAGGACATGGTGCCCGGCTGTTGATAGATTTATTCCTCAAATGACAGACCATTTCGCAAGAGCATAGCATTCCCAGGTGGAATTCTGGAATTGACCTCAGGCACACATTATCGGTCCTGGGTGTGTGTGTCTGGCAGTGGAAGCAACCAGTCATCCCATTTTCAGGCATATTTATCACATAAAACATCCAAGCCTGGCCAAGTCGGTTCACTCAGGTTCCTCTGTCACCTAGCCCTATGCTCTGCCTGCCAGGCCTTCCTCTTCCTTTCTCCTTGCCCCTGGGGCACCCCAGCCTCTTCCCTGTCTCCAGCGCCCCCGCCCCCCCGCACCCTGAGTGCTTTTAGAAATGGAGGGATATCCAGTGACCCCTGCTCAACCTTCCGGTGCCCTACTGGGAAACTCAGCGGGGTGGGGGGCCCACACTCTGTCTGGCATCCATCCCATACCTGCAGCCACTGCCCAACCACCCAAAACTCCTGGAGCCAATCCCTACCCCACCCCTCCAGTTTCTCCCTTGTCTCCTCTCTCCCTGCTCAGCCTTACTTCCTTTGGCACGCCAACCTTATGCTAGGTACATTGGACCTTTTTGGGCCCGGGAAACATTTAGTCAATTTTTGAGTGCCTATTCTAGGTCTCTTGATTTCTTCAAAGAAAGACGGTCAAGCTGGGCCTGTGAGAGGAACTGGGCTGGAGGAGTCCAGGCAGCAGTAGAGTGCAATCTGGGATGTGGGAGGGCTTCCTGGAGGCAAGGTCCTCACTAGCCCTGCGTGCTAAGTCGCTCCAGTCATTTTTCCAACTCTTTGCGACCCCCATGGACTATAACCCTCCAGGCTCCTCCATCCATGGGATTCTCCAAGCAAGAATACTGCCCTCCTTCAGGGTATCTTCCCAGTCCGGGTATCTAACCTGTGTCTCTTACATCCCCTGCATTGGCAGGAAGGTTCTTTACCACCAGCGCCATCTGGGACGCCCTCACCAACTATGACCTGGGGTGGGGACAAATTGTCAGCTTCGCCCGAGTATGCAAGTTATGGGCTGGTCCTCAATGGTACCTGCATGCACATTGGGCCAGGCAGAAGCGCTCAGAGGAGGGCCCCACACAAAGGCGGAGTCGTGACCCGCTGTGCCTCGCCCCCAGGTTCTATTGGGACTTTACCATGCTGCTCTTCATGGTGGGAAACCTCATCATCATCCCCGTGGGCATCACCTTCTTCAAGGACGAGACCACGGCCCCGTGGATTGTGTTCAACGTTGTCTCGGACACATTCTTCCTCATGGACCTGGTGCTGAACTTCCGCACGGGCATCGTGATCGAGGACAACACAGAGATCATCCTGGACCCCGAGAAGATCAAGAAGAAGTACCTGCGCACGTGGTTCGTGGTGGACTTCGTATCCTCCATCCCCGTGGACTACATCTTCCTCATCGTGGAGAAAGGCATCGACTCTGAGGTCTACAAGACGGCCCGCGCCCTGCGCATCGTGCGCTTCACCAAGATCCTCAGCCTGCTGCGCCTGCTCCGCTTGTCACGCCTCATCCGCTACATCCATCAGTGGGAGGAGGTGAGTGGCTGCGCATGGGCGCAGGGGCGGGGCCACGGGTATGGGCGGGGGTTGTGGGGCTAGGGCACAGAGGCAAGGGTGGGGTCAGTGGGGTAATGGGCTGGAACTGGGCCGGGATGTAGGGGCAGGGTCGTGATGGGCGAGGCTGTGGTGAGGGGTGAGGATGCCGTTATGGTGATGGGACCAGGTGAAGGCTACAGGAGGCACCGGGAACAAAAAGGCCAGGCCATGATGGGAGACCCTTGGCGGTGGTTGCTGCAGGGTCCAGGGGCGTACTACAGTGAGAAGACAAGCGGGATTAGACACACAAGAGTAGCGGTGTCACTGAATACCCTGGGCGGAGTTACAGAAGCTGCAGAGAGGAGCCTGGGAAACAGGGGTGGAAACTGGGCGGGTTGGGAGCTTGAGCTAAGGGCGAGGTCCCAGGAGCCCCTGCCTGCTGGGGAGTGGGGTCACAGGAAGCACTGCATCAACCTTTGACACATCTGCAGCCCTTCCTTCCTTCTGCCCTGTGAGAGGCAGAGTCCACAGCCCTGTTGGCAACGGGGAAACTGAGGCCCCAAGAAGTGGTCATGACCCTCTCCCCCAAGTTCAGACCCACTTCTGGACTCAGTGTGACCTGACTTCTGCAGCCCCTGGCCACCACACAGGCTCAGTCACCAGCACTTTCCAGGATGCCAACAGGCTGCCAGCTGGGGAGTGGGCGGGGGCTGGGTCACTGGAAGAGGCAGTGGTCCTCAGAGAGGACAATGGGTGGCCGGCCAGGCAGAGATTTGGTGCCTGGGCGGCATGCTGGTAAGGGGCCATGTTCTCTAGTCTAGGGCACTTCACTACCTTGAAAGGCCTACAGGGAGTGGGGGCTACGAGGAAGTAAGGGCTGCCCACACAGGGGACTGCGTCTTCCCACTGCTGGGGCACGAGTAACCATGGGTCTGCCAGACGCTCACGTGAGCTGCCCTACCTTGCCCCCAGATCTTCCACATGACCTACGACCTGGCAAGCGCAGTCATGCGCATCTGCAACCTCATCAGCATGATGCTGCTCCTCTGCCACTGGGATGGCTGCCTGCAGTTCCTGGTGCCCATGCTTCAGGACTTCCCACGCAACTGCTGGGTCTCCATCAACGGCATGGTGGTGAGCCCCGCGCCCGTGTCCCTCTTGCATGCCTGGAGCACAGGGCACCTGAAAACCCCACTGGTGCTGAGCACTCCTCTGGGCT
This sequence comes from Neotragus moschatus, assembly GCA_006410615.1. Taxonomy (NCBI): domain Eukaryota; kingdom Metazoa; phylum Chordata; class Mammalia; order Artiodactyla; family Bovidae; genus Neotragus; species Neotragus moschatus. The sequence goes on along the minus strand of SJYA01001081.1, from coordinate 1,906,242 downwards.
GCTGTCTCAGTTGGAGCCTTGCAGGTCCAGAACTATGGAGCTCCTTTGCCGTTTGAGGGCAGTAGAGCTGCTTTTGTCCCCCTCTCCCCTCTAGAAGTCACATCTGCTTATTGTGTTTTGTGATCCATTCCACTTTTATTTGCACGCATGTATGTGCATGCTATTGCTTAGTCATATCTCTTTTCAACCCCCTGGAGTGCAGCCCACCGGGCTCCTCTGTCCATGGGATTCTCCAGGCAAGAATACTGGAATGGGTTGCCATTCCCTCAAGGGCATTTTCCGAACCCAAGGATCGAACCCGCATCTCCTGCACTGGCAGGCAGACTCTTTCCCATTGAACTACCTGGGAAGCCCATTTTATTTGCACCCGTGTGTTTAAATGACAATTTTATCATAGTCTTCAGATGGGAAAGTAGTATCATTGGTCTTGAAAAGTAATAAATTTGGAGATACAGGAGCACCTACTGCTTTCTGGCTGAGAGACTGTGAACAAGCCTTTCTCCCGCTGGAGTGCATTTGGGGCACAGGGCAGGTGGGCATTGATGGGCGGGAGCATTGGAGGGAAAACCCTTGGGCGCCCAGCCCAGTGCCTCGCACAGCTGCCTGGCTGAGGCAGCTCATTGTCTGGCCGGACACCCAGGCATGTGGTCCTGTTTCCTGAAGGGGGCCCACTGCCCCTCCCCTAGCTGGTTCAACTGAGGACTGGCGGGGGGTAGTGGGTTTCTTCCTAGTCCTATCTGATGCTTTTTGTACCCCACCCCTCTGATCAGGATTTCAGTGTCCCCAGCTCGCTGTCCCCAGGATTTCCCCATTCTTTGGCCTCAAAGACACTCATCAGAGGTTGTAAAGTGGTGAGGACTCTTGAACACCCAGGGCTGGACTCTAGCTGCTCAGAGCCTGTTTCCCCAGGAATAAGGTGGGGAGGCGGCTTCACGCTGGCCCTCTGCTGAGTTGCTGTAACATGTGTGCACATCATATCAGCTGCCTGAATCTAGTTTCCCTCGGTTGACTCTGGACACAGGGAGCCGGATGCCTGGGGAAGGGTGGGCAGGCAGGGCCCTGGGGTGGGAGTGGGGGGGTGTCAAGGGGCTCCCTGGGGACCGAGAGGCTCCCTGGAGACTGTGAGCCCCTGCCCACCACCCACCCTTGGACTTGCAGAACCACTCATGGAGCGAGCTCTACTCCTTCGCGCTGTTCAAGGCCATGAGCCACATGCTGTGCATCGGGTACGGGCGGCAGGCGCCAGAGAGCATGACGGACATCTGGCTGACCATGCTGAGCATGATCGTGGGTGCCACCTGCTACGCCATGTTCATTGGCCACGCCACCGCCCTCATCCAGTCGCTGGACTCCTCGAGGCGCCAGTACCAGGAGAAGGTCTGAGTGGGGAGGAACCCCCGAGGGTCTGGGGTCCACCCCACGTCCCTCCAGCTCCATGCATTGTGCTCAGGATGGAGGTCAGAGAGGTAGAGGGGATGAGGACATCAGAAGGGCCTGTGGCTGTGATCAGGACTGGACCCGGCCCCCTTAGTGGGAGGAACAGCTCACAGAAGGACAGTGAGAAAGCTCAGAGCTCTGAGGAAGAAGTCTAGAGGGGACACAGGGGCCGATGAAGGGAAAAGGAGGGGGAAGAGGTCTAAAAAGGATAGGGCCAGGGGACCCCTTGGTGAGGGGTGTCTATGGGCTGTCCCAGGAAGGGTGGGGGTGCTAGGGTTGCTCAAGGACACAAGGGAGGCCTCTGGGAAGCAAGGATGTCCTGGGACTTGGCTTCCCTGAGGCCAGTCCAATGTAACCCCATAGGGAGAAGTAAGTCAGCTTCAGTCTTCTGCCTCAGTTGCCCCTCCCTCAGGCCAAGGGTGGCCCAGTTCCCCAAACCCTGCCCCACTGTCCCTGTACTACTACCCCAGGGCTGGCCTTGGCCCAGCAGCTGCCTCACCCCCACCAGTGCCCAGCAGTCAGGTCGGCCGGGTCAGCTGGGCCTTGTGCCAGGCGCCCCGGCTGTCCGGAAGCCACCAGCCTCCCACCCAAACACGAGCTGGTGCCGCCACCCACCCGCCGTCACGGGTTCCGCTGAGCTCAGGACAGCTGTGGCTGGGCGGGGCTAGGGCGGAAGCGGGGCCCGAGCTCCCCTGGGGGTGCCACCCTGGGGACAGTAGGGCCTGGTACCCCTGACTGGTGCCCTTGCCCCCAGCCCTGTTCAGGAGGGGCTGGGCTGGTGATTTCTAAAAAGATCATCGAGGAGGGGGCCACCAAAGGGTCAGGAGGGGTTGCCAGAAGATATTCAGAACACAAGAGTTAACTTTTACTGCCAGGGTTAAACTTATTGGGGGCATTTTAGTCGTTCATCTGAAATTCAGATTCCCTGAGTGTCCCATGTTGTCGTGGTCATAAGCCGAGGCCCGCTTAGGCTGGGGCTCTGGAGCAGACACTGCTGACCCGGGCCTCCCCCCGTCCTGTTACAGTACAAGCAGGTGGAGCAATACATGTCCTTCCACAAGCTGCCAGCCGACTTCCGCCAGAAGATCCATGACTACTACGAGCACCGCTACCAGGGCAAGATGTTCGATGAGGACAGCATCCTGGGCGAGCTCAACGGGCCACTGAGGGAGGTAGGGCTTCTGGGAGAAGTGAGCTCCTGGTGATCTGTATTTGATCTTTACTTAGTCATTTACATCAAGTTAAACTGGCAAAACTGGATACAGGCAGAAAACATCCATCTTCTGTCCTGTCCCTCCGCCGGGTTCCTCCGGCTCTCCATCCGTTTTCTTACAAAACCATGGACAACTGTGGGCCTGCAGGTGTCCCCACCCCCAGTGCCCCCTCTCTAAGCCCCTCCTCCTCATTGAGGGAGGAGCTCGCGGCGCACAGAGAGGTGAGGGAGGGGCGCACCCTTCTATCCCTCTCAGGGTGTCACAAGAGACACCCTGGGAGATGGTTCCCAAATGCTCAGTGAGAGGTGTACCCCAAGGAGCTACACTCAAATGCATTCTCTTCTTTTGGGAGTGTCTCTGTGATCAAGGGCTTGTTTATTTGTGTTTCTCTTTCTGTGAATTGTCCCTAATTTTTGTTTGTTTTCCTTTGGAACTTTTGGCCTTCCTTAGAAAATTTTATTTTTAATTGAAGTATAGTTGATCCTCTGGGAAGATCCCGTGGAGGAGGGCACAGCAACTGACTCCAGTATACTTGCCTAGAGAATCCCATGGACAGAGGAGCCTGGTGGGCTACAGTCCATGGGGCTGCAAAGAGACACGACTGAAGCAACTCAGCACAGCACATAGTTGATTTATAATGCTATGTCAGTTTCTGGTGTATAGCAAAGTGACTCATCTATCTATACATACTTTATAGATTCTTTTCTGTTATGGTTTATTATAGGTTGTTAAGAGCTTTCTGTGTTACATACTAGGACCTTATCTATTTTGCATATAGTATCTGCTAATCCCAAACTCTTCAACCTACCCCTTTCCCCTCTGGTAACTATTTTGTTTTTGGCCAAACCACGAGTCTGCCAGATGGTTCCTCAATTAAGGAACAACCCAAATCTGGGCCCTTGGCAATGACAGCCTCGAGTCCTAGCCACTGGACTTGCCAGGGAATTCCCTAAAAACCTGGAGGACTTTACCTCTTGGTGATGTAAATTTCCACCCCGTGACCATTTGTCTTTTTTAAGACTTTTTTCTGATGTGGACCATTTTTAGTCATCCTTGAATTTATTACACTATTGCTTCTGTTTTATGTTTTGGTTTTCTGGCCACAAGGTGTGTGGGGTCTTGGCTCCCTGACCAGGGATTGAATCTGCTGCACCCCCTGCATGAGAAAGTGAAATCTTAACCACCAGACTGCCAGGGAAGTCCCACCCATTTGTCTTTAAACCTTGCTGATTGTGGTTTCTCCCTCATGTGGAACTTTTATGCTATATACATCAGGTGCACTGTGTATGCGTGCTGCGTGCTATGTACAGCAGGTATTCCATGTATGCTTGCTATATACAGCAGGTACTCAAACCTGACTGCTGCACACAAGTTTTCAATATCTCCTCTCTGCACATAGCAGGCATGCAGTACATGCTCTCTCTACAAAGCAGGTACCTAACACCTGCCTGCTACACACCTAGGTTTTAGAGAAATTCTGTGTCTTCTTCCAATATGTGTAGTCTCCTGTTTTGCATGTGGACCCCCGATGCCTTTGGAATCTGTCCTGGAACCTGGTGTGAGGAAGGGTCCAGGCTCTCCTGCTGTGGGGCTGCACTCTCAGGCTCTGGGTGAACCGCCCTTGTGCTTGGTCTGTTTCTGGACTTTTCATCTGGCCCACAGGCCTGTCTGCTTTCTGTGCACCGAACCCACACTGTTTGCATCGCAAGTTTTCAGTGTGTTTTGGTGCCTTGGAGGCTGAGTCCTCTGCTCTTTTTTATTTGGGGCTAAGCTGGGTCTTTGTTGCTACACAGGCTTTTCTCTAGTTGCGGTGTGCAGGCTCCCCTTGTTTCGGAGCACAGGCTCTAGGGTGTGTAGGCTTCTCACTGCAGTGGCTTGTTTCCTGGACACAGGCTCTAGAGTGTGCGGGCTTCAGGAGTTGTGGCACACGGGCTCAGTAGCTGCAGTTCCCGGGCTCTAGAGCACAGGCTCAGCAGTTGCGGTGCACTGGCTTAGCTGCCCCGTGGCACGTGGGATCTTCCTCGACCAGAGATCTAAGTTGTGGCTCCTGCATTGGCAGGCGGATTCTTTACCAACTGAGTCACCAGGGAACCCCCCTGCTCTTCTGTCATGGGTTCCCTGATGTTTCTGCTCGTGTATTCTGAGTGAACAGCCCCGGTTGTTAAGAAGCGAGCCAGGCAGCGTTTTCGCAGGCTGGGTACTGTGGCCCTACCCAGGGAGAATGGGTGTCTCCCGTGTCAAAGATGGTGAGCAGCGTGTGTTCATGGCTCTCCTGTGCCTTTGTGGGCGTTTCAGTGCGTCTTCATGTAGGGCTGGACGTGTCTTGTTAAACTCANAAGCGAGCCAGGCAGCGTTTTCGCAGGCTGGGTACTGTGGCCCTACCCAGGGAGAATGGGTGTCTCCCGTGTCAAAGATGGTGAGCAGCGTGTGTTCATGGCTCTCCTGTGCCTTTGTGGGCGTTTCAGTGCGTCTTCATGTAGGGCTGGACGTGTCTTGTTAAACTCATGCCGCGCCACCTCATGTAGCTCTTTATCTGGGTGGACACGGGGTCTTCTCACGCATTGCATCTCTTTGGAGTGGCTTTGTTTGTACAAAAAGCTGGGTTTTCTCTTTATGGTAGGCATTCCTTCTTATTGAAATGTACCTTAGAGAAAAGTGCCCTTCCTGTCATCGAGGCTCACCTGATGGACATTCTATCAAGTAAAATCCACACGTAACCCCTACTCAGATCAAACATGGAAACTTCCCATCCCCAGAAGCTTCTCCACCAAAGATAAATGGTACCCTGTCTTCTACACCATGCATTCACTTTAAGGCTCTTAGTTTTCATGTTGTTTTTTAAAAATCACTTGCTATTCTAACTTCCCTTGTTATAGTTTTCCATTGACTCTTTTGGTTTTTTCAGGCAGTCCTATTAATAGAAAGAGTAAGAGATAATTTTACTTTTTCCTTTCCAGTTCTTATAATGCTGGAAAGCTTTCCCATGTCTAACAGCATCAACCAGAGTTGCCAACACAGAGTTAAACAGTAGGGAATCTTTCCTTGATCCTGTCCTTGGCAAAACCTCCAGTGACTGCCTATTAAGACGCTGGTCTTTGGGCTAAAGTGTTCAACTGCTTTCACAGATGGAGAGTTTGAGAGGTGCAACCTCCAAAGGGAGGGTAAGATGGGGAAGCGTGACACTGTCCCCCTCCCATCTCCACAGGAGATCGTCAACTTCAACTGCCGAAAGCTGGTGGCCTCCATGCCACTGTTCGCCAATGCTGACCCCAACTTCGTCACGGCCATGCTGACCAAGCTCAAGTTTGAGGTCTTCCAGCCAGGCGACTACATCATCCGTGAGGGCACCATCGGCAAGAAGATGTACTTCATCCAACACGGTGTGGTCAGTGTGCTTACCAAGGGCAACAAGGAGATGAAGTTGTCTGATGGCTCCTATTTTGGGGGTGAGTGTTGGAGGGGAGCCGGAGGCCAGGGTGGCAAGCTTAGGGGCACAGGGCAGGAAGGACCCCAGATTGGGTGAGGGGAGCGAGGGCGCTCCGCTGGCTGGAAGGGCCCTGGGGGATGGCCCAGCAGTGAGGCCACTGCCCCTGGTCACATGCAGAGATCTGCCTGCTGACGCGGGGCCGGCGCACGGCGAGCGTGCGGGCCGACACCTACTGCCGTCTCTACTCGCTGAGTGTGGACAACTTCAATGAGGTGCTGGAGGAGTACCCCATGATGAGGCGGGCCTTTGAGACAGTTGCCATTGACCGCCTGGATCGCATTGGTGAGTGGACACAGCGGTCAGCCTCAGTGGCCCCGCCCAGCAGGGACAGTCTAGGGGGTGGTGGTGCTGTGGCCTAGCTGACCCTCAGGGGCCCTTCTCCAGTCCTGGGACCAGATTCCTTGACCTATTTTCTCCCTTGACCAAATACAGCCTGAGTTTCCCAAGGAAGAGGAAATTTCTGCTCAGCAGGCAAGTATTTGAGAACCTGCTGTGTGCTAGGAGGTGACAATGTGGCCCCTGAGAAGGATGGGGCAGCCACCCTCAAGCTTGTTATGGAGGAGAGGTGTGGGGGCAGGGAGCTTCCTTGTGATTCCAAGCAGAGACCCAGATGTGTAGGTGTTACCAGTAGAAGGACAGAGGGCATGACCTGGGAGTGGACACAGCATGTGCCAAGGCCCTGAGGTGGGAAAGGGGCCTGGATTACCGGGAGTCAGGGAAACTGGGAGGAGGGAGGCTTGAGAGGGGTGGTCAGTCACAAGAGCCCTAGCACGAGGTAGAGGAAGGCATTTGGACTGTAGATCAGAAGCAATAGGGAGCTATGGGTGATTCTAGGCAGGGGGGGACCTTATCAGATGTGTATCCTATGAGGCTGTGTGTATACAGGAGGACTCCAGGAGCCTGGCATGTGTGTGTGTTGGGGGGTGTCCTGGGGAACTAGGGAGAGGCAGTGGAGGGGGTAATCTCGGAAATGGCTGAGCACTAGCTGAAGACTAGATGCAGGAGTCAGGGAGGCCCTTGGTACCATGTGTGGACACAGATACAATGAATGGCTGCAGGACTGAGAGAGGGTGGGAGGGGGAGGGGAGCCAATAGAAAGAGGACCTCAGGATACAGAAAAAACACTCAGTATGTTTATAGACAACAAGCACATACAATGTAGCTCTATACAATAGATGCTTAACATATGTACTATACACAGGAAGTGCTCAACAGCAGCTTGCTACATATACCATAGACCTTCAGCATGCTGAAGGCAGTGCACAATGCGCCACGGGAATTCCTGACTGTGTACAGGCAAAAATTCCACATGCTAGCTACACATAAAGGTGCCTGCTTCCTGCTTTCTGTATACAATAGGTGCACAATTTCAGCTTCTTATATGTAGCAGATACTGGACATCTGTTCACACTGGCTGTACAGTCAGGGTCCAATACCTGCTTGCTGTGCACACCAGGCACTCAGACACTGACCTGCTGGTTGGAGGAGGCGCCCAGGCATGCCTGCTGTGCAGAGGCTGGCACCTCTGATACCCCCCCCTGCCCTGCCCCCAGGCAAGAAGAACTCGATCCTGCTACACAAGGTGCAGCACGACCTCAACTCCGGCGTGTTTAACAACCAGGAAAACGCCATCATCCAGGAGATTGTTAAATATGACCGGGAGATGGTGCAGCAGGCTGAGCTGGGCCAGCGAGTCGGCCTCTTCCCGCCACCACCGCCACCTCCACAGGGCACCTCAGCCATCGCCACGCTGCAGCAGGCCGTGGCCATGAGCTTCTGCCCACAAGTCGCACGCCCGCTTGTCGGGCCCCTGGCACTTGGCTCACCGCGCCTCGTGCGCCGCCTGCCCCCAGGGCCCGTGCCCACTGTCGCCACTGCTGCCGCCTCGCCCGGACCCGCCCCCGCAGCCAGTCCCCCTGGCGCGCCTGCCAGCCCTAGGGCACCGCGGACCTCGCCCTTCGGTGGCGCACCCGGCTCCCCTGCCGCGCCCCGCGCTGGGCCTGCGCTACCTGCGCGCCGCCTAAGCCGCGCCTCGCGCCCGCTGTCTGCCTCGCAGCCCTCGCTGCCCCATGGCGCACCCGGCCCCGCGGCCACGGCGCGACCGGCCAGCAGCTCCACGCCGCGCCTGGGGCCTGCGCCTGCCACCCGGGTAGCGGCACCCAGCCCGGACCGTAGGGACTCAGCCTCGCCCTCACCGGGCACCGCCAGCGGACCCGACCCGCTGGACTCCGCGCGCTCACGCCTTTCGTCCAACTTGTGACCCTCAGGCGCCGCCCCAAAATGGGGCGGGGCCGTCACCCAGACCAAAGCCATGCCATTGCGCAGCCCGGGCCGCCTGCCCCAGAAGCCATAGAGGAGATGTAGGTAGTTGTAGTCGGACGGGCGGCCCGGGTAGGTGGGAACAGCCCCCGCCGTGCCCCACCCCCCCATCGCGTTGCGCCCACCCACATCGCCCCTGCCCCCGGCAGCCGCGCACGGGCGAGGGGGCTCCCTTCACCTCGGTGCCTCAGTTCCCCCAACTGTGAAGGGGGGATGGGCTGGCCGCGGCCGAAGGGAGAGGGCCAGGGAGGCTGCCCGCGCCCGCCCTCTGACGAGGATGGGTTTTTAAGTGCAATACTTGGCCTGCCGGCTTCCCGCTGCCTCCGTTGCGCTCATGCAATAACCAGCCCAGTCCCTGTCCAGGCGCATCCGCGGTGACCTCCCCGGAGCGGGCACACCCTTCTCCCTCCAGCGCCCCGGCGTGGGGGTGAGGCCGGGGGTCCCCGCCGTCGTGATGAATGTACTGACGAGCTGAGGCACCGCACCCCCCACGCCCCACTAACCCCCACACCCCCATTCCGCGCAATAAACGACAGCATTGGCGCCCAGCCTGCCGCGTCTGATTGCTCGGCAGGGACACAGCATGTAGCCACCCCTCCCCAGGCAGCAGCCCCCATGTGGCGACAGACCTTTATTCAGACTAGAGTACAGGGTGGCTGGGCAGTCAGCTGAAGAAGAACGTGGAACGCTTCACCTGCTCCAGGTCAAAGGTGCCTGCAGAGCGGAAGGAGACTGTGGACATGCTCTGGGGGCCTCGCCCCCAGCCCACAGGAGTAGCCACCCCACCAGGGGTCCCACCTGTCGGAGGCACAGATAGCAGCGTGTCCTTTAGCCTGGAGACCCACATGCTCTTGGAGGTTCTGAAGGCAAAGACAGGGTGGGGGTGAGGCCAGGGCAGCCTAGGGAGAGGACAGTAGCAGTGCTGGCAGGAGGGGGGCCCTTACCTAGAATCCGGGCAGAACCGCTTGAGGAGGAACCTGGACAGGTCATGGAGGATGGGCTGGCTATGCAGTCGGACGAACTGCTCCCGGCAGACCTGGGGACCGGAAGCAGGGGCGGAGGGCATCAGCAGCCAAAAACCAGGCCCAAGCGGCGTGGAGAGCGGGCTCCCTGGTCAGGAGGGGTGGGGAGGAGGCCAGGGATGCGAAGCCACTAGTGGGAGCAGGGCCCCACCTGGTTCATGACACCAACGTCAGCCGCATGGGTCCAGAAGCAGTCGTGCACTGAGACAAAGGTCAGGCCCTTCCTGCAGCCAGAATGAGGGGCTCCTGTGGAGGCGCTGCACCTCAAGGTCCCCTCCCCACAATCCACACCTCCCCCAACCCCCTCCGTTGACCCAGTCCTCACCTCAAGCCCCTCCCCACCACTCAGTGACGCCCACCCTCCTCCTGCCCATAGCCCTGCACACTCCAGCAGCTGTCTGTGTGCGCGCCCCACTCAGCGGGTAGGTGACAAGTTCTCCTCTCAGGAAAATGCCTCTTTGCCACCCACCTCCAGCTGCTGCCTGATTCTCAGCTCCCTGTAGGGGGCTGCTGATGCTGGGCCCTGGTCCACCACAGGGCTCAATCCCAGGGTAGCCACCCACGGGGGAGGGGGGTCAAGAACACAACTCCAGCGGANTAGGTGACAAGTTCTCCTCTCAGGAAAATGCCTCTTTGCCACCCACCTCCAGCTGCTGCCTGATTCTCAGCTCCCTGTAGGGGGCTGCTGATGCTGGGCCCTGGTCCACCACAGGGCTCAATCCCAGGGTAGCCACCCACGGGGGAGGGGGGTCAAGAACACAACTCCAGCGGACCAGGCTCACAACAGCCACACAAACCACCCCCCGCCATGTGAGCAGCTGTTCCTAACAACCGTCAACACTTCCCACCAGGTCAGAGGAGCTCAGGATAAACCCGACACCTCTGCCCGCCCCTGGAATGCCCATGCATGTTGAGGGATCCTCAGAGGGCCAGCTTCACACGTGGAGCCCCTCCCCTGCACCTCCACACGATGACCCTGACCGGCACACCTGTAACAGTGCAGGGCCGTAAGCATCATGTGCGTGGAGTCCAGGGAGTGGATGAAGTTGGGTGGGAAGCCGTTCTTCTGCTTCAGCGTGTTGGGCTTCCTGGCGGCAAGCGGGGTACACAGTCGGGACTCAGAGCCTGGCCACAGCCTGGCCCCCGCCCATCCCTACCCAGATGGCCTCCTGCATGTCTGCCCGTGCCCACACTCACTGGTTGGTGTCCACGCTGCTGCTGAAAGTGAGGCTCTGGAGCCCGCCTTTTATCTGCAAAGTGGGCATGGGGAACACAGAGGTGAGTCCTGCCCTGCTCAGTGGGGGTGCGGGTGGGGGATGGCACGTACCATGACCTTGGAGTCTCGGTGGTAGGGCTGGATGATGGGGACGCCCAGGGGCGTGATCCACTCCACAGCTGAGCCCGTGAGTGAGATAAGCCGGGCACTCTCAGTCAGCCAGCGCTGCAGGGACGGGCACCAGGTCAGAAAGGCTGGGTCTGGGGCCACAGCCCGAGGCTGGGGAGGATGAGGCCTCACCTGGATAGACCGGGTGCCAGAGAACATCTCCTGGAGGCTGTTGAACACCTGGCGCACGAGGTAGTGAGATGCCTCCCACACGAATTCCTGGAGAAGAGTAGGGTAGATAGGGTTCGGGGTCCCTCGCAGGAAGTCCCCCTGCACTCAGGGGGTGGGCTTGCTCTGGGGACCCCGCAGGGGCAGAGTCAAGCCTCTCCATCAGAACTATCTACTGCCGGATGCGCACCTGGGGGAAGTCCTCGAGCTCCCGGAGGCGCCTCTCGATCTGCAGGCGGCCGCCATAGCGGGTGACGCCATACACCACGGTCATCACTGTCTGCTTGACCACCTTGCGGCTAATGAAGCCCTCCAGCACCTGGGCCACCCGCACGCCCTGCTTGGCATCCTGCCTGCGGAATACCTCCACCTGCAGAGGCAGTGGGCAGGGCCACCCACCCAGAGATGGAAGTTTCCTCTCCTCTTGTGGGTCACTCCCTCTGACACCTCCCAGGAACCCTGCTCACGGCCTGGTATGGTGACAGCTGGTGGGCCATGGGGTCCAGGATCCAGGCCCTGGTGGGTTTGGGGGATCAGGGCACAAAGGGGTGGGGGGTCCATGGTGCCTACCTGTGCAGCCACCTCACTGTACACGTCCTGAGGCAAGTCAGAAGGTGACAGGTTGACGGAGGTGGCCCCCGTGCTGTCCCGGCCCAGGGCGGCATAGTGCTGGAGGCCGTTACAGGAGCCGTCCTGGGCAGGGGGTGGACAGTGACGGGCTCGGTGAGGTGAGCCAATGTCTGTGGTAGGGGGCTGGAGCTCCTGTTTCCCCAGCTCTGCTTAGGCAAGACCGCCTTGGANAGGTTGACGGAGGTGGCCCCCGTGCTGTCCCGGCCCAGGGCGGCATAGTGCTGGAGGCCGTTACAGGAGCCGTCCTGGGCAGGGGGTGGACAGTGACGGGCTCGGTGAGGTGAGCCAATGTCTGTGGTAGGGGGCTGGAGCTCCTGTTTCCCCAGCTCTGCTTAGGCAAGACCGCCTTGGACCCGCACACTGACAGGCAGCCAGGAACCTCTGCAATGAGGAACTGAGGCACAGAGAAGCCCTACCCAGGAACACCAGCCAGTGCAGAGTGGACACCATGCCATCCCTCAGCTCCTTAGCCTGAGGAAACTTTGGCCAAGTCCACGAGGGCTGGGCATACTCCACAGCAGGGCCCCCCAGCTCACCTGGTGAACTGGAAAGTGGGAGATGTAGGTGGTAGGGTCGGGGGAATGCACCACCTGGGCAATCTCCATGCAGCAAGCCAGGGTTTGCCAGGGCTCATCCGCCTCCATCCACCACTTCCGGCCCTGTGGGAGATAGTGGGCAGGGTGAGGCCAGGCCTGGGGTCTCCAGGCCCCACTCAGTGGGGTCAGAGCCAGCCTGGGAGTACTTCCTGGGCACAGGCAGCAGCTGGTTGGGCCCAGGTGGTAGGAAGACATAAGGAGGGCCTGGAGGCATGGAGGACCAGAGCGACGGACCAGGGAGGGGACCGGCCTGGAGAGAGGGCCACTGTGGTATGAGAGGTGGCAGTGCTGTCCATGGCCCAAGACAGAGCAAGAGGCCAGCAGGAGAGTGCCAGGAAAGAAGGAGGGGGCCGGGGTGCTTGCAGGGTTCCAAGGTGGGTGCCGGGGCAGCTGGGCGCATCCGATGGTAAGGAGTCAGAGCCCACCGTCATGGGTCGTTCAGCTGAGTCCAGTATGTCTTCCATCACCGCATCTGCATAGTCACGGCGCGTCTGTAGTGACTCACGCTTCTTGAGCCCTGTGAGGTTGACCAGGTGGATCTTGAGCCAGTCGAGGCCATGGGGGCCAAGTGGGCGGCCCTGGGCAAATTCCAGCAGTGCACGGGCCAGGTCACTGCCGAGGTGGTTGAAGTGTGGTGAACAGGGGTAGGTACGGCCTCGGAAGTCCATGTTGTGCGGCAGCCAGAAGACGTGGTTCCGCAGATGCTGGGCCAGCGACAGGCGGTAGAGTGCATCTGCGCGCAGGCTCTGCATCTCCCGTGCCGCCTTCAGCCGCCGTGCCAGCTCCCGCCGCATCTCCGCCTTGTCAGTGGGTGAGGCCTCAGGCAGCAGGCAGCCCTTGGGGGCCTGGCGGCCCTCGGGGGGCCGGGGGGCCTCAGTGGGCGGGGCGGGCACGCCCAGGCGGGGACAGCCCTTGTCCCTGAAGAGATCAAGCACCAGGTCGAGCACACGCCCATTGACGCGCCAAGCGCAGTTGCCCAACTGAGTGAGGGCATCCAGAGCACCATGTAGCTCGCCGGGCGGGCAGCGCTCCAGCAGGAGCTGGTGCTGCTGGGTGCCCTCCAAGGACCGCATCATCTTGGTGGGGCTCAGCAGGAAGGCGCCTGAGTGTGGTGACGTCCAGGGCAGGGGCGGGCACAGCATGGGCACCTCCGTGGACTCGAAGATCAGTGTGCGCTCTGCCGCCGTCTCCTGCAGCTGAGTGAAGGCTGGGTGCGGCTTCAGGATCCCGATCTGGGGGCAGGACAGGCCAAAAGGTCAAGGTGCACTGGAGGCAGAGGAGGAAAACCCCAGGGTCCTCTCAGATGCCATGACCCTCAGTCCAGGTCCTCAGGGTCTGAAGCCACAGCAGGATCCCAGAGCCCCACAGCCCCTGGGGCGTCCCCTCCCGCTTCCAGCGCAGAGAAGCACCATTGGAGAAGCACCTGGCGGAAGCTGCGGAAGGAATACACGTGGTAGAGCACAGGGATGAGTGTGCTGGGGCCCCGGGGCGCTGCCAGGCTGCTGGGCATCTGCACGGCTCGCACCAGCACCTCTGCCAGCTGCTTGCCCAGCTGCACCAGCACAGACACGGGCCAGGGCTGCTCCGGGGGGGCCTCAGGCACGCCCAGCGCTTCCCAGTGCTGGCGAGGCAGACAGGGCTCTGCTACCTGCGGGTGGAAGGGTGGTTCAGAGAGCTGAGAGTCCAGGTGCAGAGCTGAAGACCCCGGCTCAGCCCCTGGCAACAAGCAGGGTTAGGTGAGGAAACTGAGGTGGAGTTTGGAGGCCAATCTGGCCACCCTAGGCAGGGAGAGAGAGGGGGAGGGGACCTCTGCTTGAGCCTTGGGGCACCCGGCCTGGGCTCCCCAGAGCTCCTCACCCGGGCTCCCCCTGCTCAGGCTCCCCAGCCTCACCTGGGTGTCCGAGGCCAGAAGGTGCAGGTACTCGGAGTAGCGCTGCTCCAACTCTTCAACCTGGTTCCTGAGTCGCTTCCTCTTCAACACACGCATGCCCAGCTCGTGCGCCAGGAAGAGGAGCGACTCTCCATGTGGGGGCAGCGCCTGCAGGGTCTGAGGGGCAGCCCGGGAGGACAGCACCATAAGCTCCATGCTCCATCGGGACCACCTGACCCACCCCCCATCCCCTGCAGCAACACTCCTCCCACAGCCCCTCAACCTATAGCAGTGGCCCTGTCCCCTCCTGGTGTGCACACCTGCAGCAGCAGCCCCACTAATTCCTTCTCACTGAGCAGGCACAGGTAGGGGAAGAGGGATGGGCGGCCTTCTGCGGCAGCACGGGCCTCACTCTCCTTGGTCTCCTGCAGCTCCAGGGACAGCACCAACTCCCATTCCGCGCGCAAGGCCGCCAGGGTCTTCCGCTGGCGAGGTGGGGGAGACAGGGCAGAGTTGAGCAAGGAGTTACCACTGTGCCCAGGCAACCTGGCCCAGCCTGGTGGTAGAGGTCCCGGCTCAGAGAGAGGACCTGGTGGGACGGGTGCTGGGATGAACCCTGCCTACCGGACACCCCGCTCAGTAGTCAGGAGCACCCCCAGCCCCTTACCGCCTGCAGGACCTCCCCGGTCAGGAGCGGGGCCTTCTCCACGGACTCCACGGTGACAGTGGTGGCCATCTCCACGCCAAGCTGCTGTCGGAAGAGGCCCTGCAGCTCCTTCAGGGACAAGTGCAGCTTCGGGTAGGACACAGAGGGGTCCTGCTAGGGCAACAGGCTTCCAGTGAGGCCCCGCTGCTGACCTCTCCACCCACCAGAGTAGCGCAGCATCTCCCTGGCCTGGGGTGCGGGGCGGGGAGGTGCCAGAGACAGTGCGAGGCCCGGATGCTGCTGTTTTCTCTTCCAACTTGCAACTGTGTGGCCCTTCTAAAAATAGGTACACTAAAGATAGCAAACCCCAAATATACATCCACACAAAGACTGGCCCACAGACAGCCACAGGAGCCTGGTTTATGGTGGTCGAGTGTCCACCAAGGGATGACAGATAAACACCACGTGGTCCCTCCACACATGGACATCCCTCACCTGTGAAAAAAGATGCTCAGACACTCGATACCACCTGACCCTGAGAACATGATGCTCAGTGAGAGAAACAGACACAGGACACACAGGGTGAGAATCCACTGATGGGAAACATTCAGAACAGGCCGATCCACACAGAGAGTGGGTTCCACGTTGTCAGGGGCTGGGGAGAGGGTAGGGGGTGACCACTGATGGGGATGGGCTTCCTTTCAGGGTTATGGAATGTTCTGGAAGTAGAGATCAATGTACTAAAAACAACCCAGTGGACTATACTTTTTTTTTTTGGACTATACTTTAAAAGGTGAACTGCAGGTTAGAAGTCTGTCCCAGTAAAAAAAGAAAACTCCTTGCGGCGCCCCAGGGATCTGGGTGTTATGCTCTCCTCCACCCTGGGAGGTGGCTTCACCTCATGTGGCCTGTGCCGCCTGCAGCATTAGCTGTGCAGTTTCAGGTGGGTACACTGGCCCTGCAATACCCACATGCTGTGCCTAGGGTGCATCTCCATATGGAAACCAAATATGGCAGGGTGTGGGCCCCCCTCGACAGGGCAGCCTCCCATCCACCAGCATAGGGTGGGGGGGGCCAGCGCTGCCAGGAGAGACGAGGGGAGGGGCTGAGGCACCCAGTGCCCACCCGCCCCCTTCAGGTTCCCAGATGCAGGCCCGCTCACCTTGGCGTAGATCTCCTGGAGCAGTGGCGAAGTGTTGACCTGGGGTGGGGGCGGGGGTGGCGGCTGGGGGCTGAAGGCTGGTCTGGCCTTGCGCACAGCACGCAGGAGCTCCTCTCGCTCCTCGGCGCTCAGGGGCACGGCTGAGAAGAGCCCCTGGANCAGGTTCCCAGATGCAGGCCCGCTCACCTTGGCGTAGATCTCCTGGAGCAGTGGCGAAGTGTTGACCTGGGGTGGGGGCGGGGGTGGCGGCTGGGGGCTGAAGGCTGGTCTGGCCTTGCGCACAGCACGCAGGAGCTCCTCTCGCTCCTCGGCGCTCAGGGGCACGGCTGAGAAGAGCCCCTGGAGTGACAGCCCGTCCTGCTCCATCTGCTTCAGGCACCTGAGGGCACGCGCACCCAGCTGTTAGCACCAGCCGGGAGCCCCTGGGGTCCCACCCCAGCTCCACCACCACCCCCCACCCACCTTTGGATGGTGCCGGCATCTTGGTCCAGGCGCCCCATGCACTGCAGGGCGGCTGCGTAGGACAGCAGGTCCGGGGCCAAGCCGGCATCTTTCAGCATGAAGAACACGTACATCAGCTCTTTGAAGGAGCCCTGGGGGGACCAAGCCAGGTGAGAGCCTGCAAGGGGGGTACAGGGGCTGGGGGGCGCCCATTCCTTCCCCCAATTACCTCACCACAGGCCTCCCAGCCAACTCAGTCAGCACCTTCCCCTTGGCCCTGAGGATCTAGGAGAAGTGCCACAGAGATGGGCATTGCCTGTGCCCTGCCCTGGGGCCTGCTCCCTGTCTGAGAGGTGAGTCTGCATCCAGGCCAGATGGGCCAGGGGCTGCCCAGTGCACTAGTCACTGGGCACGCCGACCAGAGCTCAGTTTCATACCCAGTTTGGCAGCAGCAGGAGGCTGGTGCAGCTGAAGGACATTAGCAAGGTCACAGAGAGCTCCATTTGACATGGCTGGTCTAGAACCAGCCCATCTCTCCTGCCTTTCTAAACTCACAGGACCGTCACAACCAGGAAAACACGCACAGACCCTGCACAGCATCCCCCCTTCACGGCTCCCAAAATCCAGCAGGGCTCCCCGTTCTGCAGATAGGAAAGCCAAGGCCCAGAGGGGAGGGGAAGGGTGTGGATCAAGGGGACCATGTGGCAGAAACAGGAGGGCCGCCTGACACATCCACCTGGAGCCTGGCAGAGGGCCTTGTCTGGAAGTAGGGTCTCTACAGGTGCTGTATACATGCTGGACGCTGTATGGCACTCAAGGCAGAGGTCAGGAAGGAAGGATGGGATGCAGGAAAGGGGGCCTGTCTCACCCTGACCTTGAACATCAGGCCTCTGGGACTAACAGAAAACGAGCGTCTACTGCTGGAAGCCTCCCAGATGGTTCAGGTATTCTGAGGCCCCAGGAAGCTGGTCTAATCAGAAACCTGCCACCCTGACAGAACTCTCAGCTGGCGGATACCAGAGGGCCAGCACTGCAGGAAAGGAGAGCAGGCCTCCCACAAAGACAACACAGGAAACCCCCTGTGACTGTTGCCGTGGAGACCCCAGGGCCTCCCAGTGCTGCCAGGCTGCTCTGGGCCCCATGCTGTGCGTGAGTCAGCACAGCTGAGGCCCTGTTAAGAACCTGCCTCCAGGAGCTACACCCACACTTGCCTCCCTCCTTCACTGGCACTAAAACTTTCTCTGATGCTCCTCAGATGAGGGTGCAGACACAGCAGGGAGGGTGCTGGGTAAGTCGTCTCCACAAGGGTGCTTAGGCAACTCTCCTTAGCGGTCACAGGTCAGAGAAGAAGTCACAAATGAAAAGAGCACTTCCCTTGAGGGAAGTAGCTAATGCTGTACCCAGAGGGAAATTCACAGCTGCAGATGGCTACACCATAAGGTACTCATCCCAGACAGGAGCATCGAGGAGGCTGCCCTGAGAAGGGCCTACAGCGCCCCGTGCACCAGAGCCCTGGCTGAGTAGCCACACAGGAATGCTGTCTTCTGGCCCTTTTGTCATTTTCACATTTTCCATTGAGGGCCACATGTGACTTATAATTATCAAGTCTAAAGAATTGTTAGATGGCCACACAAGAAAAAATGCTCAACATCACTATTAANACCAGAGCCCTGGCTGAGTAGCCACACAGGAATGCTGTCTTCTGGCCCTTTTGTCATTTTCACATTTTCCATTGAGGGCCACATGTGACTTATAATTATCAAGTCTAAAGAATTGTTAGATGGCCACACAAGAAAAAATGCTCAACATCACTATTAAAGAATGCAAATCAAAACTACAATGAGGTATCACCTCACACCAGTCAGAATGCCATCATCAAAAACTCTCTACACATAATAAATGCTGGAGAGGATGTGGAGAAAAGGAAACCCTCTCAACCTGTTGGTGAAAATGAAAACTGATACAGCCACTACGGAGAATGGTATGGAGATTCCTTATAAAACTAGGAATAAATCTACAATATGACCCAACAATCCCACTATGGGCCATATACCCCGAGAGAGCCACAACTCTAAAAGACACATGTAACTCAATGTTCATTGCATTCTAAGTCACTTCAGTCGTGTCAGACACTTTGAGACCCTAGCACTGTAGGATACTGGAGTGGGTTACCATTTCCTTCTCCAGGGAATCTTCCTGACCCAGTGATCCAACCCATGTCTCTTATGTCTCCTGCACTGGCAGGTGGGTTCTTTACCACTAGTGCCACCTGGGAAGCCCCCAAGACGTGGTACATATATACAATGGAATTATACTCAGTCGTAAAGAAAGAACAAATTTTGAAAAGTAAGTCCAAATGAGGTGGATGAACCTACAGCCTGTTATATAGAGTGGAGTCAGAAAGTGAAAAACAAATATTGCATATTAATGCATATATATGGAATCTAGAAAAATGGTGCTCATGAACCTAACTGTGGGGAACAAATGAAGATGCAGATACAGAGAACAGACTTGCGGACATGGGGTAAGGGGAAGGTGAGGGCTGGACGAAGGGAGAAAGCAGCAGCAACATATATACACGATCGTGTGTGAAACAGACACTGGCAATAAGTTGCTATGTGACACAAGGAGCCTAACTGAGCGCTCTGTGATGACCGAGAGGGGTGGGGGGAGGGGGAGGTTCACAAGCGAAGGGTATTTGTATAATTATGGCTGATTTGCGTTGTTGTACAGAAGAAACCAAGACAGCACTGTAAAGCAATTTTCCTCCAATTACAAAATAAATCAATAGAGAAGGAAATGACAAGTCACTTCAGTATTCTTGCCTGGAAAATCCCATGGACAGAGGAGTCCGATGGGCTACAGTCCACGAGGTCAGAAAGAATCAGATAGGACTTAGTGACTAAACAATAGCAAAGAGTAGATATAACTGACTTGCTGTGCTACCTAACACAACACTGTAAATCAACTACGCTCCAATAAAAAAAAAATCTAAAAAACTGAAAAGCTGTCAGCATAATAAAAACTGAAGCCCTGACTCCTGGGGCTGAGAGACCAGAGTTGGGATCTAGGTGCCCCAGGTTGGCTCCCACCTCCGACCCCAGCCCCTCACCTGGCGAGCCCAGCCAAGCATGACGGTGTTGTACATGGGGAGTGTGAGCAGCTGCTGCTGTGCAGCCCGGCTGTGCTGTGTAACCAGCACGTGGTGGGCCAGGGGCAGGTGGCCCGTGAGCAGGCAGCATTCTAGGAAGGCCAGGAGCTTCTGGCGCTGGCCCTCCAGCCGGGATTCAGAGCCCTCATCTGCCTCCCGGCTCAGCCTCTGCGGGGCCTCCTGCAGCAGCCGGGCCAGCTGCTCCTCCCAGGGGCTCTGTGGCCTCTTGCGCTCCCACTGCTGCAGCTGGCCCGCCAGCTTCCTGCTCAGCAGCCGCGGCTCCGTGCGCAGACGCTTCTCCCAGGTCGGCTTCTCCACCATCTTCGGCAGCCTCCCGTCCAGCTGCTGCCAGCGCTTCTCTATCACCTGCTGATCCTTGTCCAGCTTCTGCGCCCAGCGGCTGCTGAGCATGGGGACAGCCCCTTCAGCCCCCACTGGGGCCTGCCTGGGGGGCCAGATGCCACCAGCCTCCGGGGCCTGAGCCATGACCACCCTCTTCACCGTCACCTCCTCTGCTGTGCCCTCCGCCTGCAGCTGCCGCACCCGTGCCTCGAGCACTGTGGGGAGAGAGACGTCAGGGGACCCCGGTGTCAGGAGGGGGGGATCAGTCCTGGGTGTGTGTCTGCTCACCACCAAACGCACTGGTCTGCCTGGGCTGCTCAAACCCACCCCCGAAGGAGCTCCTGGAGTTGCCCACCACCTGCTCCTCAACATCCTCCTATCCCGGCAGCTCTGTCCTTCCCAGGGCTCTCTCCCTCCAGGACCNGTCCTGGGTGTGTGTCTGCTCACCACCAAACGCACTGGTCTGCCTGGGCTGCTCAAACCCACCCCCGAAGGAGCTCCTGGAGTTGCCCACCACCTGCTCCTCAACATCCTCCTATCCCGGCAGCTCTGTCCTTCCCAGGGCTCTCTCCCTCCAGGACCAGCCAGTCAGCGCCTCCTTGGGGCTCTGCCTTCAAAATCTACCCACAGCCCCTGCCTCCTTGAATCCCTGCCTCCCTTCGCTGTCTCCACTCCAGCTGTAATGGCCTCAGGGCCTTTGCACATGCACAAGCGTTCACAGCCACAGCCCACCCCTGCCCTGTGCTGCTTAACAGCCAGCCAGCTCTCATGACCCTATAGGGTTTGGGGCCACTGAGTTGGTGAACAGGGATCGACTGCACCCAGGGAACACAGGGTTCCTGAGTGCCCAAGGCCACACTTCCACTAGCAGATCCATGCATCACCCTGTTGTGAGTTTTCCCATCTGATACACCTTATTTCGTACACATATTTGTGATATATACTTATACAATGGCCAATTCTGCTAGAACTCACTCCTGAGCAAACTTCGCCAATGAGACAAATTTTCTCCAAAAGGCACATTACAGTCCCCTGGAGCTGAGGGGCTCAAGACGGTTCTGCAGCACCATGCCTGGGTCCATTTTAAACAGCTAAACCACTAACACACAGCACAAAATGCAAACACAGGGCACTAGATATAACCTGAAAAGGAAACCTATCGACAGAGTGTCACCCAGCTCCACCTCAGCTGAGAAGATGTGCATTGACTGGGGTTTCAAGTAAAGTTCAGCTGGTAGGAGATTCTGCAAACACAGAATCCGCGAATGTGAGGACCTACCTGTGCCTCTCTCACTGTAACATCAGCCCAGAGACAGGAGGGCCGGTCTGGAGCAGAAACACAACAACAAGAAAGGCATAGCCCCCACCTCAGTGGATGGAAAGTCAGCAGACACTTTCTGGACGTGCAGGAGATGGTCAGTGGCAAAGTGCCAGAAAGGGCACGAGGTGGCCACATCTGAATCCCCTGGGGAGTGACCGGGGACAAGTAGGTACATTGATCACGCTGGTGGAAGCCAAGGACGCTGGCAGAAGCCACAGGGCTCTGAGGCCCTCAATGGGGGTGGAGAGGGAATTCTGCCAGAAAGGATACAGCTGGAGGGTCAACACTGCGGAGTGACATGAATTGATCACATTTTCAGACTCTGGGCTTTGCCTTAAAATAAATAAGGAGGTGGGTGAGAAATCAAAAAAGGTTGCTCTTAAAGCTGGTAGGACCTGTGGCTTCACTTCTGCACGTTTGGGATTTTCTGAAATCAGGCTTTTCTTTTTAAAGGCTCCCCCAATCCCACTCCTGGCTGCTGGCCACTCACTGGATGTGAGGCAGGAGGCATTGGACACCTGAGAGGGAGGGGACAGTGATGCCCCCAGCTCACTCTGGAGATGCCAGGACCTGACTGTCCATTCCCAGTGACAAAGACCATCAGCAGACCCTATCAGGCGCCAAGTCCGGGAAGTTGAGCCAGGACCACGGAAGTCCAGCATGTCACAGGGCAAAGCCCAGCTCTGCACACAGCAGGCCAGTCTCTCCAGCCACAATTTAGGCTTCAAGTCTCTCATCTATCAGGGCTTCCTTAAGAGTTCAGTTGGTAAAGAATCTGCCTTTAATGCAGGAGACCCCAGTTTGATTCCTGGGTCAGGAAGACCCCTCAGAGAAGAGATAGGTTACCCACTCCAGTATTCCTGGGCTTCCCTTGTGGCTCAGCTAGTAAAGAATCCGCCTGCAATGTGGGAGACCTGGGTTCAATTCCTGGGTTACGAAGATGCCCTGGGGAAGGGAAAGGCTACCCACTCCTGTATTCTGGTCTGGAGAATTCCATGGACTCTATAGTCCATGGGGTCTCCAAAGAGTCCAACCTGACTAAGCGACTTTCACTTCATTCTCTCATCTGGAAAGTGGGAGCCCCTGGTGGGTTTGGGAAGACAAGGGAACTATAAGAGCTCACTGCACACAGCATTCACTTCACAGTGGCACCTTGGACCACTAGAGAGCAGACTGACAACCCTTCTCAATGGGGTGGAACCAAGGAACCTTGGAGGAACGAAGGAGGTGGCTCCCAGCAGTATGGTCAGCGGGGTGACAGTGAGAAAGGAGCATCAGGACCAGTGCCCTGGGATCAGGCTCACCCTCCAGTAGTTCCGCGTGGCCGCAGCCCTTCCGGCGGTCCTGCTCACAAGCGCTGGCAGACAAGTTCCTCTTCCGGCCCCAGACGCCAGCGAGGGTCCCTGCGGGAGAGACCAGGGAGGCTGACGCGGGCGGGTGTCAGGGCTGGGGAAGGGAGGGCCGTCGCAGGGTCAGGAGTCGCAGGATCCGGGGCAAAGGAACCCTGAAGNTAATTGGGCTTCTTAGGTGGCTCAGTGGTAAAGACTCCACCTGCCAATGAAGGAGACACGGGTTCCATCTCTGGGTGGAGACGTTCCCCTGGAGGAGGAAATGGCCACACACTCCAGTATTGTTACCTGGAAGATTCCATAGACAGAGGAGTCTGGGGGTCCTTACAATCCACGGAGTCGCAAAGTCAGGCACGACTGAGCACTCAGGCATGCCAAATAATTAGGACACCATTCTGCAATTTACAGATTCCTGTCCATCTTCACTGATCCAATGATAGCTTTGGGGACGTAACTATTACTATCTCCAGTTTATCGGGAGGAAACAGGTTCAGAAGGTAAATAAAGTTGCCCAAAGACACATCATTGATATCAGAGACACTGGAATGAAGGCCCAGGTCCATCTGACTCCAAGCCCCAAAGCCAAGGGTGAGCTGCATCATGGTGTTTCCTAAACTTTACCCTTATACACTCTTTCTGGCCTCTGTTTACCCACTAGTTTCCAAGTTTCCAAGGCCAGAAGTGGAGTGGGGTGGGGAGAGCAATGATAATTGGAATGAAATACTCCCTGGAGCCTGAAATGTCTCCGCCCTAGTCTCCAGGCAGATCCCACTCAGGAGTGAGCAGGCCAGAGCTTTGGAATCAGACCTGAAAGGTATGCCCCACATTATCATTCAGGTGGAGAAACAGGTCAGGGAGGGAGTGTCTGTTCTGGGATCAGCTGGTATGTGAAGGATGATAATAGGAATAAGTGGTGTAACTTCCCTTCAAGTTGCAATCCTATCTAATGCAAAAGCCTTGAGGCGAGAACAATTGTGGAAAAACTGTTGGAGCTGTGTTTGGGAGAGAGGTGGTTGTTGTTCAGTTGTGTCCCACTCTTTCTGACATGGAGTGCATCACACCAGCCTCCCTTGTGATGCTGTCTAACCATCTCATTCTCTGTCACTCCCTTGTGCCTCCAATCTTTCCCAGCATCAGGGTCTTTTCCAATGTCACCTCTTTGCATCAGACATCTGAAGTGGCGGAGTTCAGCTTCAGCATCAATCCTTCCAATGAATATTCAGGGTTGATTCCCTTTAGGATTGACTGGTTTGATCTCCTTGCAGTCCAAGAGACTCAGTAGTCTCCTTCAGCACTACAGTTCAAAAGCATCAGTTCAGCGCTCAGCCTTTATGGTCCCACTCTCGCATCCATACGTGACTACTGGAAAAACCAAAGGTTTGACTAGACAAACCTTTGTTGGCAAAATGATTTCTCTGCTTTTTAATAATCTAGGCTTGTCATAGCTTTCCTTCCAAGGAGCAAGTGTCTTTTAATTTCATGGCTGCAGTCACTGTCTGCAGTGANTACGTGACTACTGGAAAAACCAAAGGTTTGACTAGACAAACCTTTGTTGGCAAAATGATTTCTCTGCTTTTTAATAATCTAGGCTTGTCATAGCTTTCCTTCCAAGGAGCAAGTGTCTTTTAATTTCATGGCTGCAGTCACTGTCTGCAGTGATTTAGGAGCCCAAGAAAAGAAAATGTGTCACTGCTTCTAGTTTTTCCCCTATTTGTCATGAAGAGATGCGACCAGATGTCATGATCTTAGTTTTTTGAATGTTGAATTTTAAGCCAGCTTTTTCACTCAGCTCTTTCACCCTCAGCAAGAGGCTCTTTAGTTCCTCTTCGCTTTCTGCCATTAGAGGGGTATCATCTGCATATCTGAGGTTATTTATATTTCTCCTGACAATCTTGATTCCAGCTTGTGATTCATCCAGCCTGGCATTTTGCATTATGTACTCTGCATAGAAGTTAAATAAGTAGGGTGACAATATATAGCCTTGATGTACTCCTTTCCCAGTCCGTTGTTCCATGTCTGGTTCTAAGGTCCGTCTAGTCAAGGCTATGGTTTTTCCAGTAGTCATGTATGGATGTGAGAGTTGGACTGTGAAGAAGGCTGAGCGCCGAAGAATTGATGCTTTTGAACTGTGGTGTTGGAGAAGACTCTTGAGAGTCCCTTAGACTGCAAGGAGATCCAACCAGTCCATTCTGAGGGAGATCAACCCTGGGATTTCTTTGGAAGGAAGGATGCTAAAGCTGAAACTCCAGTACTTTGGCCACCTCATGCGAAGAGTTGACTCATTGGAAAAGACTCTGATGCTGGGAGGGATTGGGGGCAGGAGCAGAACGGGACGACCGAGGATGAGATGGCTGGATGGCATCACTGACTCGATGGGCATGAGTCTGAGTAAACTCTGGGAGTTGGTGATGGACAGGGAGGCCTGGCGTGCTGCGATTCATGGGGTCGCAAAGAGTCGGACACGACTGAGCGATTGAACTGAACTGAACTGAACTGTTGCTTCTTGACCCACCTATAGGTTTCTCAGGAGACAGGTAAGATGGTCTGGTATTCCTGTCTCTTTAAGAATTTTCCACAGTTTTTGTAATCCACACAGTCAAAGCTTCCCCGTAGTTCAGTCAGTAAAGAATCTGCCTGCAATGCAGGAGACCCGGTTCGATCACTGGGTCGGGAAAATTCCTCTGGAGGAGGAAATGGCAACTCACTCCAGTATTCTTGCTTGGAGAATCCCATGGACAGAGGAGCCTGGCAGGCTATAGTCTATGGGGTCGCAAGAATTGGACACGATTGAGCGACTAAGCACACACACAGTCAAAGGCTTTAGTGTAGTCAATGAAGCAGAAGTAGATGTTTTTCTGGAATTTCCTTGCTTTCTATGAGACATGCATGTTGACGATTTGATTTCTGGTTTCTCTGACCTTTCTAAACCTAGCTTGTACAGCAACTGGTATATCTGGAAGTTCTTGGTTCACATACTGCTGAAGCCTAGCTTGAAGGATTTCGAGCATTACCTTACTAGCATGTGAAATGTGTGCAACTGTACAGCACTTTAAACATTCTTCGGCGTTGCTCTTCTTTGGGATTAGAATGAAAACTGACCTTTTCCAGTCCTATGGTCATTGCTGAGTTTTGCAAATGTGCTGACGTATTGAGTGCAGCACTTTAACAACATCATCTTTTAGGATTTTGAATAGCTTAGCTGAATTCCATCACCTCCACTAGCTGGTTCATAGTAATGCTTCCTAAGGTCCACTTGACTTCACACTACAGGATGTTTGGCTCTAGGTGAGTGACCACACCATCGTGGCTATCCAGATCATTAAGACCTTTTTTGTATAGTTCTTCTGTGGCATAAGTAGGTGGGTCATAGACTTGGATTACCATGATGTTGAATGGTTTGCCTTGGAAACAAACAGAAATCATTCTGTCATTTTTGAGATTGCACCCAAGTACTGCATTTCGAACTGTTTTGTTGACTATGAGGACTACTCCCATTTCTTCTAAGGGATTGTTGCCCAGAGTAGTAGATTTCATGGTCATCCGAGTTAAATGCACCCATTCCCGTCCATTTTAGTTCACTGATTGCTGAAACATCGATGTTCAGTCTTGCCATCTCTGGCTTGACCACCTGCAATTTACCTTGATTCAGGGAACTAACATTCCAGGTTCCTGTGCAGTATTGTTCCTTATAGCATTGGACTTTACTTTCATCACCAGACACATCCACAGTTAAGCATCGTTTCCAGTTTGGCCCAGCTGCTTCATTCTTTCTGGAGCTTAGTAATTGCCCTCCCCTCTTCCCCAGTAGCATATTGGACACCTTCCAACCTTGGCGGTGGGACTCATCTTCCGGTGTCATATCTTTTTGCCTTTTTGTTGATGGGGTTCTCAAGAATACTGAAGTGAGCTGCCATTTCCTCCTCCAGTGGACTGCATTTTGTCAGAACTCTCCATCGTGACCCATCCATCTTAAGTGGTACAGCACAGCATGGCTCACAGCTTCACTGAGTTGCGCAAGCCCCTTCGCCATGACAAAGCTGTGATCCGTGAAGCGGTGGGAGAGAGGAAGCAGAGACAAAGCTGGAAGGGTGTTCAGGGGTCACATCACAGCCGGCCTTGGGGCCTCAGCTCAAGCCGACACCTATCCCCAGATGCTCAGACCTCAGTCTCCCCAGTGTCAGTGTCGAGAGTAGAGGCTGAACCTGAACTCTGAAGGGGCCTGACTCCCAGGTCTGGGAGCTCTCGACAGCACATTCCAGACGCAGCTGCCCACGCGGCCCTGTGCGCCGTGATGCCACTGGCTGGGAATGTTTTCAACAGATGGCAGCGTCCTCTGGAACCCACCCATTCCACCCTAATATGCCCTGGGGGGCCATGACCTCAGAAGTGACTCACACTTGGGGTTGCCTTCCTGGCCTTGAGTGGGGTATGCTGAGTCAGCTGGGCCCCCCCACTCCCTGAGACCTAAAGACAGCCACTTACATCCCCACAGGCTGGCAGTGCAAGGAGCCTGGGCTGGAAGCCAAGACTTCTGAATTCTTTAGCCTCAGTTTTCTCTTCTGTTCACTGGGACATCACATGCCCTAAAGCAGTGTCTCCTCACAAGCCAGCTCTTCTCCTCTCAGTTTCTGCTCAGTTTCTGCCTCTCAGTTTCACTCAGGTTCTGAGTCGGGGTGGTCTCTCTTGGTCCCACCTGTGTGTCACCACATCACAGCTCCCAGGCTGGGGTCCTGCTGCTCTGAGACCTTGTCACATGGTCTCTTCTCTTTGTATTTCTCTTCAGCTGTCAGTGAGTCAGTGTGTGGCTCTGGTTTTCCACTCCTGATAGGGATATTAAGTTTCCTTGTAAAACTGAAGCAAGAAAATATGAATAACCCATGAGACAGGTGGAGACAGATGCCCTTAAGAGAGGGACGTGGTGTCGAGATGTTGGGGCTTAGGCAAGACTACATTTCAGAAGCTGTTCATGTATGCCAGCGAACATACTAAAGAGATGCCAAAACATATCACCCAGGTCAAACAAAGAGACGCTCAGATGAGTTTAGGCTGTGGGACTCTCTATGAAACTTCAGAAGTGTTGAAGGAGAGGGATAACTTGGGAGATTAGGACTGACATATACACACTGCTATATATAAAATAGATAACTGAGAGGTCCCTGGTGGTCCTAGAAATCTTCCTGCCAGTGTAGGGGACATAGATTTGATTCCTGGTTGGTGAAGATCCCTTGGAGCAACTAAGCCCACGTGCCACTTTGGGCTGTTGAACCTCTGCTCTGTAGCCTGTGCTCTGCAACAAGAGAAGCTACCATGATGAGAAGCCCTCATGCCACCACAGAGTAGCCCCACTTCCAGCAACAAAGAGCCAGCAGAGTTGAAAAAGAAAAAGAAAAAAAAAAGGGGGGGATAACTAATGGGACTTCTCTGGAGGTTTAGAGGTTAACATTCCACATTTCCACTGCAGGAGGCATGTGTTCAATCCCTGATAGGGGAATAAGATCCCACATGCTGCACAGCATGGCCAAAAAAGTAAAAATAATTTTAAAATAAATAATGAATAACTAAAATAGATAACTAATAAGGACCTACGCATAGCTCAGGGAACTCTACTCAATACTCTGTAATGACCTATATGGGAAAAGAATGCAAAAAAGAGTGGATGTGTGTATACATATAACCAATTCACTTTGCTGTATAGCAGAAACTAACAATATTGTAAATCAACTACACTTCAGTAAACAATTAGTTAAAAAATGACATGTTGAGAAAGGCAAGGACAACTCTAGATGGAAGGGCATGGCATCAGATTCTCTAGGCCACTGTAACAAGTGACCACAAACTTGGTATCTCAAACAACAGATATGTCTTTTCTCATATTTCTGGAGACAAGACATTCAGAACTAGCATCACTGAGATGAAATGAGGGTGTGGGCAAAGCTGTGACTTGTTCGGAGGCACCCGGGGGAGGTCCTTCCTGCTTCTTCCAGCTGCTGGGGCCCCAGGCATCCTGAGCTGGTGGCCGCCTCCCTCCAGCCTCTGCCTTCATTATCACGTGGCCTCTGCTCTGAGTCTGTGTCTCTCATAAGGATACTTGCAGCTACATTTAGGGCCCCTGAGGATGATTTCCCTGTCTGAAGACCTTAATTTAATGGCAGCTGCCAAGGCGCTTTCCAAATAATGTCAAATCTACAGATTCCGGGGGTTAGAATGTAGATGCATCTTTGTGGATCTTTATTCATTCAGTCACAGAGACAAAGGGGAAGGGAGGGCCCTACATGTGCCCCACCTGGATTTGGGATGAGAAAAAAGGGTGTTGGAGGATGTCACAGTGACAAGAGGGGACACTGGAGCATGGATGAGGGATGACTTTGCAGCCTGGCTTCTGTGGAGGACCTCAGGGTTCAAGGCTCATTTGGGAATTCCCTGGTGGTCCAGTGGTTAGGACTTGGCTCTTTTATGGCAGAGGGCCCAGGTTCAATCCCTGGTCAGAGAACTAAAATCTCACAAGCTGTACAGCCTGACCAAAAAGAAAAAAAAAAGGCAAAACAATTGAACCAACAGACTTAAGGGTGAAGCAGCTGAATGTCAGAAGCTGCCTCTCAAATAGCCATGTACATAAACAGACCACAGGTGTGTATTTTTCCTGGTAAAACATGGAACACTGCACACATCAAAAATACAGTTCAATTAATTTTCCAGAACACAGGGTGTTCCAGAGAAGACCCAACCCCTGAAACCCTCTCACGCCCCCCATCACTGCCCTCAAGGATGANTCTCAAATAGCCATGTACATAAACAGACCACAGGTGTGTATTTTTCCTGGTAAAACATGGAACACTGCACACATCAAAAATACAGTTCAATTAATTTTCCAGAACACAGGGTGTTCCAGAGAAGACCCAACCCCTGAAACCCTCTCACGCCCCCCATCACTGCCCTCAAGGATGACACCCTTTGGACAGTTCTCATGGTGAGTGGGCTGGTTTTCCAGACTGTCTCATAGACAGACCTCTGCTGTGTCCAACTGCTTCCTGTTCTGAAAGTCATCCACGTTGCTGTGTGTTCAGGACGTTACTCTTTTCTCGTGGCTGCATAGTGTGATTTTGCTGCAGTGTATATGCCCATCCTCCAGCTTATGAAAATAAATAATATGAAGAATTGAGAACTCCCAGAACAGGGCGCTCATTGTGCTGCTCTCGTAACTTGTTCATAGGCTTGGCGTCTTCCAGAAAACTACAGCAACACACCGCTGTACCCTGCTGGGATGGCTGCAGTCAAAACCATGGCCCATAACAGCTGCCAGTGAAGAGGTGGGACACTGGAGCCCTTGTGCACAGCTAGTGGGAATGTAAGACGGGCAGCTGCTGTGGAATAAGGCCCTCAAAAAGCCAACCAGGGACTTTCTTGGTGGGCCAGTCGTTGAGAATCTGCCTTCCAATGCAGGGGATATGGCTTTGATCCCTGCTCAGGGAACTAAGACCCCACATGCTGCAGGGCAACAAGGCCTGTATGCCGCCACTAGAGAAGCCTGCCTGCCACAGCTAAGACGCTAGGCAGGCAAATAAACTATTTAATTTTAAAAAAAGAAGCCAACCACAGAATCATCATATGACCCAGCAGCTCCACTCCTGGGTACCTGCACGAGAGAAATGGAGACTTACGTTCACACATAAACCTGTACATGAACGTCCACAGCAGCACAATTCACAACAGCCAAAATGTGGAAACAACCTCAAATCCATCCATAGGTGATCGATAGAATATGGTCCCTTCACACAGGGAGCATCACTTGGTCATGCAAAGAAGAGAAGCCCTGACACTTACTACCTCGTGGATGGACTTTAAGAACACGATGCTCAGTAAGAGCAGCAGACATAGAAGGACACACAGGGTGTGACTCCACTGATGGGAAATGTCTGGAACAGGTAGATCCACAGACAGAGAAATTGGGTTGTCAGGGGCTGCGGGAGGGGGTGGGAATGTTGCTGATGAGGACAGGGCTTCTCTTTGGGAGATGGAATGTTCTGGAATTTGAGCTAAGCATCGACACCTCTGTACTAAAAGTACTAATTGCAATTTCCTGGGTGAACTGTGTGATGTGTGAACTCTATCTCAGTGATGCTGTTGTTAGAAGCATCTGGAGCACAGCTATCTTTCGAGGCATGCTCCCCCCAACCCTGGTCACACAGAGTCCTGGATCTTGTCTTCCTAGCAGCTGGGGTTGGGACAGTCTAGGAAGGGAAGACCAAGCTCCTGGTGGGAGGGGACTTTTGAGGACCAGCAAGGTCATGGACTATCTCATCCATCTTTCTGGCCCGCCTCTTCTGCCCTATCTTCCAGAGGAGGAGCCAAGACCTGGGAGGGTGATGCCCATGGGCAAATCCCTCTGAGTGTGAGGAGACGGGCTAGGCGGGACCCCCATCTCAGTCCTGGATGTCTGTCCCACCCCCGCATGACCCTACTAGGCAAGAAGAGGAGTGGGGGAGCCCCAGAGCCACCAGGGAGGCATGTTGGCCATACATCTGGCTGGACTGGTTACCCCCCTGCAGAAGTCCATTAGGGCAGGCTTGTCACCATGTCCTCAGCCTAGTGCTACTTAAATGTGCCTTCTGTAGCTGTGACCGCAGGACTGAGGCACCGGAAGCTGAAAGGCAGGGCTCTGAGCCCAGGCACGTGTCCTGTGTGGGGCTTGGGGGAAGGCCCTGCCCTGCTTAGGCCTCAGTTTCCCTGCTTAGCAATGTTGCTGCTTGGCTGAGTCTGTGAAGCTTTACTGCACTCACCTCGTAGGGCCCAGGGCTCCAGGTGTGTCTGTACATGACAAGCAGGTGTGGGTGTAATTGAGGTAGCCCCATTCCTACCCCCTTGGACGGGCAAAGCCAGATGCTAGGGTTGGGTGCTGGCCTTGGTCAGCATCCCTGTTCCCATCGGCTGGCCTCGGACATGCCTATCTCTCCATCTTCCCGTCAGCCACCTTCCCGCCCAAACACCTCTGCTCACAGTATCCTTCAAATAGTTCACCTGTTCCTCTACCACATTTCCCCAGGCCAACCCTTCAGTGGAATCCCAGCCACCAGTCTGGCTCTCAGGAAGCTCCAGTTGGAAGGGTAGACTGACCCCCCCTGTACTCCTGGGCATGCCCACCCAGTCCAGGGGTCTGGGTAACATGGACAGACATTTGGGCCAGAACTTCCATCCCAACCTCCAGCCCCCAGGCAGCTCTCTGTCTCCTGTTTTTCTGTCCAATTTTTCCATCTGTCTCTCTCATACTGTCTGTCTCTGTTTTACCCATCTCTATCCCAACTGATTCTGTCTCTCCTTGTAGCTTTATCTCTTGTCTGTCTCTCCTTCTCAGTCTCTTGTCTGACTGTCTCTCTGTCTGCTTTCTGTTTCTGGCTCTCTCTTTTTTAACCTTTTTTTGACAAATTGAAGTGTAGTTAATTTACAATGTTGTGGACTTCCCTAGTTAAGAGAGAACACCGGTTCAATCCCTGGTAGGGGAAGAATCCACATGCCATGGGGCAACTAAGCCCATGCGCCTCACCGCAACTCCAGAGTAGCCCTCACTCGCTGCAACTAGAGAAAGTCTGTGTGCAGCAAAAAAGACCCAGCACAGCCAAAAAGAAATATATATATATATTTTACAACGTTGTGTTAGTTTCACATGTATAGCAAAGTGATTTGGTTATACATACATATTCCTTTTCAGATTCTTTTCCTTTATGCTGCTCCTGCTTAGTCGCTCTGAGTTCGACTCTTTGCGACCCCATGGACACATGGCGCCCTCCAGGCTCCTCCGTTCATAGGGATTCTCCAGGCAAGAATACTGGATGGGTTGCCATGCCCTCCTCCAGGGCATCTTCCGAACCCAGGTCTCCCTCATTGCAGGCGGATTCTTCACCGTCTGAGCCACCAGGGAAGTCCAAGAATACTGGAGTGGGTAGGTTATTATTAGTACCAGAAAATGAACGTAGTTCCCTACACCGTTGGCTCTGTCTTTATGTCTCTCTGTCTCTGACTCCCTGTGGGTCTCTGCAGTCCACCTCTTTAACACTCACACGCCCGCAGTCCGTTCTGACCAATCTGGTGACTCAAGGAGAAGCACCGCTTTCCCCGCCCCGCAAGACAAACACGCGCAGGGACCGCAGGGTTTTCCTGTGGGCTGGGGCCGCCCAGCCTCCCTGCTCCAGAGGCGTAGCTGTTCAGCCATCTGCGGCTCTGGCCCCGCCCCCGAGGAGCCGCATTGGCCGGCCCCCGGACCACAGCCCCGCCCCGCATCCTGACCCGCCCCCTCTGGAGCTGGCCCCGCCCCCGAGGCTTCCAATTGGCCTGCGTGGGGCGGCGGGGTCGGTTTCGCTGCTCGCTGATCTCGCAATGGCAGAGTCGCGGATACTCGCGGGGAGGCGAGAACCGGCGGCGAGTTGGGCGCGTGGCCATGTGCGGCCGCCTATGGCTGGGCCTGGTGTGGCTATTGCTGGCACGGGCGCCCGGCGCCGCGGGGACACCAAACACTCCGCGGAGACCACGCAGCTACCCGCACCTGGAGGGCGACGTGCGTTGGCGGCGTCTCTTCTCTTCCACCCACTTCTTCCTGCTCGTGGACCCCAGCGGCCGCGTGCAAGGCACCCGCTGGCGCGACAACCCTGACAGTGAGTAGCCAGGGCCGCTGCCAGGGGGCGGGGGACAGGTAAAATACGCAGACAAAGGCAGATAGCAAAGGCAGGGCAAGGCAGCAGGGGTGTGACACCAACTCAGGTTCTGTGCACTGTTTTCCTTCCTTCTCTAACTTGAGGGAGGTTCTGGAGGCTCCTCCGGCTGCGTGGTGGCGGCCAAGTCATTTCCAATCTGGGACCTCAGTTTCCTCAACGATAAAATGGGCCCAACCCACTTGGAAGGAGGGTTGAACAGTTGAGGTCAAGGTCATGGGGGAAGCTCCCACCTCCAGGCCTGGCTCAGCAGCAGAAGGGTCTCAGAGAGATAGTTGAGGTTGGGACCACGGGGTCTCCAGAGGGGAAGGGGAGGGGAAGCTGGGACTGCGGGAAGAGCCTCCATGGGCCCAGCACATAATGAGGTGAGGGCAGAGCTGAGTCTGAACTCTGAACTCCCCACCCTGCAAAACCAAACTCAGGGCCCATCTGAGTTGGGGTCCCCTGTATGTCTTCCTGGACACCCACTTGGCAGATGAGGAAACTAAGGCACAGAGAGGGCAAATGACCTACCTGGGGTGGGAGGTGGGGGCTCTACAGTGCCCAGAACCTCACTGAGTTGGTGTCATATCCCTGCTGCCCTGACCAGGAAATAGTAGGCACTCAATAAGTGTTTGTGGAATATATGAGGTAAGAGGAGATGAAGGGGCAAAGAAAGAGAAGGAGGAGATTGGCAGTAAAAGGGAGGCTAGGGCGGTCAATGACCCCAGGCCTGTCTCAGTCTCCCTGCAGCTCTGAGGCCAGGCAGAGTGGGAGTGGGGGAGCCAAGGCAGTGCTGGCCACTGCCTGAATCACCACCATTAGGGCAGATAATCACCTTGCCCTTCCCAGTTGCTTTCATCTGGGGCTCTCAAGGCCCTCATTAGTCTCACCAGACGAGGGCAAGGACAGGGGCACTGGTTGGGCCAGTCGCTCAGTGGTGGGCATGGCCAGGCAGGGTGGCCCTGGGCTGGGGGTGAAGTCTGGCTCTGCTGGATGGCTTAGGACAGTCGCTGCTTCTCTCTGAGCCTTGGTTTCCCCACCTAGAACTGGGTGTCTCACCAAAAAACAGCAGGTGCAAATGTCCTATGGGACATGGGGTGAGTGCCCCATCACCAAAGACATCCAAGTCCAGGCTGAACACCAGAGGACAGGGCTTTGACTAGATTAGGCCCCCGTCACTAGGTGGGGCTCAGAGTGTGAGCTGGGGCTTGTCCCCCAACCCTGCTCCATTGGACAGGAAACATCAGCTCAGATGGGGCAGGGCTACCCTAGGGTCACCCATCCAGCAACAGGGCCTGAGAAACTGGCTCTGCCACTTCTCAGGCCTCAGTTTCCCCACCTGGGAAGTGGGCACAGTTACCACCTCTCTCTTGGAGCTGTGTATGGGCTTGGTGGGATACAATGCCTGGCATACAGTTGGCACTCAAGCAGTGTTAGCAGGTAGTATTGATCTGAACACCTTATGTCCCACGCCCAGGCCATTGGCTGGGTGGTGTCTCCCGTGTAAAGACATGGCCCTGGCTAGCCGAGCTGTCAGCGTCAGATATGGTAACAGCACTGTGAGGACTGTGGGCAAGGCCCACGGGGCCTGTGCTCACTGCCAGGGATCTATATCTGTCAGAGGCACTCACCTCCTCTGACTTGGTTTTCTCACCCCTGATTAACAGGCTCCCCGCTACTGCAAAGCTTGGGGATGATCTCCACTGGCCTCCAGAGAAAGGCCTTACTCCTTCCCCATTGATTCCCACCCCTACCACCCCCGCCCCTTGCTGCGCGGCCTGGCCTGGAGTACTCTTTCCCCCACCTGTCAGTCCCACAGCTTCAGGACCTGCATGGCTCTTGGTGCGTCCCCACACCCAGCACAGGGCCAGGCACACAGGAGGTACTTGGGAAATGTTACCAGTGGGGAATGTTTCCCGTGTGAATGAATGAACAGAGAGAGCGGGTGGTGGTGGGGGGGGCAGTAGAGGAGTGGGGAGTGGACAGGCCCTGACAGAGCCCCTCTCTGCAGGCGTCTTGGAGATCCGATCCATCCGTGTGGGCGTCGTGGCGCTCAAGGCGGTGCACAGTGGCTTCTACGTGGCCATGAACCGCCTTGGCAGACTCTATGGGTCGGTGAGTGGAAATACACAGGGCGGTCGGGGGTGCGCCAAGTGTGCGGAGGCGTGTCCGGGGGCGTGTCCAGGGCCGCTCACCGCCCACCCCGCAGCGGTTCTGCGCTGCGCACTGCAGGTTCCGGGAGCGCATCGAGGAGAATGGCTACAACACCTACGCGTCAGTCCGCTGGCGCCACCAAGGCCGGCCTATGTTCCTGGCTCTAGACGGTCGGGGCGCCCCGAGGCTCGGGGGCCGCACACAGCGACACCACCCGTCCACTCTCTTCTTGCCCGTCCTGGTCTCCTGAGTCCCAGGGTCAGTGACGCCTGGTCTGAGATTCCGGGAGACCCTTGAGGCTGGGGAAGGCGGGGTTTGGGGTGAGCCCTTGTCCAGTTATTCACTGGTTTCACCTGCACTGAGCACCTGCTCTGCTGGGCACTGGGGACACCACCAGACCCCAGATGTGGCCCTGCGCTCAGAGAGACTGAGTTGGAGGGGAGGTAGACAGTGAGCTGAGCAGGGGCGTAAGGAATCCAACCACAAGCTGGGGGCCAGGGAGGCTTCAACAAAGGCACCAGCCAGGCTGGAGATGGGGAAGCAAACATGCCGGGGTGGGAACCTACTGGGGTGTTTGAGGCAGCAAGGAGGTGGGGAAGCTGGGGGCCAGGATACACTGATACCATGGACTGGCAGGGACTGGTCCCAGGGCCCATGGACATTTCACCTCATGGGGCATAGGGGACTTTGCAGGTGGGATTAAGGCCCCTGAGATGGGGACAACCCTGGATCCTTCGGGGGGCCCAGTGTCATCAGAGGGTCCTTGTAAGAGGGAGGTGGGAGGGTCAGAGGCAGATAGACAGGAGATGCTGCGCTGCTGGCTGTGAGGATGGAGGGAGGGGCTGTGAGCCAGTGATGTAGCACCTCTAGAAACTGGAACAGTGGGGAGTCAGTACTCCCCTGGAGCCTTGGGTGGGACTAGCCCTGCCCAAACCTGGATTTAGCCTTCTAAGACCCAAATTGTGACTCCAAGACTGAAGTTGATAAATGTGTTGTTTTAAGCCATCAAGTTTGGTGATTTGTCATAGCCATCCTTGCAGACCCACACACACTGGCCTCAGAGTCCCTTTTAAGGTGTGCAGCCCCTCGGGGTGTGCAGGCTGAGGGGTGTCCCAGGTCAGCTTCCTGGGGGCTGAGCTCCACCCCCCGGGGGGGGGCATGGGTGGAACCAGGAGGTGGTGGGAGGCTCCCACCCCGCCCAGTGGCCATTTCCACTTAAAAGACCAATTTGGGGGGCACTCCCATGAGGCACAGACTGGATACTCACCCACAGAGGGAGCAGAGTAATCCTGCTGTGGACACACTGGGCCCTAGGCTGCACCGACGCACACAAGGAATAAACCGACCACCGGCTTCTTTCTAAGTAGGTGTATTTTTAAATAGCTTTCAAGATACACATATTTTCTCTTTTAAAAAATGTCTGTCAGAGCAGTCTTGTCCTTGTTTCGCTGGTTATCCTGGTGTCCCAGGCCCCAGTGCTCAGGATGGGGAGCAGGGCCTGTCCACACAGGCAGGACCCCAGCCTTGTGGCTCCACCCCATCTTTGCACAGATCATGCAGGGCCGCAAGTGAGCTCAAACGTCCATTTATTTCAAAGCAGTAATAATTTAAAATTATAAAAACCTTTCCGCCGTTGAACATGTAGAGGGTGAGGTCAGAGACAAAGGGGAGGGAAGGTGGGACACCCGGGCAGTGTGTGCGGGCGCCCGGCCCAGCCGGGTTGTCCCTGGGGAGGCCGAGCTCCCTCCGCAGCCTGGAAGGGTGGGTCCTCCGAGCCTCCTCCGCGGCGGGCCCGGTGGCGCTGCAGTCCATGGGCGCGTGGGCTGTCTGCTGTTGCCCTGGGGGCTGGCCAGCCGGTGTGCTCAGGAGCTGCTGGCCGGGTTCTCATTGCCAGGTGAGCTGGAGGAGGATGACGAGGAGGAGGAGAAGCTCACCCCAGCGAGGCCTGGGGGGTCGGTGGCCGTGTTCTGTCCTGTGAGGCTTTTTCGGCAGACGGGGCAGCTGTCGTGCTTTTCAGGACAGAGAGGAGAGGGAACAGTTCAGAGGCAGCGGGGGCAAAGGGTTGGGGGGAGTGTCCTGGCCAGCCCACCGCTCACCTGCTCCAACCAGGGCACAATGCAGCCATCGTGGAAGAGGTGGTTGCAGGGCAGCTGCCTCACATGCTCACCCAACCCATAGTCATCCTTGCACACAGGGCACTCCAGCCCCGAGCCTGCAAGGCAGGAATGCATCTCTCAGGGTAGCTCCCCTGCAGCCCTGCCCAAGGTGTCCCAGGGAGGAGGGGTCACTGGCCCAAGCCCCCCCCTCCTCGCCCCCCCCCANACATGCTCACCCAACCCATAGTCATCCTTGCACACAGGGCACTCCAGCCCCGAGCCTGCAAGGCAGGAATGCATCTCTCAGGGTAGCTCCCCTGCAGCCCTGCCCAAGGTGTCCCAGGGAGGAGGGGTCACTGGCCCAAGCCCCCCCCCCTCGCCCCCCCCCACTCCCTCACTGGCCCCTGGGGCTCGTACCAACGTGCTCCTCAGTCACAGGCACTGTGGGGAGGGCCTGGATTTTCTCTTTGTCTGCGGGTGGGGGACCCGTGTTTTCAAACTGATTGAGGAGCTGAAAGATAAAGAGGCCAGAAAGCAGGTGGGCTGGTGGGGCCCCTCGCCCCACGGGGCTATGAAATGCAAGGCGGGGTTACCTGCAAAAGCACCGAGGCCCCGTTTGTCCTGGCCTGACCCTGAGGGGTCAGAGGTCAGCTGCCCCAGGAGGCCCAGCCCTGGGCTTCTGCCCACTCTTCTGCTCATCACCACCTTGTAGCCAGGGCTGGTAGCCACCCCAGGGACACCACGGCCCCCTCCTAGGGCCAGGGTGGCTCCCAAATCCTCACGTGGCTACAACCAGGGGGCAGGCACAGGTAACAGAATATGCAGCAGAAGGCCCCAAGGTGGTTACAGCCCCGCCTCATAAGTGCCACCCAAGACACAGACACGGGAGATACTCTGTCTTCCTGGGCCCAGCCTGTAGGGTTGTGGTCCCCACACCAGCTGAGCAAGACCCTTGTACCTGTGTGATGATGGCATCCAGGCCATTGGCCCCCCAGGCGTAGTCCATCGGGTTTGAATGCAGGACACCCCTGGGCAGAGAAGGCTGGGGTTCAAGTGGCAGAGGGGTGGGCCGGGCGCAGGGGGCCCCTCCCCTACTCACCAGGGGCCCAGGCCCAGGTTGGGGATGGTGGCCGGGGTGATGATGCCATTGACCAGCTGCTGGATGATCCTGGAACAGAGTGGCCAGGCCCATGGTTAGTGCCTTGATGAGGAGGGGCCAGTGTAGGGGGCCTGGACTCTCAAATGGTGAGAAAAAGCCCAAACACAAGGGTGCTGGTGTAGAGGTCTCCTTGAGGCCTAGGCAGTGTCGGTTGACACACAGTTGCGTCCACCCCCATTTTGCAACCCAGAGGAAGTGCCATGGGGGGGGCCTAAGGGGGGCCCCCAGGAGCCCTGGAGTCAGCCCTGTTCCTTACAGTGGCCCTGAAACATGCCAGCCGAAAAAATGAATTAAAAAAAACCAAAAAAAAAAACATGCCAGCCGAGGTCACAGTGAGCCAGGCCATGTCCTGAGCTGGACCAGCCTCGGCCTGCCTGCAATCAAGCTCCATCTACAAAGACCCACAGGATGCTCAGCCCCGTGTCCCATGGGGCTGGGACGGGCCTTCTAGGTCTTCCCATCCTGTCCTCAGGACCCTGCATACGGGAGGGGCTAGGACACTGGATACTGCTGTTTGCCTATGCCCCGGGGCGGAGGCCTCTCTCTGAAGGATGCTGAGGGGCACACCGTGGGCACAGGGCCCCTCAGCCAACCTGGACCCATAGGAGACCCACCCTGCCTGGAGGACGGCCTGAGCCAGCACCCACGCCTTGTACCTACAGCACCTCCTGAAAGGACAGCTGGTTGCTCTGCCTGAGCGGGAGGGGTGGGCTGGATGCCCCCAGCCCCCCGCCCGCAGCTGCTCCCGGGCCCCCTCACCCTTCCAGCGTGGGGACGCCTTCGTGCCGGCCGGTGGCCCGCCGCGCGGTGAGGCGGGCGCGGGGCTGCCGGGCGCCGTACCGGTGCCGGGAGTGCTGCTCTCGCTCCCGCCGGCTCTCGGGGTCCCTGCTGTCATCAGCCTGCGCCCCAGGGGGGAACGTGGGGATCTCGAAGCTGTCGTCAAAGATGCCGAAAGCAAAGTGCCCATAGCCCTGCGGCAGCGTGAACAGGGGCTGGTCCACATTCTGCAGAGAGGAGGGTCATCATCATGGGAGAGGGGCCAGGGCTGGGTGGGAGGCGGGCAGCCCTCACAGGGAGCGGGGAGGCTGCCTCTCACCTCGAACGGTTGCTGCCGGCTCTGGTCCGCAGAGGCTGTGGAGGGGGCTGAACCATTCTCTGCACTCCTGAGGACAGGCACCATTAGCAGCAGGAGCACCCCACCCCAGACAGATGGCCAGAGGGTCAGACGAAGGCGGACCCCCTCCACCCTTGACCCAGGTCCAGGCAGTGCACCCTTGGGCTGAGGGTCCAAGAGGGGGGCAGCCTTACCTGGTCTCTTCCGGAAGCTCCTCGATAAACCCGGACTCGCATCTCGGGCAGATGTAATCCTGCAGAGGAGAGGGCAGGCAAGCATGATCTCAGGGCAAGGTGGTGTGTGTGTGTTTGTGTGTGTGTGTGTGTGTGTGTGTGTGTGTGTGTGTGTGTGACTCATCTCAAGGGCCCAGGTGGGAACCTGCCAGCTCCAGACGTGTGGCTCCAGGCAGGGCTGGTGCACTGACTTCCTTGCCCACATGGTGGGCCGTGACCTTGGCAGTTACATCCCCAACCTCCCACGTCCCTGAGTCCATCAGCTTGTGCTCCCCACAGTGACAGTAGTCACACTTTCGGGGCCTCCACTCAGCCACGTGGCCTGATGAAAGCTCTAACAAAGCTGGCAGCAAAGGGCTAGCTGACATGAGTCCAGGAAAGTTTCCCAACTCGGGGGACCTGAGAATGTTCCCTAACACCCCCACACCCACACAAATATAAAGGAGGGCTGGGAGAGTGACTAGTGGGGCTCCAGGACCACCTGGGCCTCAGAGACCAACTCCCAGGAAGGCAGCCACCGAGAGTGGGAGGCACACCCAAGCAGAGGAATTGGCCTGCAGAACATTCTGGACTGCCCGAGGTATGACCTGTGACCCTAGGCTGGACAGCCAGCGGGCAGACTGTGATGTCTCCAGTCAGCAGAGGTGGCCCTGCCCCTCAGGGACAGAGAGCCCGAGCACCAAATCCACTAGTTGGGCCTGGAATGGCCCAGGTCCACATGTGTTCCAAAGCTGCAAGCGTGAGGTGCTTCCATTGAGGCCGCCCACGGTCCCAGTCCCCAGGAGCCTGGGGCACCAATGGCTGGGCCACCCTCTGTAGGGAACAATATGGAGGTGTGTGGGGTGTGGCCTGCCCTTCAGATGCTGGGGGCCAGGCACCTGTCTGGAAGGTGGGACCCCCACCTGCTCCACTGCAGAGAGCAAAGGGGCCAGGGAATCAAAGGACACACCTCCTGAGCCGGGCAGGAGGGTAGGCCAGAGCTGCACATGTCCCGGGAATCTGTGTCCAGATGTGTAATAAACTCTTATGATTCAACAACAAAAGACAAATGCCCCAGTTAGAAAACGGCCAGAGGATCAGAACATTTCTCCACAGACAGATAGGTGGCAACGAGCCAAGAAGGGATGCACACATGGTCTGCCAACAGGGAAACGCAAACCAAAACCAGTGGGATACACTCCACATCCACCCAGATGGCTGGACCCACAGAGCTGACAGGGACCACTGTGGGAGGCGGCGCAGAAACTGGAACCCCTACACAGCAGGTGGACTGTAAAATGGGGCAGTGTCCTCAGAAAAGTCATGGTCATCCCATGACCCTGCAATCGCCCCACCAAGAACCCACCAGAGGTGACGGAGACATAAGTCCACATAGAAACTCACACATGCACAGCAGCCAAACACAACCACATGTCCCTCTACTCCCGGGAGCATCACTCAGACATGGGAAGGGGAGCCCTGACACTTGCTATCATGTGGATGGACCCTGAGAACATGATGCTTGTTGAGAGAAGCAGACATAGGACAGACAGAGTGTGATTCCATTGATGGGAAACATCCATAACAGGCAGAGCCACAGAGAGTGGGATCCTGGTTGTCAGGGACCATGAAGGTGACTGCTGATGGGGACGGGGCTTCTTTTTGAGTGACCAAATGTCCTGGACGAGGACACCAGTGATGGCCAGCTTCAAGACCTGAGCTTTAAGTGGGTGGGACATGTGGCACTGAAACTGTGAACCAGGAACAGCAGGACAGTAGCCCTCTACCCTCCTGAGCAGGGGCGTGGCGCCCAGGGAGGCTCCCCCAGGGAGTGCCCACCATAGCTGTCACTGGCATGGGTTTTCTAGGGCTGTCACTCAGCCTGTCGTTTACTTCAGCATTTCATAGGCCAAGAAACACAGTCACTGGAGGTTCTGTGCTTGGTAGCCAAGGTTCTTGCCCACTCCAGGAGCCTGCAGGGGGAGGGCGATGGACAGGGGCAAACGTGGCTGCAGTTGAATCTGAGCTGACTGAGGTTAGGAAGCTGAGAACCTTCTGGCCTGGGTCAACAGGAAGGCCCAGCACCTCCCTGAAGCCTGGCAGAACCCTTGTGAGAAAACTCTCTCTTCCAGGCACCCTTGCCCAGGTCTGCACCCTGCCCCGGGCAGGCCTGGGAGAGCCAGGGCGGGGTGAGCAACACACCCACTAGAGATAGGGTGTCTGTCCTCCACCCGAGGCTCACTGCTGCTCCTGGGGCCTGGGAGCCGATCACCATGCCATCCTCAGGGGTCCCTGTGTTCCCCGAGCCCCAGCACATCCCAGACCAGCCATCTCAGGGCCTGGACCTCTCCCCGTCCTGGGTCCCCACAGCCTGAGCTGATATCTACCTGGCTTGCCCCCTCTCGGAAGCTGGGTCCCGGCTGCAAGCCTCCATCTCCCCACCTGCAAATGGAGGGTGGCCTCAACCCCAGGCTCTGGAATTGGCCCCTGAGCCACAGTAACCTGGTTTCAGGGAGGCCCCAGACTCTGCTGCACATGCAGAAGGTCCAGACCTGGGTCTTCAATGCTCNCTCTCGGAAGCTGGGTCCCGGCTGCAAGCCTCCATCTCCCCACCTGCAAATGGAGGGTGGCCTCAACCCCAGGCTCTGGAATTGGCCCCTGAGCCACAGTAACCTGGTTTCAGGGAGGCCCCAGACTCTGCTGCACATGCAGAAGGTCCAGACCTGGGTCTTCAATGCTCCCTCCTCCAGAGGCCGCACGTCCCAGAAATTTAATTACCTCACAGTGACAGAAATGGGGACCCCCTGGGATGGTACGATCACCCCCACAGGGCAGTCTTTATATCTTGGCAGGGCCCTAGCTTGCCAGCACCTATCCCCAGCTGACAGCTTCTCTCCTGAGGAGACCAGGGTGAACACTCCCTCATTATTACCATGACAACAGCGGCCCATAGGACAGACCATGCATTCTATTCATTCAGCACTTGTTCCCTGCAGTAGGCCCTTAGAGACAGGCCTCACCCTTCATGCCACACGCAGACCCCAGGTTCCTGGCCAGGTGAGTGTGAGGGAACGGGGGACATTGAGGTGGGAGGTGGAGAGATGCTGGCCTTAACACTGAGCAGGCAGGGGGACCAGCCTACGCCCCAGGGGCTCCATGCAGAGGACGGATCTCTCTTCACCCTGATGGCTCTCCCAGGTGGCCTGTTCAACGGAACAGAGCTTGTTCCCGTCCCCCCGACCCTGCTCAGGGACACTTCTGAGAGGAATCAGGGGTGTCCATAGGACAGCAGATAGAATCATGATCGCTACCAGTCAGACCACCAGGAGCCTGNGACGGATCTCTCTTCACCCTGATGGCTCTCCCAGGTGGCCTGTTCAACGGAACAGAGCTTGTTCCCGTCCCCCCGACCCTGCTCAGGGACACTTCTGAGAGGAATCAGGGGTGTCCATAGGACAGCAGATAGAATCATGATCGCTACCAGTCAGACCACCAGGAGCCTGGCCCGTGGATGCCCAAATCCACCTCATCCCTGACGCTCCCATTTCCTGGGGAATCGAGTCTGGGCCTGTGCGCCCGAGCAGAGGCCTCTGAGCTGGCCGGCCTGCCCGGTTCCTGCTCCCACACGCCCATTCCAGGCAGGCATCCGCCCTTCCGGGACATCCTGGCCCCCCTGTGCTGGTACTCTCAAGCACAGGGGTGCCCTCACCAACTCATCTGATGGGCGAGAATGAGGCAGAGTCTCATGGCTGTAGAGAGAAACCCGGGGAGCAGAGGGCCTGCAGCCACCCGAGTCTAACTGCCCCACTGGGACAGGGGGAGGTGGGAGGGGTGCTGCTGGCGGGAGCCTCCCACTGTCACCAGGTTAAGAGCCCACCTCCCTACCCTCACCAACATCAAGTGCACCCCTACTCATAAACAGACACCTGGCTACAGGACCCCATCAAACCCCTCCCAAACCCACAAATCAGTCCCCTTG
Organism: Neotragus moschatus; assembly: GCA_006410615.1. NCBI lineage: Eukaryota > Metazoa > Chordata > Mammalia > Artiodactyla > Bovidae > Neotragus > Neotragus moschatus. The sequence goes on along the minus strand of SJYA01001081.1, from coordinate 1,862,307 downwards.
CCTCCAATATTTGCTCCTAACAGAATTTACCAACATTCCAACAAATCAAATATTTGCCAGTCATTTGCTCAGCATTGGCTCCCTGTAAACTCTGAGAGCAAAGGTCATGGCTACCTTGTCACCACTGGATCCTGTGACTAGAAAGGCCCTCGCCAGCTCAGTGTCCACAGACTGTCCACAGAGATCAGGATCCTTCTGGTCCGAGACTACATGGCCAGGATCCGGCCGCGTGCTGGCCCTGGGAAGGGAGGCCAGAACAGCTAACTACACAGACTACTTGGCCCCGGGCTGCCGATGGCTGTGGACAGGTCACTCTGGGTTAAGCCCAAGGCCCAGGGCCTGTCCGGGGCTCACACGAGCTGCAAGGGGCTCCCTTCAGCTCACCTAGGCTAGAGAGCTGTCCCGCCAACCCGACCGTTCCTGCCACTGGAGAAAACCAGACCCAGAGCTGGGGCGCACAGGAAGCCGGAAGAGGCACAAGCAGTACGTCTTCCGGGAGACTGGAGGGGGGGGGAGTCGGACAAGTCTCAGCCCCCTAAGTCTGCTCGCGCACCGAGGTTTCCATTTATCTGCCGGTCCCCATCCCCTTGCCTCTGGAAGTCACACCACCCTTCCCTTATCTTACACTCTCCTCCTGGGTCCAGGCACCCGTCTTCATTCCAAACCCTGACTCTGGCTCACTCTCCTCTGTGGCTGGGATAATGCCCACGACTTGCTGACTCCCCCAGTGAAGTCCACAGCAAGAAAGGCAGGGATGGGAATCTGGTTCTTAAATCAGCCAGATGACCAAGGAGAGCTGGTGTTCAATCAATCGTCGCCACCCACAGCCCCTTTCCCTGGCCCCCCACATCGCCCTTTTCCTGCTCCTCGTGAGCTGGCCGAGCGGCAAATGCCACGAGCGGGGCTGGCCAGGGGCGCCGTGCCTTCTAGCCTTCCTCCCAGTCAGCGGGGGAGGGTCGGCCAGGCGGGGGACACTAACCCCATCCCGGACCTACCCACTCGGAACTTCCGGGCTGAGGGGCCTGGAAACCGAGCCTTTCACGAGCAGCTGTCCTGCGGCCTCCACCAGGACGAGAGCACAGGGCCCATCTGGGTCCAGACCCCGGGCCCCGGAAGGCGCAAGAACGCCGGCTCGGGCAGCCGTCGGGCCCGGGAGAGCTACGGCTCTCTCCCACGAGGCGTCCGCAGCGCTGACCGCGCTCGGGGCCGACTCCGCTCCCTCCCGGTCATCGGCCTCGCTGCGCCACCAGGGCCGCCGCTTCCGGGCCCTCCGCGGGGACCTCAGTTTCCCCGTCCGTGCCAACTCGCCTCGGGCCAAGGCAGTGGCCCCCGCCCGCCCGGCCTGGGCCTCACCGGCAGGCGCGGCACGATCTCGACTGAGCAGCAGTGGCAGAAGTACCGTCCGGGCTGCGGCGACGCCTCGGCCATGGCCACCGCCGCCTCCTCCGCGCCGCCCGCCCCCCGCGCGGCGCCCGCCGCCGGCCGTTTGCTGCTCCCTCGCCGGCCGACGAGCCCGCGCACGCTCACGCACGGCACGCACGGCACGCACGGCGTGAGGAGAGGAAGGGCAGCGGAAACGGGACAGGCAGCGTGCGAGGCGGGCGGTGGCTCGGGTGACGGTGGCCGCCGAGGAGCAAACTAGTAGCGGAGCTGGGCTGGGGCGGGGCCTTGCTGGGCGGTTGCCTGCCTTGGCAACCTGGATCAGGGCCTGAGGTGGGTTTGGAGGCGGGCCCGGCTCGAAGCCTAAGGGGAAGGCCGAGGGCGGGGCTGGGGCGGGGCGGAGCCAAGCCCCTCCTCTTCTACAAATCTGCTACCAGCTCCCACCCCGATCCCCCAAGTTCTCTCATTATTTCTTTTATTGCCAATACCCACCTGTTTGGATATCAGTCCTGAATATTCACTGGAAGGATTGATGCTGAAGCTGAAGCTCCAATACTTTGGCCACCTGTTGCGAAAAGCTGACTCATTTGAAAAGACCCTGATGCTGGGAAAGATTGAAGGCTGGAGAAGGGGATGACAGAGGATGAGATGGTTGGATGGCATCAACGACCCAATGGACATGAGTCTGAGCAGGCTTCGGGAGTTGGTGATGGACAGAGAAGCCTGGTGTGCTGCAGTCCATGGGGTCGCAAAGAGTCGGACACGACTGAGCGACGATTGAGTGCCTGAACCGAGTGACTGACTGATCTGTTACTCATTTCTCTACCCTCACTGCTCCTGGGATGCTCTGGTGCGCTCTCACCTCCGGGCCTTTGCACAGGCCGTAACCTTGCCCTGGTGCACCGTTGCCTAGACACCCGCATGGCTTTCTTCCCTCACACCTTTCAAGTCTGCTCAAATGTCCACCTATTGAGGCATGTTCCGCAACAGAGCTTAGGTCCATATGATAACTGTAGGGTCAGTTCCACAACAAAAGGGATTTTTGTATCTTGTTCCCAGCTGGACTCAGAACAGGGCCTGGCACACAAGCTTTACCTAAACATTCTTCGAATGCATGCAGACAGGAGATCCATTCCTGGATCAAAGAGGCCTGCTCTCCCATGCCTCAGTGTGACATGTGGCATAAGAGACTCTGAGTGAGGTGTGGCCTTGTTTCCATGATGCCTCAGGGTGAGGAGAGGGCAAAAAACCTACCCCTCCTCTCAAACTTAATCAGGCCAGGATCATTTCTGTAGTTCCAGGACAATTATGTACTTATTTCCTTACCCACTAGACAAACATTCATGAAGCTCCTGTTGCATGCCAGACTCTGCTGGGGTGCAAGGACGCAGCAGAGGAAACCACGGACAGGAAATGAAAGTGGTTTTCTGAAATACTCCATGACTGGAGGACACAGAGCAGGCTGCAGATGCCCCGAGCCCCACGAGACTGAGCCAGGGGATGAGCCCCTAGGGTACCCTTGGCTCTGCCTGGAGAGACAGACAGAACTTCCCAGGGGAGAGGACCTTAGAGCCAGGACTTTGAGTAATGAATAGGAGTTAGATGGAGGTGGGATTCCTGCTGAGAGTTGGGAGTATTGGAGCCAGAGTGTCAAAGAATTACAAATTGGAGCCTGTGCATAAAGGATCTTGAATGTCAAGAGGCAAGGAATAGGGACTTGTCTGCCAGCCACCATCTTGCCCCCCTTAATGCTCAGAGGTGATTCCAAGGCATTCCTGCTCTGACCACCAGAGAGCGCCCCAGCCCTGTTGCTGGGAAACAAGCCCTGTCGCTGGGCTAAAGACACCCCCACACACCCACCTCCCACCCCTGCAATCTGCCTCCACTCCACCCTCCCCTGAGGGGTACAGGGAGGGGCCCTTTGCTTCAGATATTTACTGCCTAGCTCCTGACTTGTTTCACACCAGACATACATTCATTGAGTCATTCATCCTACAGAAGTTTCATTTTGTTTTTTTGTTTGGTTTGTTTTTTCTTTTCTTTTTGACTTAGGGGATCTTAGCTCCCCAACCAGGGATTGAACCTGGGCCCAGAGCAGTGAGAGCACCTAGTCCTAACTACTGAACTGCCAGGGAATTCCCCATCCTGCAAAAGTTTATGAAGTACCACCCAAGAGGCCTTGGAGTCAGTGGGCTCACAGCATTCAAATCCTACCAAGTCACACTGGATGTGTGGCCCTGGGCAACTCACTTAACCCTTCTAGGCAGGTGGCAGAAACTTCCTCTTGGGGGTTTGACATTGTATGATGCTTGAGGTACCTGTGGGCCATGAGGCCTCCCTGAGTTCATCTACCCTTCTGGCACCTATCCTCAGCCCAGTGCAGTCTCATTGGCCCCCACAGGTGGGCCGAACTGCAACCCTCCTCAGGGCCTGTGCCTGGTCATGCCCTCTGCTGGGAGTCCCATTCCCACCATCCTTTCTCTTTTGCTGCTTCTCCGAAGGCTGCTCTGATCCTGTCCTACGGAGCCCAGTGCCCTCTTCCCTCACTCCCCAATTCAGCCACCCCCAGATCCAAGAGTTATCAGTGGTATCTCCTAATATGTGAAGCCAATACCCAGAATATAGTAGGTGTTCAATAGATTCTTGAATAAAAGAACAATTAATGAGTGCCTACTGTGTACCAGGCCCGAGTAGGGTGCTGGGAATGCAATGGGAACAAGAATATGGAGTTTTGTATCTTATAAAACTAAGTGCTTAGGATGTGCCAGCCAGATGTTTAATCCTCACACAAGCCCCAGGATGTGGGAGCAATGAAGACTCCTGTTTTACAGATGAGAAAGTGAAAGTGAAAGTCACTCAGTCCTGTTTGACTTTTGGCAAGCCCATTAACTATATGGTCCATGAAATTCTCCAGGCCAGAATACTGGAGTGGTTAGCCTTTCCCTTCTCCAGGGGATCTTCCCAACCCCAGATCGAACCCAAGTCTCAGACCGAGGCTCAAACACGGTCACACAGCAGACACAACCATTGGACCTCTGGGTCTGGGCTCCTTGCCCTGCTGGTTACCCTGGGACTGGGACATCAAAATTCAAGTAATCGGGCCAGTATCTGCATGTGATCCAGAGGTCCTGAGGTTCTGGGGCCTCATGCATCCATTTATGACCAGTGGCCACCTTGCTGTTGCCACTGATGGGACAGATGTGTGATGGGAGGCCTGGCCACTCCAGGGCTCTCTGATTGTGGGGTGCCTCCTGATGGGTTCTCAGCATTTTCTTGAATAGTCTGAAAGTGGATTAGGAAGTAACCCCTCAGGACAAGACCATTTCACGCCCTAGTCACTGACTTGGGTTCAAATCCAGCCTCTGGGAGGGAGATTTGGGAATGCTAGAGCTGGAAAAAGCAGTTCTGTCACCCACTTCCTAGGGAGGCCACCACCCCACCAGGCATTATTTCAACAGGCATGAATACACCGCTATCTGCTTAAGCATTTTTTTGCTTGCTTTTCAACCTTTTGTTTACATATTTTGACATGTCCTTTTTATTCTTTGTATTTGTTGTTTTGTGTGTTGTATTTTTTATTTTAGACCCCTGAGTCACCCATACCCAGGACCTGGCAGCCCCAGAACCTCAGATGTCTTTCAATCTATTCTCTTGGGGTCAAGTCATCATCCTCTTAGGTTAAACTTCCTTCATTTCCACCTGCTCAAGGAATCTTTAAGGACTAAGTTGTCAGGACCAGGACCTGTGAAACCAGTCGGGGAGATGGATGCCTCCATCCTCTCTCTCTCTTGAGTAACCACTCTTGAATGCTGCTCAAAAGTTGTTATTTTAAACAATTTCTAACTTCCAGAAGTGTTTCAAGAATAGTACAAAGGGTCCCACGTATCCTTGACTCTGGTACACCAGTGGCGAACTGTTTTTGCTCTCTCTATGTGTCTGTGTGGAATTTTGGGCAAACTTGCTGCCTTTATCCCAAGCACGACCAGGTGTACTTCTAAAGCTAAGCCACTCTCTTATCTGAAGCAGCAGCACATTTACCAAATTGGGTAATTAAGCTTTGATAGCTTTATCAAGGCTGCTCTGCCTCCGTCAAAGGAGGTGCAGTCGCACCACCTCTCAGCCTGGCAGGGATCGAGATCACCACGCAATCCCTCAATCACAGATGCTGGTATCGACCGTGTGCCAGGCGCAAGAACACAGCTGGGATACGGCAACAAATGTCTGCAAAGTCAGCCACTCAACAATATTGAGCACTGTGATGTACAGAATAAAGGCCCCCATATACGTCTGATCTTTTAGCTCAGTAAGACTCCTGTCAGACTGTTGATTTCCAGAACAGTAAATAATGTCTGTGCTATTTTAAGCAGCTAAATTCACGACACTTTGTTAAAGCAGCAAACAGGAAACTCATACCTCAAGCTACTACATGGTCACCTCCAGACACAGGCCGCCTGAGTATTTCCGTATTTCCCTGAAGTCTCGCCCCAGTAGGCTATCCCTCCTGCCATATTGGCCAGAGCTGGATCACATGGTTGTGCCTGACTTCAACCCTGTTCAGCCAATCAGGATTCGCCTCCAAGCTGAGGGCAGGTTTGGCCTTCTGGGTCAGACGTGGCCACCAGATTCCTGCGTAAAATCCTAATATTTTTTCATAGGGAAGAGGATGGCTTGGGACATTTGGGGGCAACGTGGGGAAGTAGCTAAGGGAAGGGGCAAGAATTGTCTCTGAAGGAAGGGCTTCAAACTTAGGCTGGAAAGCCTGGACTCCATCCAGGGGCTATGGGGAGCCCTGCTGGCATTTGGAGCAGGGACCACACGCATGTTTTGGATGTTACAATACCCAGCTCTATTCAGAGTTCTCCCATGCTATCTGCCATGGCCGAGTCTTCGTGTTGTCTTGTGTGTAGTATTAATTGCTCAGTTGTGTCCAACTCTTTGTTTCCCCATGGACTATAACCTGACATGGGGTTCTCCAGGCAAGAATACTGGAGTGGGTTACTATTTCCTTCTTCAGGGGATCTTTCCTACCCAGGGATCAATGCTGGGGCTCCNTGTAGTATTAATTGCTCAGTTGTGTCCAACTCTTTGTTTCCCCATGGACTATAACCTGACATGGGGTTCTCCAGGCAAGAATACTGGAGTGGGTTACTATTTCCTTCTTCAGGGGATCTTTCCTACCCAGGGATCAATGCTGGGGCTCCTGCATTGCAGGCAGATTCTTTACTGTCTGAGTCACCAGGAAAGCCCCTGGTTATCATCATATATCCCACTTGGGAACCAACAAGACCTTGCTTCTCACAGCCTGCAGAGTTTCAGGTCTAGTCCAAGGGTTGCACAGGTTAAGCTGATGTGGGGTCTATCACAAGCATTCTGGCTTGAGTAATATGAGATCCAATGACCCTGAGCATTCTTTACCAGGCCATCCTGGAGGCAGTGGTTGGTACAGCAGCGTGGTGTGATTCCCACAGCCCCTACAGAATCTGTTGCTCTGGGTTCTAAAGCCTTTGCCTGAATAAAATATAAGCAGGATTATTGAAAGCTGGTTTTGTTCCCTGCAAGGGACAGAAATGCTGCTTAGATCAGCTTTAGCTTATGAGGAAGAAGAGTTCAGGCACAGCTGGATCAAGGACCTCCAGTAACACCACAGGGCATTACTGCTGTCTCTCTTGGTTCAGTGCCCCACTGAGCTGGCCTCTCCCTGGACATTGGCAGAAGCCATCTGCAGCCCCAGGGTCACATCCCTCCAGCTCAGGCAAGAAGTGGGTGGTCCTTTTCAAACTAATGTCTCAGAAATGACTCTTCCTGTTGCTAAATGTCAGATGATTCTAAGTGGTCAGGACTGGGTTGGGGTCACTCTTGGGGGCTTTTGAGTTGGGAGTTCAGGAGGTGATTCTCCAAAGGAAAATGGCTCTGGGACCTGAGGAGTCCCACAACCTGAGGATGCACCCTGATTGTCGGGTCCTGGAATCTTGTTTGCCTGGTACTGACNTGATTCTAAGTGGTCAGGACTGGGTTGGGGTCACTCTTGGGGGCTTTTGAGTTGGGAGTTCAGGAGGTGATTCTCCAAAGGAAAATGGCTCTGGGACCTGAGGAGTCCCACAACCTGAGGATGCACCCTGATTGTCGGGTCCTGGAATCTTGTTTGCCTGGTACTGACTCCATTCCCGACCCTGTGGGGTTTTGAGACTCCCAGAAATTCACTTTCCTTTCTCCAACTTCAGTTGACCCCTCTGTAAAGTGGATGCCTGCCTCGTTCTGAATGGTAAAATACTTATCTATTCCTTAAGTAATAATCTCTGCACCCATGTCACGCCCCTCCCATGCACCAAGCACTGTGTCTGGCATCCTGACTGGAATCTGCAGTACTGGGATCCGTGCCCATTTTACAGTTGAGAGCATAGAGGCACAGAGTGGTCACATGTGGCCTGGCCAGGACGGCACAGACTGGACTGCGCTTCCACGAGATGCCTCCTCCTCCCTCCAGGCCTTAGAGTCACTTCCTCAGAGACTCCACAACCTCTCTGCTCCCAGGGTCTCTGTCCTCCATTGTCTTCACATGTATGTGTTCACCCCCTTGTTTTTCTCCAGCCAGGTAGGGATTGTATCATTGCAACACTGAACCCCTTTGTATTAGCAGCTGTCACAAATTGACGCAAACTTGGTGGCTTAAAACAACATAGATTTTTTTTCTTTTCCAGTTCTGGAGGTCAGAAGTCCAACACAGGTCCCTCTGAGCTGAAATCAAGGTATTGGCAGAGCCGTGTTCCTTTCCAGAGGCTCCAGGGAAGAATCTGTTCCTTGCCCTTTCCAGCTTCTGGAGGCTGTCCACATTCCTTGGCTGGAGGCCCCTTCCTCCATCTTCAAAGCTGAAAATGGCAGGTCTAGTCCACCTCATGTTGCATCTCTCCAACCACAGCAGGGAAGGTCTCCACTTTAAAGGATGCTGTCATTACACTGGGCCCACTTGATTAACCCAGGATCATCATCTCCCATCTGAAGGGCCTCAACTTACTTCTATGTGCAAAGTCCTTTTGCCACGGAAGGTGACATATTCACAGGGTCTGCAAACCCACATGTCTCAGAGGGCTGTATTCAGGCTTTTCTTACTTGTAGCACAAACATCCCATGACTTCAGTTTCCATCCCCCCTTCCCTCATATCGTTCGATCTAACTCAACATAAACATTCTCTACTGAGAAGTCTGCCCTGTCTCCCTGGGCTGGGTCAGGTTGGCATCTTCCATCACAGATCTGATTAGCAGATTGTTTCTGTCAGTTTCCCTGGGGGTGCTAAGTTGGGACCATGGGGAGTTAGGATGGGTGTGGGCCAGGAAACCTTAGGGCAGGCGGCTAGGGTAGGAAGCTGCTGCAGGCTGGGTCAGGGTAGAGAAGAGGGCACAGCGGGAGATACTGGAAAAGGGGGCTCCGCGAAGAGGGCCGTGACCTCCTTAAGGTCATGCAGTACAGAGCTTCTGGGTTCGGGAGACATGCCAGGCTGGGAAGCAGAAGGCCATGGGCTGCTGGCCTCGGTTTCGAACCCACGCCAGGCCAACAATGGCCCTTTTATTTGCACAGCTCAGGAGTGGGTGGCTGAGCCATGGTAGGGTCAGGTCTCGGCCAAGGTCACCCTGTGTAGCCCCCGCACACCCTTGGTGAGAACACGGGGTCTCACTTGTGCCCCATTTCCCAACCAGGAGAGAACCCCCTTGGACAGTCAGAGGCCAAGGGCAGGTCAAGACGGCTGGTGCCCTCCCTCAGTGCTGCTCTGAAGTAATGTGTCCCCTGGCATTGGCTGGGAGACATGGGTCAGGCTGGAAAGCTAAGGTGGAGGACAGGGTCTGGGGGTGGTTTTGGCCACAGAAGATCTCGTGAATGCAGAAGAGGGATGTGGCTTTAGGGGTCCTGCTTCTACACCTGAGGAGGGGGCAGATGCAGGAATGGGGGTCGTTGAGGCATAGGTGGCCCTGGGAGATAACTAACAGCTCTCAATCGCTTGTTTTTCCTAAAAGCATTTTCCACTCCTTAAAGTTACACATTAATTTGTCTGTCTATGTGTTTTGTTGTCTATGACCACACAAGCTCACTGAGGATGGGAGTAGGTCTGCTTTAGTCAACCTGTTGCCCCAGTACCCTCAAAGGTCCTTGCCTCCAGGAGACTGTCACTAATTATTCCCCAGAAACACAAACACAAACTGTGTAGAGGGGCTGCATAGGGTCCATGAGATGTGGAGGTGCCCTGACAATTTTCTGGGGCCCCAAGGACTGAAGGGATCAGACCAGAGTAGGAAAACCATCCTGCCTTGAGGCCCCAGGGGGCTGCGTGCTTCCCAGCCCATCATGCATTTTGGAAAACCAGGATTCTGGGTGGCAAAGGACAGAGAGCACTGACCCTTGGAGGGGAGGAGCAGGCAGGTTGTTCCGGCCACTTAAGGGGTTGTTGCAAGGGTAGGAGGGGGGCAAAGGCGAGGCACACAGTAGGCACTCTGGAAGATTTGCGGTATGATTATTGCTGTTGGCATGTTGTCGGGACCACTGGTGTGTCTGCATCTCTGTCTCCTCTCCACAGCCCCTCCCCCCACGTTCTCACACCCAGCTGTGCCCACCGGCTCCAGGGACCAGGTGGCCAGGCGGGTGGCCTGGAGGGTTGGATTAGGGAGTGGCTGGGCCTGAGGTCCCCGGGTGTGTGGGAGGGGACAGGGAGGTCAGGCTAGGAGCCCAGAGCACACTGGGGCCAAGCCAGCCATCACATGCAGACCTCGAGGCGCAAGGCTCCGCAGACGCACTCTTCGTGGGTCACTGGCCAAATCCCCCCTCCCCAAACGCACGGTGACACCTCGAGCTCGAAGCCACGGGCCCGGCTCCCGGGTAGGGCCCCCGCCCCCGCTCCCCACCAGCTGCCGCCCACATCGCGCGCGACACTGCCCTGAGCCCTGCCGTCCCCGCGCCCCGCCCCGGCCGGCCCGCCCCGCCCCGCCCGCAGCCCGCGGGACCTTTATAGGGCGCGCCGGCCGCGCGCTGGAAGTGGTGCCGCCGCCGCCCTCCCTGCCGCCCGCCCGCCAGCAGCCCGCGCGTCCGACGCGGGGGTCGCCGCCGTGTCTGCGTTCGCCATGCGTCCCCGGGCGCCGGGGCCACTCTGGCCGCTGCCCTGGGGGGCCTTGGCGTGGGCCGTGGGCTTCGTGGGCTCCGTGGGTTCGGGGGACCCCGCGCCGGGTGAGTGGGGAGGCCGGAAGGGGCGGGCGGGGCGGGCCACCCACGTGGGTCTGCCGGGAATGCGGGCCGGGGGATAGGTCGGGGGACGCGGCGGCGGTGGCAGCTGGGGGCAGAGAGCAGTGACCCGTGGTGACCCATGGCCGCTGCAGGTTGAATGTAGGAATGCTTGGGGCTCCCCTCCCCCAGCCCTAAAAGACCTAAAGGAGGGTCACCAGGAGGTCAGGCGAGCAGATGTGACTCCTCACAATTTATTATCAAGAACTAGTCCCCAGGGCTGCTGACAGTTACTGAGTGCTCAGGGTCTGCTGCCTCCCTCCTGGAATCCACGCAGCAGCCCTACAGTGTGAGCACTCTTATGCCCGGTTTCCAGATGGGGAAACTGAGGCACAGGGTCAGACAGCTTGTACGGGCCAAAGCTGGACCTGGACTTTCCGGGTCCCAGTGTGCTGGAGAGGCATGGCTGGGTGATTGGACTCAAGATCTCCAGCCAGGGTCTCAGATCTTTCCTGGGTCTGGCGCAGGCAGACTTGTTAGAATCTCATACCCGCCAGTTGTGAAGACGCCAGGGAAGTCACACCCCCCACTCTGGGCCTCAGTTTCCCCTTTTATAAGGGGAGCAAAGATGCCGAGCTCCCTGAACTGAGCTGGTCCCTCGGAGCTCAGCACAGTGCCTGGGAGCTCCTGGGATGGGGGCCCTGGCCACTCCTGCCCCCACTTAACGGTGCAGAAACTGAGGGCCATCTGTCCCCCCCACCCCACCCTGCAGCCCCACCCTAACCCTGCACTGAGGGGGAGCCAAGCCCCCTCCCCGAAGGCCGCGTCCCCGGGGAGACAGTGAGCTCATGCAAGGGGAATGTTCCCAAGTTGGAGTGAGTAAGAGGCGGGCCAGGCGAGGGGGGGCTGTAGGGCGAGGGGGCTCCGCGTGCCCTCGGGCGCTGTCTAGACAGAGGGCAGAGGCGGGAGAGGCAGCTCTAGGGCCCACTGACCCTGACACATCCACCTCCGGGTGTTTGACTGGTCAGGCAGGATGCCAGGCCTGGGCTGGGGGCCTGGAGCCATGGGGAGAGCTTGCCGGGAGGGGAGGGGGTTGGCAGTAGAGCCATGTGGGGGCCGGAGCCCAGAGGAAAGATCCCAGAAGAATCTGCAGCCAGAGCCGGGACACCTGTGTGGTTCTCTATCCCTCCCTCCCAGGCGGGAGGTGCATCATCCCCTTTGCAGTTACTGAGCACCAACTGTATGCATCCCCATGGTCCAGCAGCTGACTGGTAGGCCAAGGCTTGGGTGTGGGCAGGAGCACCTGGGGGCACCTCTGGCCCTGTAGGAACTGCCCCTCTGTCCGCAGGTGGTGTCTGCTGGCTCCAGCAGGGCCGAGAGGCCACCTGCAGCCTGGTGCTGAAGACGGATGTGAGCCAGGCTGAGTGCTGTGCCTCTGGCAACATCGACACCGCCTGGTCCAATTTCACCCACCCGGGGAACAAGATCAGCCTCCTGGGCTTCCTAGGCCTTGTCCACTGCCTCCCCTGCAAAGGTGAGACCCTGTGCGTCAGCAGAAGGCCATGGTCTCTTGGTCAGAGGCGGCACAGGCAAGAGTGAGCTTCCTGTCTTGGGGGCATGCGGGAGGTTGAGGCTGCTGGCAAGGGGATCCCAGATACAGGGTTTGGGGGCCTTCGGACTCCCAGGACTCAGCCTCCTGCAGAGAGGATTCCTCAGTTTGGTTTCCAGACTCTAAGGTCTCACTCAGGAGGAGCCCTCTGCCCTGGCAGCCTTGCCCACCTTCACTCCACATGGTGGACAGACAGGCACACCTAGCTCCTAGAAAGGTGGATTCTCCCTGACTGGCCATTAGGGTTTGTGACCCCACACTTAGTGTTCCCAAACACTCATTTGCCCTTAACCTCGCAGGTTCCAGGGTCTGTGGTTAGGGCCACAGCTGTATGTTTAACAAGCATTTGCCTTCTGGACTATGCTCTGTGAAATGCCGCCTCCTCCATGAGACTAGGGGCTCTTTTAAGGCACAATGAATGAATAAATAAGTCAAGACATAGTCTCGTTGGAGACCCTCTGAGCCCCCTGTGCAAGACTGAACCTGCAAGGACCCAGAGAGCACATGGGGACATGACTTGAAGGAGGTGGGCTCTGTAAACCAGAGTGTTGTTGCCAGCTGGAGAGACCATGGTGGGGTGGGTGGGGAGTGGGAAGCACGAACAGAGACCATGCCCGGGATCAGACCTGGGTGGGTGGAGTCAGGACAGGGGTGCCGGATGGAAGCTGGAGCTGAGGGCTGCAGACCTGCAGGCCAAGCTGAGGAGCCTGGCTGGCCGGCTGAGATGTGATTAATACCAGATCAGCCTGGCTGGGTGGTCCTAAACTCAACTGCCATGTGCTCTGGCTCCCTCCAGAAGCCCCTCTGGGTTTTGGGAGGACAGACTTCAAAAAGTGCCTGGCCCGGGCCTGACACGGTCTAGGATGCCCTCCCCCCACCTCATCTGGCCCTGGCAACAGGAACTCAGTCCTGCCACTTCTGTTCTAGCGTGTGTGAAGCCGCCCCTGGGAGCGTTTCCAGATGTGCGTGTGGGCGGGCAGCACAGGAGGCACCCAGGTGCAGTCCACATGCCCTGGCAGAGAGACATGAGGGACTCTGGCTGGCCTCTAAAGGAGCTTCCATCACTGTATGCTCACCCTGCAGGGTGGAGTTCCCGATCAGCCCCACTGTTACATTCAGGGCAACTGAGGCTGAAACTTCAACTAGAGCTCAGAGACAGGCCCAGACCCACAAATCATAGAGCTGGGGGGGTCCATCTGGTCTGGCCTGGAGTTCTCACACCTAGGTGCCCTGGCTCTCCTCAACTCACAGCTGTGACGGGGCCTCAGTTTCCCGCTTTGGTGTGTGTGTGTGTGTATATATATACATATATTTGCTCAGTTGCTCAATTATGTCGGACTCTGGGGCCCTGTGGTCTGTAGCCCGCCAAGCTCCTCTGTCCATGAGATTCTCCAGGCAAGAATACTGGAGTGGATGATCATTTTCTACTCCAAGGGATCTTCCCGACCCAGGGATCAAACCTGCATCTCCTGTGTCTCCAGCGTTGGCAGGGTTTCTTTACCACTATCGCCACCTGGGAGGCCCCTTTGGTAAAATGATGACAAAAGGGCACCACCTTGTGGGGGCATGTGGGAGGATGTACTGGGCCTGGGAGGCGAAAAGCATGCCTTCGTGGGGCCAGAGNGAGCCCTGGTGCCCCTCGACGACATCTTGGAAGGACTGGGGAAAAGAAGCCTGAGAGAAGGGCTGGTGGGTGGGGGCCCAGCCCCCCCCCCACCTCAGGTACCCTGTTGCCCAGGAGGACCTCAGACTTATGCTCCCTTGGGGATCACTCTGATAATTATCGCTGCCACCAAGAGGTCTGGGGATTTCCTGCCAGCAATTAATGAGGAGGTACCCTGGCCTTCTAGAACAGGGATAAGGGGCTGAGAGGGGGTTCACAGCCTGGGTGTGAACAGATGAATTTCAGAACATGCCCAGACTGCAGACAGATCAAGGAAGCAACCACTGTCCACCACCAGTCCCAGGGTGACCAAGGGACTTACCTTCCCCCTGCTTCACCCATTTCCCAGCATGTCCCTGGGGGATGGGGGTGCCATCTGTGCCTCCTGACACAGGCCTTGGGTGTGAAGAGGCATCTGCTAGAACAAAGCAGCTACCATGTTGGGTGGGAGGGACCCGGTGGGACCTGTGAGGCCCTGCTCAACAACTGGCCCAGGGTGGGACATATATACCAAGACCCACTGCACACCTGGCATCCTGGAACCGTTGTCTGAGAGGCACCCCGGTACCTGCTACCCCATCCACAGATGGCGTTCCCTGTATCTTGCCCTGGCCTCTAGGTCCAGTTCCCAGCTGAACCCTCCTTGCCTGCCAGCTGGGTTTCCTCCTGCCACCTGGACTGTTACTCTGTGTCACTTCCCCATGCCCATGTGTAGACCAGAGGTGCAAACCCAGGGTGGGAGGGGCGTCCAGCGGGGCAGGAGCACAGCTCCCCAAGGCAGTGGTGCTCATCCATGTCCTTCCCTGCCTCCAGGAAGTGCCTTACCTGTGACACCCAGAAAAGTGCCCTTTAGTAATGGGTTCGCCCAAGCCCACCACAGGGCAATCTCCCCCACCCTGGGGTCCTGCCTCACCTGCCAAAGAAATAAACACTGTAAAAGCCACCGTGGGTGTTCAGACCTTGTTTTGTTCCCCTCTCTCTGAACCTCTGTGTCCCCCCACTTTGGGAGGGGGTTACCAGCCTGGGGTGCTGTGGGGGTTTCTGGAAGCAACCAGAAGAGACACAAGTGCATGTTCTTGGGACAGGTGCTGCCTAGTTCTGGGCCTCAGCATCCAGCTTCAGTTGTGGGCCGTAGCAGGCATAGAACTGAGGCAGGTGGCGTGGGGTTGGGTGGGAGAGTCTTGGCCTTTATGGGGTAGGGGAGGAAAGGAATGGGGTCTGAGTGGCTTAGGGAAGCCCCAAGAGGCCACTTGGTTTAGGGTCCAGAAATGGCGGTCTGGCCCGGAAGGGTTGGAGGTGCCCTAATGACACTGACATGATTAGTAAAAGCACTGGGCTGGGGCTCACCCAGCCTTGCTGCCAGCCGGGCACCATTTGCTTGAAGTTCCTTTCAAGGATCAGGCTTCACTCGGAGGTAGGCCAACCTGAGACCCCACTCTCTCCCAGCCTTGGTTTCTCCATCTGTGAATGGGTCTAGCCGGAGAGCAGAGGAATGGCGTTCTAGGCAGGGGCTGAAGAGACCAGGAGGCTGTCCCCAGCCTGGGCTGTGAAGTGGGGATGTGAAACTCCAGGGGGGTCAGCATGGGGAGGGGGAGGGAGGATGGTGAGGAGTCCAGGTCCTGTGGCTCAGAGTCCCTCAGGGAGGGGGTGGCAGTGCTGGACCCTTGACCACTCGGAGGCCAAGGAGAAGCTGAAGGGCATGTTGGTGGGCCTTGGGGGCAGATCATCATATCTGTGAGTCAATTAACACTTTATTGTTATTTTGCCCTTTTGTTGGGAACTGATGCCCCCTACCCACCCTGACACCAGGCTTCCTGGGATTTAGGGGCTCACGGACCCTCTGCTTCAGCCTCGGAGTTTTCCAGGCCAGAGCTGTTTGTATCGTTTGCCATCTCAGTGGTGTACCCGGTGCTGCTGTGGTTCAGACAACGCCTGCAGGCCCCCAGTGGTCCTGGGCTGGGGGCCACGCTGGCCATGCCAAATCACGTCCCAGATCCAAGTCACGAAGGCAGACACCTGTGTGTACACATCGGGTGTCTTGGGATCCCCACACCAGAGGCCAGAGAAGGAGATGAGGCCATAGGCCCGATTTCTGCATACCAGAGGTCCTCCAGAGTCCGCCTGGGGGTGGAGACAAAGGTGAGGTCGGGTCCCTTGCTGGGCCTCACTTTCCTTAAAGGAGCTAATATATGTAGATCTGATCTGGACCTTCTCTACCTCAAAACCCTTTTATCCCCAGAGCCTGGGCCAGGACCATGGCTCCCCAGTGCTCTTAGAGCAAAGACTAAACACGTCATCTCAGCCTTTAGGGCTTGGAGGAGCCAGCCCCCATCGCTTGTCTGCCATCCTCTCCCCCAACTCGCTTGGTTCCAGTCAGACATGCCAGCTGTTTCTACAGCAAACCAAGCTCCAACCTCTATGTGCTAAGTTGCTTCAGCTGTGTCCAACTCTTTGAGACCCTATGGACTATAGCTCTCCAGTCTCCTCTGTCCATGAGATTCTCCAGGCAAGAATACTGAAGTGGGTTGCTGTGCCCTCCTCCAGGGAGGGGATCTTGCTGACCCAGGGATCGAAGCCTTGTCTCTTACATCTCCTGAATTGGCAGGGGGGTTCTTTACCACAAGTGCCACCTGGGAAGCCCAAGCTCAAACCTCTAGGCTTTTTGCCTGTCCTTGAGACCCATTACTTCCCCCTGCTGGACACTCCTTGTATACCACACAAGTCTACAGCTCCTTGTGCAATGTACAACCTGCGGGACTGTACACAGCAGCCCTGTGACTGGTCTGTCTGCCTAGCTTGTCTCCCCTCAGATATTCTCAAGGCTCCTCCAAGTCTCGAAAGTACTGTCCTCGGAGAAGCCTTCATGAATACTCACCCTAAAATCCTTGCTTCTTCCTCTCCCCAGACCTATCACCCTAATTTTCACCTGGAATCAGCTCTGACCCAAAGAAATATGTCCTATTGGTGTAACCATTTTACAGATGGAGAAAGTGAAGTCCTGAGAAGTGAGATGACTTTTCCAAGACCATATGTGTAAGAAGTGGCTCAGTCTGGATGTGGACCTGGGCAGTTGGGCTCTAGAATCTGAACCATGCCTCTCTTGGCTAGAACAAAAGACACTCCCCTGCTCCCAGTCCAGGCTGTGTTTCTCCCTCAGCATCAGGGCCAGGTCTGCCATTAATCCATACAAAGGCTTAGGATCAGAAGCATCTTCCTTGAGATCTGGACACTGCTTTTAAAGACACAAATCTGTAGTCCTTTGTGCAGTGCACAACCTGTGCAGCCATACATGGCAGCCTGTGACCCTGGAGGCTCCCTCCCCTTCCCAGGCCTTACCAACTGGTCAAAGGTAAGCTGGGACTTAGTTGCCAAGGCTTTCTGACCAGCTCTGACTTCTCTGAGGGCCTCAGTTTCCCTACATGGCAAGCAGGCACGACTGAGAGTGGACATCTCACCGAGCAGAAGCCACGTCGCCGGCGGTCCCCACTGTGGGTGCAGAGCATGGCAGGGCTCAGCTGCCCCTTCCAGGAGCTGTTGCAGGCGTCCAGCTCCAGCACGCGGACCTCGGCTTCCATCAGCCCAGGGGGCATTTCCTCGAAGTCGGACACGGAGCCCCAGCCAGCCACCTTGCAGCGCGTCCCGGCCCGGGGAGGCCTGGCACCCCTCCGGGGCAGCCCCAGTAGTCCCACTGCAGGACCCAGGGTGGCAGAGCTGTTCAGCTGCAGGGGCGGGAGGTGCCAGGAGGTTAGGCCTGCCTGCAGCTGCCCCCTGCCACCCCTTCCTGTCTACCTTTCCTCGTCTCTTCCTGTCCTTGTGGAGAGAAGTCAGTTGCAGCTGTTGTTAGTCTGTCAGAGGGCCTGGCTTCTTCTGTCACCTTGGGCCCTTGCTCATCAGACCTTACCAGCCTCCATGCTTCCAGTCTCGCCCCCACAGCTGCCCAGGGGTCCTGCTAACCAGCATCTCCTTCCCTGCTCTGAGCTCTCCTCCAGTGCCCATTGCCCTTAGGACACAGGGATAAAAAACCTCTTTGCCCATCAGTTGGCCCTTCCCTCCGCCCACCTGCACACTTGCTCACACTGTAACACTGCACCCCTTGCTGGGGGCACCTTTCCTATCCAGCTTTTAGGACTCAGCTTAGACACCACTTCCAGGAAGTCCTCCCAGATTGCCAGTCTAGGACAGGTGCCTCCTCTGGGCTCCCATGTGCTCCTGTCAAGGCTGATTTACTCAGCTGCCACCTAGTTAGACCGGGAGTTCAGAGGGAGCTAGGCCAGGGTTGTGTGTTCATGGCTGTGTATTCATGGTTTCCTGGCACACAGAGGGCACTCAATCAGCAGTTATGAAATGAACAACTTGGACCCCTAGTTTGGATGTTCGCATCCCTGATCAGGGATGATCACCCCTGGCCTTAGTTTCCCCATCTGCACAGTGGGCTAGGTGAACCAGAGCAGGGGTTCCAGGCTACGGGGTTTCACAGAAGAGCAGAATTTATACGCCAGCTTTGGCTGCCAACACTGGCTTCCCACATTATATTTTGCCAAGAAAACCCCACACCCTAGACCCTCCTGTTCCCAGGGTTTCATTTTTGTTGTGTTGATGTCCCCTCAGTTTGATTTTCACCACATTTCAAGGGCAGTTTGGGGATATTCTCCCTTTAAATGGCAGCCCTGGAGTGCCTGGGATTGAATTTGGGGCCCCTCAAATGGGGGTTGTGGGAAGGGTGGTCGCCCAAGCGGGAAGGGCCATGTGAGGTCCAAATACAGGCACATGTGTGGGGAGGAAGGAAACGTCCTAGAGGGCCTGAGGGGGCAGGGATCAGGGTCTTTGATGGCCCCACAGCCTCACTGTCTCCCTCTTTCAGAGTGAATGTTGAGCATCTGCTGTGTACCATAACTCACCACAAATGAGATAAAAATCCCCGCCCTCGAGGGCAGAGGTGGAACCAGTGGTTACAGGTCCTTCCAGAAGGTGGTGCTGGGGTGAGAAGAGGGGATGGGGTGAGAAGTGGGGAGCCAGGGGCAGCTGAGAACTGGAGGTCATCAAGGGAGGCTGCCCGAGAAGGGGACAACTGAGCAAAGACCTGAAAGCCACACGGAGTCTGGGGAACATGGGCTGGGTGGGGCCCCAGCCAGTGCAAAGGCCCAGGGGTCAGAGCCTGTTAGGATGCTGACCGCTCAGAGAGCAGCAGGCCAAGTGGGCGGTGTG
Organism: Neotragus moschatus; assembly: GCA_006410615.1. Classification (NCBI taxonomy): domain Eukaryota; kingdom Metazoa; phylum Chordata; class Mammalia; order Artiodactyla; family Bovidae; genus Neotragus; species Neotragus moschatus. The sequence goes on along the minus strand of SJYA01001081.1, from coordinate 1,843,248 downwards.
GGTGTTCCAGAGGGCAGCAGAGGGAGTGACTTGACTCATGGGTGCTCACAGGCGCCTAACTGCTGTTTTTAAACAAGTCAGGCCATGGTAAGGGGAGGGGTAGGGACAGGTCAGACCTGCACTGAGGGCCCGATCCCCACGCAATGGGTCACCTGCAGCAGACAGATGTCACTGGTGTGCGTGGTGGGCTGGTAGTCTGGGTGCGTGATGACAGCGGAGATGCTGAACACCTGCTGTGTGGCCTCCATGGTGCGCAAGGCATGGGCCCCCAGCACTACCAGGCCTGTACTGGGATCTCTGTGGGGGGAATGGGTGGGGAATGTGAGCAAGGCTGAGGTGAGGGCCGCCTCACACAGGCTCAGTCTCTCGCCTCCTGGGAAGTAAGCCCATGCCATCCTCCTGCCAGCTTGTGATGATAAATGTTGAGTTGATCACCTTCCCATCTCAATTAAGGTATTAACTTCAATCGCCGCAATATATATATATTTTGACCACTCCATATGAGATGTGGCATCTTAGTTCCCCAATCAGGGATCAAACCCATGGCCCCTGCAGTGAATGTGTGGAGTCCTAACCACTGGATCACCAGGGGAGTCCTGCTGCACTATTAATTTGAATACTTATCATAACAATATACTTTAAATGAATATAATACTCATTATATTTATTCTAATTCCCATCTGGATTATAGCATTGCCTCCAATAATTTCAATATTAATGTTAGTAATTATTGTATCAATATACTCAGAATGAGGACTTCTCAGGTGGCGCTAGTGGTAAAGAACCTGCCTGCCAATGCAGGAAACTGTGATGTGATCCCTGGGTTGGGATGATCNTTATTCTAATTCCCATCTGGATTATAGCATTGCCTCCAATAATTTCAATATTAATGTTAGTAATTATTGTATCAATATACTCAGAATGAGGACTTCTCAGGTGGCGCTAGTGGTAAAGAACCTGCCTGCCAATGCAGGAAACTGTGATGTGATCCCTGGGTTGGGATGATCCCCTGGAGAAGGGCATTGCAACCCGCTCCAGTATTCCTGCCTGGAGAATCCCATGGACAGAGGAGCCTGGTGGGCTACAATCCGTGGAGTCTCAAAGAGTCAGACATGACTGAAATGACTTAGTATGCATGCAAGCACACACTCAGGATGAATACAACGGTTGTAACCTCTGCTTATGGTCACGGCTGCCGGTCGAGGCTTCCCTCCTTCTCCTGCCCCTTTTTCTCTGTTAACTCCCCCTGCCCAGCTGAGAGGCCCATCTGCACAAGCCCCCTCCACCCCCCTGCCCACACCAGCACATACTCTCATCCCAGACTCACCGGCCACTGAAGCAGTGGGCAGCCGACACGACCCAGCGGGCCCTCAGCAGGAAGCCCCCGCAGTTGTGCTGGCCCTGGAACTTCACGGATGCCATATAGGGCCGGGAGTGGGGGGTCACCTCGTGGCCCCCAATGATCTGTGCCCCCCAGGAGCCTGTAGGCAGGGTGGGGGGCCTGTCAGGGGTGGGGCAGGATGGGGGGGGGTCAAGCTGGGGGGAGGCAGGAGAGACAGAGATGGAAAGAGAAGACCCTGGAGTTTGCAGAGTGGGGGGCCAGACTCCCTAAAACCTGGGGCTGGGGCTGGGCCTCCTGCCTGCCCCCAAGAGGAGCAGCCATGCAGGGGGCTGGGGCTTCCTGGGGTGGGTCCCTGTGGGCCTCTGGTAGGCTTGGGTGGAGTACTTGGGGGTCCTCACCTGGGGGCCTCATGGGCAGTGTTAGGACAGCGGTCACAGTCAGCAGCAGGCAGCCCCAGTCCCCTACCCCAGGCCCCATGGCTGTCACACGCAGGTGTGTCCTTGGAGAGCTCAGTGGGCCGCATCCCGCCCAACGTCCAGGAAAGGGGGAAAGGGGCTGTGGCCTGTGGTCGGAGGCCCCGCCAGCAACGGCCGGTTCTGAGTCAGCGCTTTAGAAAACCCAATGATTCTCCTGCATTGGGGTTGTTGATGATGATTATAATTGCCTGGGAGACCAGCAGTGGAGGGGGTGTGAGGGCTCCAGGGCCATGTTGTTCACTCAGAAACCGAGTAACCAGTAACCGGTTCATCAGAAGCTGCTAAGCAGCCGGCAGCACTGGAGCCTTGGCCGCCTCTCCGGGTTGGGGGCCAGCTCACCAGATGGAGGCAGTCCCGCCCCAGCACTGCCTCGGTCTCCCTATGTGCAATCCCAGCCCCAGAAAGCCCTGTGATTCCTGCTGCCCTTGCTGCATGTATTGAGCACCTATTGTATACCAGCCTCTAGTAGGTGCTAGAGGTGGAGCGTAATGTGACAAAGGCCCCCACACCCTTGGTGCTGACGTTTCTCCCGGTTAAGGGTGTAGATCCACTGATCTGGGCTCACAATGGAAGCACGGGGCCTGACGGTCAGATAATATCGAGCTCATCGGGTCAGTTCAGGCCCTTGACGGTGGGGCCAAGGGGCAGGGGCTCCTCCTGTGGGCACTGGGGAGCCAAGGAGGCCTCAGAGCAGGGAGGGGCGGCAGGGCCTTCGTGAACCTATGGACACACAGGTCAGAGACCCTGTGCTGCCCTGGGGAGGCTTTGCTGAGGCCCCGCTAATGTGGAGATGCAATGAGAAGTCTGGGAGGCAGGTTAGAATTCCAACATGGGCTCATGTGGCTGAATCCAGGGGTGGGCAGGGTTGGTCCCTTCGGAGGCTCCTGGGGAGCACTGGCTCCCCCCTTTTCCAGCTTCTAGAGGAGCCACATCCCTGACTTGTGGCTCCTGTCTTCATCCTCATAGCCAGTAGCACAGCATCTCTTGTCTCTGCCTCTGATCCTCCCCTCTCTCTTTTAAAAGGACCCTGTGATGACACTGGGCCCCCTGGGGAATCCAGGGTCATCCTCATCTCAGGTTGTTGTTGTTCAGTCACTCAGTCATGTCTGACTCTTTGCGACCCCATAGACTGCAGCAGGCCAGCCTCCTCTGTTCTTCACTATCTCCTGGAGTTTGCACAGATTCATATCCATTGAGTCAGTGATACTATCTAACCATCTCATCCTCTGTCACCCCCTTCTCCTCTTGCCCTTAATCTTTCCCAGCATCAGGGACTTTTCCAGTGAGTCAGCTATTCGAATCATGTGGCCGAAGTATTGGAGCTTCAGCTTCAGCATCAGCCCTTCTAATGGATATTCAGGGTTGATTTTCTTTAGGATTGACTAGTTTGATCTCCTTGCTGTCCAAGGGAGTCTCAAGAGTGTTCTCCAACTTCACTGTTCAAAAGCATCAATTCTTTGGCACTCAGCTTTCTTTATGGTTCAATTCTCACTTCCATACATGACTCCTGGAGAAACCATAGCTTTGACTAGACAGACCTCTGTCGGCAAAGTGATGTCTCTGCTTTTTAATACACTGTCTAGATTTGTCATAGCTTTTTCCCATCAGGAGCCTTAACTTAATCTCACGTGCAAAGTCCCCTCTGCCCCATGAGGTGACATGTCCACAGCCCCCAAAATGAGGACAGGGATGTTGTGGGGCTATATTTAGCCAGCCTCAGTCCCCTGTGTTAATTACTATGCTGTATTGTTATCACCCATGGTACTGACAAGGAAACTGAGGCACAGCCTTGAAAGTGGCAGGGTGAGGGTAGAACCAGCTGGTTTGGAAAGAAACATGGTGTGCAGGTACCTGGATCTCATCTCAGAGAGGCTCACCAACCAGGCAAGCAGATGTGATTTTTTTTAATTAATTAAGTTTTGGCTGTGCGGGGTCTTCATTGCCGCGTGGGCTTTCTCCTGTTGTGGTGAGTGGGGGCTACTCTTCAGTTGCAGTGTAGGGGCTTCTTATCGCAGTGGCTTCTCTTGTTGCTGAGCAGGCTCTAGAGCACAAGCTCAGTAGTTGTGCATGGGCTTAGTTGCTCCATGGTTTGTAGGATATTCCCAGAGCAGGGATCAAACCAGTGTCTCATGCATTGCAAGGTGAATTCTTAACCAGTGGACCACTAGGGAAGCCTGGACACGTGATTCTAGGCCACTAAGTTTGTGATGATGTGATAGCAGCTGCAGGAACCATCAGGCCTTGAACACGGAGCAAAGTGGGAAACAGGGTCCACGTGGAAGTTGTTTCTGGGGCCTAGACCAGGCTGGACCCTGTGCTTCCCTAGAGGTCAAAGCAACTGGTAGGGGATTATTCCTTAGGTGACTTCAGTGGCTCCTGTCCACTGTGGGGCCCTGGGATTGGCCTGTCACAGCTGTGCTCCCGTGTTGGTCACTTCCCCCAGCCACACCCCCCAGGGTGTGGGGGACTTATGCAGTCCTAGAGAAACCCAAGGCTGTTGGAATTGTTGCTGTCCCCATGTTACTGATGGTGGAAACAGAGGCACAGAAAGGTCAAGTGCTTTGACCAAGTCTGCACAGCGAGGGAGCAATGTGCCAGAGTTGCAGCCTCAGACCAGCTCGTGCTGTCTCTGCCAGGGGCCAACTCTGCCCACAACCTGGCACATTTCCTTCTTTTCTGTGAGAGTTGTGAAACCAGCAACCGTCCTTCAAGGAGCCGAATAACGAAGCTCGTTGAAGTCCTAAGGAACCTCCTGTGTGGGGCTCAGTGTTTTCATTTCCTAAACCAAGGCCCAGGGAGAGGAGCCTGGCTGATCTGGGGCTGCACAGCAGAGGGTCTTGAAACCAGAACTCTGAGACTTGAAGGGTCTTTGCATGGAGGATTTGGTGGCTTTCTAAGTCACAGCACGATGGTGATGATGATGATAATGATGAGAAAACTCCCTTTACTCCCCTTAACTTAATCTCACCTGCAAAGTCCCCTCTGCCCCATGAGGTGACATACCCACAGGCCCCAAAATGAGGACAGGGATGTTGTGGGGCTATATTTAGCCAGCCTCAGTCCCCTGTGTTAATTACTTTGCTGTATTGTTATCACCCGTACTTTTGTTGTTGATTTGTTGGAGCTTTTTATATATTGAGGAGGTTAGCTCAAAGTCAGTTGCTGAGCACCTGAGTAGGGCACACATACAGTCGGTGTCTATCACCTTGCCCTGAGTGGGTCATGCAGTCAGCGCTCAATAAGTGAACAGGCCCTTCCTTAGCCCAAATTAGCAGCAGAGGTTCAAGCAGTCAGGAGAGGAATGGAGTTTGGTCAGGAGCCCCTGAGAACTTGAGAAAAACTCAAAATCTTCCCAGTGAACCCCCAGACACAGTGTTGGAGCCTAGGGAGCTCACCCACCCATGTCTCAGGTTCTTCGTCTGTAGATGGGATTGGCGCTTGGCCTGGGGCACAGGCCACGCAGGTGTCAGATAGTGACACTTAACAATAGCCTCAGATATGCAGATGACACCACCCTTATGGCAGAAAGTGAAGAGGAACTAAAAAGCCTCTTGATGAAAGTAAAAGAGGAGAGTGAAAAAGTTGGCTTAAAGCTCAACATTCAGAAAACGAAGATCATGGCATCCGGTCCCATCACTTCGTGGGAAATAGATGGAGAAACAGTGGAAACAGTGTCAGACTTTATTTTCGGGGGCTCCAAAATCACTGCAGATGGTGATTGCAGCCATGAAATTAAGACGCTTACTCCTTGGAAGAAAAGTTATGACCAACCTAGACAGCATATTCAGAAGCAGAGATATTACTTTGCCGACTAAGGTCCATCTAGTCAAGACCATGGTTTTTCCAGTAGTCATGTATGGATGTGAGAGTTGGACTGTGAAGAAGGCTGAGCGCCGAAGAATTGATGCTTTTGAACTATGGTGTTGGAGAAGACTCTTGAGAGTCCCTTGGGCTGCAAGGAGATCCAACCAGTCCATTCTGAAGGAGATCGGCCCTGGGATTTCTTTGGAAGGAAGGATGCTAAAGCTGAAACTCCAGTCCTTTGGCCACCTCATGTGAAGAGTTGACTCACTGGAAAAGACTCTGATGCTGGGAGGGATTGGGGGCAGGAGGAGAAGGGGACGACCGAGGATGAGATGGCTGGATGGCATCACTAACTCGATGGACACAAATCTCAGTGAACTCCAGGAGTTGTTGATGGACAGGGAGGCCTGGCATGCTACGATTCGATTCATGAGGTCTCAAAGAGTCGGACATGACTGAGCGACTGAACTGAACTGAACTGAACCCTTTATTTTTTTTTAACCCCTTTAACTCACACTCCAAGGAGATTGCTCCTTATTACTTGATATGGGTTATGCTGCCTTAAGAATAAATAGCCCAGGGACACCCCTGGTGGTCCAGTGGCTAAGGCTCTGTGCTCCCAATGCAAGGTTGCCTGGGTTCAATCCCTGGTCAGGGAACTAGATCCCCTATGCTACAACTAAGACCCAGTGCAGCCAAATAAACAATTTTTTTTTTTTTTTTAAAAAAGAATAAACAACCCAATCCATCAGCATCTTGTATGGCACTCACTTCCCCTGCAGGTGCCAGCCCCAGCCAGTGAGGGATCGTGCCAGACACCATTGCACTTCCCAGACTTTCTCCTGGACCTGCATCCGAGGACCTGGCAGAGAACAGAGAAAGGGATGTGTGTGTGGGTCTCAGGGGGTGGCACGTGGGGGCACTGAGCAAACCCATTCAATGAATGGGTCTCTGAAGCAGCAGGCAGAGCCTCACCACTTTTCTCCACCTTGTCTGCCTTTTCAGCCTCCAGGATTTCTGCAGGGGGAGAATGGGTCACTGTTGGGGTCCCTAAAGCTGCCCCCACAGCTGTCTGGGCCTCAGTCTCCTCCTCTGGGAAACAGATGACCTGAGAGGGTCTCTAAGGGTGTTGGTGATAACTCAGCAGGGGGCTGGGCGTCCTGTGCACTAGCCTGTAAACCGCAGGCTAGTGCCACCACTCTTGCTGAGATCAAAGGAGACAGCAGGAGGCATGCACTCCTTCACTCCATGAGTGTTTACTGACCGCCTGTTGTGAGCAGGCACTGGATTTGGGGGAAGGGGACGCGGAAGGAGGACCCCTGTTCTGGTGGAGAGCTGGGCGCGAGTGACAGTGAGTGACATCATCAGAGGCGGAATTCAGGGGGGAAAGTGACTGAAGTCGGCAGGAAGCAGAGGGAGGAGAGTAAGATTTTAGGGCAAGAAGAAGACCCAGGAACATGGGGAAGGTAGGGAGGGGGCTCCTAGAGGAGGGCCCAGTGGGTGAGCGGTGGGGCGAGCGGCACGGGCAGGGGAAGGAAGGGTGCTTCCAGGGCTCAGCTGGGCCTTGAGAGCCAGGCTGCAGCACACTAGGAAGCTATAGAAGGTGCATGAGTAGGGCAGATGGGGGAAGACCTTCTGGAGAGGAGAGAGGAGGCAGGGAGACAGGGAGAGGGCAGTGAAAGGAGGCAGGGGTAGGAGACACCGGGCCTGAGCTAGAGTCAGGGCTGGGAGACGTGGGGCGGGGTCTCTGACCCGGGAACAGGAAAGGGATGGGTGACCAGGGCCCATGCAGAGCCCAATGTCAGACCCACTGAGGTCTAGATGCCCAGAGGATGTCCAGTAATGGTGAGAGCTGTTAGGTGGGTATGCCTTTTCGTAAATAAAGTTTTATTGGCACAGGGCCACTTGATGCTGCAATCTACCGCCTCTGGCTGCAATGGCAGAGCTGAGTCCTTGCAATAGATCGGCCAGCCCGCAATGCTGGGAATATTTACTATCTGGCCCTTTATAGAAAAGGTGCCAACCCCTGCACGAGTGTGAGCTGGGCCCTATTCCAATTCCTTCAGCAGCCCTAGGAGGTAGGGAAGTGAGGTTCAGAGAGGTTAAGGAGCAGACCTGGCATCACACAGCACCTGAGGAGCTGAGCTGGGACTGGAACCCAGGCCCTTTGATGTTTCCAAGTCTTCTCCTTTGTTCTGTTTGGTAGTTTATTTCATTCTTTCCCTGCTAAATGGGTGCATGTTCACTGTAAAAAGGGGGTGCATAGGCCTTTGGGGGTAAAGGTAGACAGCCCCCCATCTGGGGCACATCCTGTCCCATCTTTCTCCAGACATCCAAGCCTGTTTCATTTGTTTTTCTCATTCACTTGCTCAGTTGTGTCTGATTGTTTGTGACCCCATGGACTGCAGCACACCAGGCTGTCCTTCACCATCTCCCAGAGCTTGCTCAAGCTCACGTCTATTGAGTTGGCGATGTCATCCAACCATCTCATCCTCTGTTGCCCTCTTCTCCTCCTGCTCTTAGTCTTTTCCAGTGAGTCAGCTGTTTGCATCAGGTGGCCAAAGTATTGGAGCTTCAGCTTCAGCATCAGACTTCAAATGAATATTCAGGGTTGATTTCCTTTAGGACTGACTGGGTTGATCTTGCTGTCCAAGGGACTCTTAAGAATCTTCTCCAACACCACAGTTCCTTTACACACTCATTTACTGAGCACCACTGAGCAGAATCGTTTTACAAAAGCCCTAAGTACTTCAAAAGAACCTCCCTCTCTGCTCCCCCTCAGCTGCCCTCTGGAGTAAATGTGTTCAGAGCCTGAGGGCTAGTGTCCTAAGATGAGTCTGCCTCCCTCCTGATCCGTGGGGTCCACATGAATGAAGGACCCAAGAGAGACCACAGGGAACAGAGGGGGAGGCCAGGGGACTGAGTTGGCTCTTTCAGCTGCCCGCACCTGCTCCCCCTGAGGTGCACTCCTCCAGCTCGGGCCAGGCCTACCCCTTGGGGATCCAGCTGTCTGGCCAGTATTTCCTTCTTGTCCCCTAGGCCCCGTTCACGTCACATGTCCTTCCAGTAGCTCAGGCCGCAGAGGGGACCAATGATGTCTGTGTCATCCCGCATCCCATCCCGTGGCCATCTGCAGCACCACCTTTCAAGATCCATCCAGAATCTACCCGGTTCTCAGCCTGGCCCAGCCTCCACCAGGTCCCTGTTCAGCCACTTCTGGATTCCAAGCCCCCTCCCCTTAGCGCCCTTTCATCCGCTCCCCACCTTGCAGGCCAAGTGGCTTTTGCAAACATAAACCGGGGTGACCCTCTCTTCCTCTAAACTCTGCTGCGGCTCCCCAGTGCCCTCAAGAGAGTCTGACTTCTCCCTGCTCCCTCCACGGACCCCTCACTCACTCTGACCACACAGGCCTGTTTGCCCTGAGAGCGCTATGGGGCAGATTAAGTTCCTTAACCCCCGTCCAAACGCAGGGCCAGGTCCAAAGCCCCGCCAGTGCTCAGAAGACCAGCAATCGCTTCCTCCTCGAATGGGCCCGGCTCGGTCCTATAGCCGGCTTTGCGCGCTCGCCGCGCCTGCCACCCGAACGCTCTTCTCCAGACACTCTGCGACCCGTCGGCAGGACCTTCCGTCCGCAGCGGGACCGTGAACTCTCGGAGACGCCTGCCGGGCCTCCCCGAGTGATTTGTCTCCATTCGCGCCCCTCTGGCTGGGGAGCCTGGGAGGGGCGGCATGGATGGCGGCCAGACTGAGTCCCCGGCCGGCGCCCGGACCGGCTCGGCACGAGAATCAGACCCGCCCCGAGATAGAATGAATGGGTCAGGGCGGCAAGAGGTTCGGGCGGACAGGGCGGGAGGGCGCGCAGTGGCCGGGGCGCAGCGGCGGCCGGCAGGAGGCGCAGGCGGGCGGCGGCGGGAGGCGAGGAGCCGGCGGGAGGGGGCGCGAGCGAAACGCGGCGGCGGCGGCGGCGCGCGCGCCCAGCCCACCCCCCGCGCCCGCCACCGCGCGGACAATAAACAGCCGCGCGCGGGGCGATGCCCGCGCCGGTGCCGCCGCCCCCGCGCCGCGCAGCCCCGGCCGTCTGGCCTTAGCCCGCCGGCCCTCCCCCGCGCGCCCCCGCCTCCAGCCTCGCGGACCCACTGATCTCGGCGGGGAGATGGAGTGAGTAGCGCGCTCGCGCCAGGGGCGCCCGGGAGGCTGAGGCCCCGATTCTCGCCCCCACAGCGCTGGCGGGGAGGTGGCGAGGGACTCCCGAGACCCCCGCTTAGCCAGGGAGGGACTCGGCTGGGCCGTGCCCGCCGCAGGCCTCCCCCTCGACCCGGCCCCGGCGGCCCACAGGCTCACGAGGATTCGGGCGGCGGTGGCTGGGGGCGGCACGGGACGCGTGAGCATGTGGGGAGGGGACGCACTGTGCCTCCGCCCTCGTGCCCCGGGCGGGCTGCGGCCCTCCTGCTTCTGGGGCGGCGGGGCGACCCCTCCTCACTGCACTGCCGGGCCTGGAGCTCGCTTCCCAGCCCCGGCCTGCGCTCGCTGCGCCCTGTGCCCTGGACGCGCACCGGCCGGTCCTCCCTTGCCTGGCTGCCCTCCCCAAGGGCCTCAAGTGCTGTCTGGAGCCCTTGCTAAGGCGGGGGTCCAGCCGCCCGATTTCCCGGCTTCTAGTGGGCTTTGCTCCAGGCTTCCGGGTCCGGCATGTGTGTGAGCCCAGGGGTCCCTATGTTTTCCAACAGCGGAGCTTGGGTCCCCTCCCTTCCTGGGGAAAGTGCCTCTGAGGTGGGGCCCCTAATGATGTAGCCAAGAGTCTGCTAGCCTGGGGCTCGGTGTACGAGTGGATGAGTGGGCTGTGTGCTGGGGCTTGGATGAAAGACTGTGGGGCAGCGGCGGTCCCTGCACTAGCGGGTGCCCAGTGTGTTTGCCTGGTCATTTACGGGGCGGGTCCTCTGTACCTGGCGTCAGGGCATCCCCCACGCCCCTACTCCCACAGGTGGGTGCAGGGAGGCTGTGGGGTGTGTTTACATGGGCAGGGGCTGGGAAGGCAGTGTCTGGTGTCCTGCAGCCCCCCTGCCTTATGTTGGGGGGCCAGCGACTGCCCCACTCTGGGCCAGATCCCCACCCTGCCCCGGGGCCCAGACATGGAGGTCCACCAGCCCACCCAGCTGGCTCCTGGGCCCTTCCCACTGGGTGTATTTTCCAAGCCTGCGACTTTCCTCCAGGGATTCACCCATGACCCACCACACCCTCAGCTGGTTGGGAGCCACTGCCTCCTGCCCCCACCTCCCGGCAAGGCAACACCCTGTGTCCTCTGCTTTTGAAAACCCAGACAAAGGCCCAGCCAGGCCCGGGAGCCCAGCCAGGGGCTCAGGGGAGCGGGGGCCCAAACCTGTCTGCTACCATCCCCTTACTTGTTTATCTGCTGTGCTCCCTGGGGCCCAAGGGAGCCTCTGGGCCTCCAGACAGCAGGCCCTGGGCAGGTTGTGGCCTTGAGGAGGGGGCTGCCTGGGGGAGGAGGCTTGTAGACAGAGGAAACGCCCACCCAGAGCAGAGGAATAAGATGAATTATTCAGGATGGACCCCATTGTTTCCTTTCCCGCCACCCCGTTCATTCTGCATGGGTTTACAGAGGCCCAGAGACGGGCAGCCGCTGCCCCAGGGCCACAGAGCACATAGAGGGCTCCTGGGTGCTTGCCGCCCTGAGCCTAGGCCTCCTTGGTCACAGTCAGATGTGGTGCCGGGGTCTCCCCATTAGGTGGATCCCTGGTTTTTCTGGGTGCAGGTGTAGGATGGGACTTGGCATTAACTGCCTGAGTAGCCGTGCAGGAAAGCTGTTCCCCAGCACTGGAGTTGACGATGGGTGGGGAGGGGCTCCATCTGCTCCCCACATGAACACCTACCCGGCCCTCCGTCCTTCTTTGTGGGAGCACAGCCCCTGCCAGGGCACAATCGTTTATCTCCCTCTGTTTCCATGGATTCTGCCATCACCGGAGATGGTGATGCTGGAAACTTTCTTCTAAAAAGACGTTTAGCATTTGACAGATTTTTAAAGGATTAAACAAATTTTCACTAATTTGAGAAAGTAAGAATTCTTACCAGCCAGTGGGGCTGGTGGAACAAGGGTGGGGCTGAGAACTGGGGGACAGGGAGCTGGGTGAATCCTGCCATGGGGAGGGTCTGCTGGTGGCCCCAGGGAAGGGGCTGCTCCTCTGGCCCCTTAGCTGGAAGCAGCCGTCTCAGATGTCCACATCTTCTCTGGTGAGCATGAGGATCGGGCCCTGCAGGGGGCAGGAAAGCAGAGTTGGGTCAGGACTCATCAGGTCCCTTCTCATCCTGAGGCCTGAACAGTTTCAGAGAGATCATCAGCTCAGCTGGGTGCTAACTGCATCCTTAATACTCCTTCTGCAAGTGCTGGTCTCCCTCTCTAATGAGAAGCAGAACCAGTATCTAGTGATAATAGAACTTAATAACAAGTTTTTATTTTCATGGTATCTTTTTTTTCTAAGTGTTTTTACTCTGATGGTTTTGGCACTGGCTTCTGGTTTTCTCAGGCTTGGTAACATTTCCTTTGAAAACAAAGGGATTGGATTTAAACAGTGAGTGGATTTGAAGGGAAGAATGACGATAATCCTAGAGGTGGTGGCAGGAAGACAGGAAAGAAGCCTAAGAGGTGCAGGTGTGACATTTACTTGACGATTATTGAGTGCTTGCTGTGTACTGGGCGCCTTTCTGAATGCTTTGTTCCCATGGACACACTTGGTCCTGTGAGGTGGGGAAACTGAGGCACGGAGAGGTACCTGGACACGCTCGAGGCCACACAGCCAGAAGAGGGTGATGCTGGCATTTGCTCTTGGGCATTCTGGTGCTGGGGAGGGGGGCTGAGGAAGAGCCTTTGCACCTTCTTGCCCAGGGGCTGTGGACTGGTGGTTCTAGGTATCCAGACATCAGTTTTTCACCCTGGTTGGCCGATTGGGTCTCACAGAGGTGGCCTTTGTTGTGGTCTGGTCTCCCAGGGGCCATCTACCCTTGACCCACTGCCAGGGAACCCTCTGTGGCTGCTGACTTGGGAGTGGGGCGTGGAGAGGGTTTCCTCACCCACCATGGGGTCTTGGTCAGGCTGCCCCCTTCTCTCAACCTCACTTTTCTCATCTGGTGAATGGAGCATCTGGGCGGTCCCAGCCCCATGGGGAGACCCATCTTCAGAGGCTTCAGGTTTTGATGCAGGAAAACAAATTGACTTTCTTAAAAAAAAATCTCATCACCTTTCCCCCAGTCTGAGACCCTGCTGCCTCCATTCTTTCTCTATCCAGGAAGCCTGGCATCTGCTTTTTTGGGGTTGTTTGTTGGTTTGTTTTTGGCCACATTATGTGGCTTGCAAGATCATAATTTCCCTACCAAGCATAGAACCTGGGCCCTAGCAGTGAAAGCACCAAGTTCTAACCACCAAACCGCCAGGGAAGTCTCTCATCTGGTCATTTAAGAAACACTTCCTGCTGACCACCATAGCCCTATGCAGGATCAGAGGGCTCTGAGGGAGCCTGTGGAGGGTCTTCTTTGAGGTGTGGTAACGGTATCCTGCTCCTTGTATTATGGACCTTTTTTGTAAAAGATACGTAAAAGTTTTCCCAGGCAGGCAGAAGGGTGCAGGAGGTGGAAAGACTGGTCTGTGCAAAGGATCAGAGGTGGGAAAGTGTAGGGAGAAGAGAGCGTTCTTTGGTTTGTGCTCTTGGGGCCAGATCCTCCTGGGCCTACACTGCTCATCTGGGGAGCCATGGGGAGCCATGGGTGGTGTCTGAGCAGAAGAGGAGAGAGGTGCTGACCCAGGCACCAGAAAGAGGCTCTGCTGGCTAAGAGGCCAGAGCAGGGAGCAGGGAGAAGCAGCTCAGGACTCAGCCTGGACAGGCCATTGGGGACAGCCAGCGGAGAAATGCCAGAGCTGGGGGAGGAGTGGCAGGACCCCATGTCTGGATGGGCATGGACCCGACTTCAGAACTCTGTGATAGTCAGAGCTGCCTACAGGGATGGGGGCTTAGTCAGGGTGAGACAGCCAGTCCCTGGGCGTGCTGGGAGGCTAGGGGGCATCAAGACCATGCTTCAGAGGGTTTCTGTGGAGCATGAGATGGCTCAGTGGAGGTTGTGGTGTTAAGGAGTGGAGATCTGGGCTGCTGTTTCAGTCTCCTGCCTATGGGTTTCAACTAGGAACTCAGGGCAAGTCAGAACCATCCCTGGGACAGCCTGGATGGGGCTAGGTATTGGGAGGAGAAGCCTGACCCAGGCCTCGAGGTGGGAAGACAAGTAAGGACAAGAGTGAGTGCAGGCCTGGGAGCCCAACCTGGGTGGGTGGGGGCGCAGGGGTGGNTTTCAACTAGGAACTCAGGGCAAGTCAGAACCATCCCTGGGACAGCCTGGATGGGGCTAGGTATTGGGAGGAGAAGCCTGACCCAGGCCTCGAGGTGGGAAGACAAGTAAGGACAAGAGTGAGTGCAGGCCTGGGAGCCCAACCTGGGTGGGTGGGGGCGCAGGGGTGGGGGGGCCAGCAAGGCTTGGCAGGGGCTTCTAGTAACAGCTGTCAGGGAGTAGGCAGGTGGTGACCAGGTCAGGTTGTGTTCAGATCCTGCTAATCCTGAAGAGCCTCAGAGCAGGGCTGGAAGGACCTTATGATGTCCCTAGGGTGGCTGCCTCGCCCCCCAGAATGGCCCTTGGTGAGACAGTCAGCATCTCTGCTGTATCTGTGTGTATATTTATTCTTACCAGCTTGTTTGAGATCATTCACACACCACACAATGCACCTGTTTAAAGTGGCTCAGTGGTTTTCAGTACATGCACAGTACAGCCATCACTTCTAATTCTAGAACATTCCATCAACCCCCCAAAACCCCATTCCCACCAGGACTCACTCCCCATCCCATCCCCCAAACGTGCTGCTGCTGCTCCTAAGTCGCTTCAGTCGTGTCCAACTCTGAGCAACCCCATAGATGGAAGCTCACCAGGCTCCCCCGTCCCTGGGATTCTCCAGGCAAGAACACTGGAGTGGGTTGCCATTTCCTTCTCCAGTGCATGAAAGTGAAAAGTGAAAGTGAAGTCGCTCAGTCGCCCGACTCTTAGCAACCCCATGGACTGCAGCCTACCAGGCTCCTCCATCCATGGGATTTTCCAGGCAAGAGTACTGGAGTGGGGTGCCATTGCCTTCTCCACCCCCAAACCTGGACAACCACTAATCTCCTGTCTGTGGATCGGCCTGTTCTGGACGTTTCGCATCAGTGGAATCATACCCCGTGTGTCCTTCTGTGTCTGCTTCTCTCACTGAGCAACGTGTTCTCAGGGTCCATCCACCTGGCAGTGAGCGTCAGGGCTCCACCCCTTTTCCGGGCTGAGTGACCTGCCCGTGTATGGAAGGACCACCTTGTGTTTATCCATCATCCATTGGTGGGCACTTAGGTTGTTCCTGTATAAATTTGTAAGTCACTTCTGAGGCAGCTGGGGCTTGTTCTTTGTCCTCTCTTGAATGTGGGGAGCCCAGGTACTATTTTAGATGAATTTAAGAGGTGACAGTGAATTTCTTAAAAAAAAAAAAGTGATCACAGGACAGATGGTCCAGGGTGGGGTCAGGGGCATGGCAGGAGTTTGACAAAGGTGGGGAGCCCTTAGGTGGGGGCCTCTTTTGGAAATGGAAGGACCCTAGCACACATGTTCACCCAGTGGACATTTATTGAGTGGCTGCTGTATACTGAGACATGGCAGGGACAAAAAGAGACAGTTGTTGTCCTTGTGAAGAAATTAACAAAAGTAAAATCATTAGGTTTTCTGGATGATAAGGGCTAGGGGGTGGAGGTTGGAGGTGCTGGGGTTAATTAGGGTCAGAGAAGGCTGGAGTAAGGACGTGACATCTGAAGACAGGCCCAGGAGTCGTGAACCCCTTGGAGACTTGACAGGGGTGGCCCAGGTCTGGACACAGTCCATGCAAAGGCCCTGAGGTGGGATCGCACCTGGAATGTTTGAGGCGCTGGAAGTGGAGGGGTGGGGAGGGATGCAGGTCTGTGGGGCTGGTCCCTGTAGAGGCATTTGCTGGAAGCCAGAGGAGGCATGGCCCTGAGGGTGGGCGGGCTTTCATGCCCTGCTGCCCTGTTCTGTTGTGAGGGCCCCGGCCAGGGTCCAGCTCCCCTGCCCCCTATCCTAGGTTAATAGGCAACAGTTTTTCTTTCCTGGGTCTGTGGCCTGCTGCAACTACCATCTCCACCTTGGTGGTGATGTCCCTTTGCCTGAAAACTTTTGGAAAGCCCATGCCTCAAGGGCTGTCCACCTCACCAGTGACATCAGTGGTCCTAGGGGCTCACCTGTGCTGAGGGCTGAGGGGCTTCGAGAAGAATTCCTTCCTGATGAGGGGAAGAGACCCAGGAAGGCTCCCTCAAAGAGAGCTATGTCTGAGTTGAGATTGGAGGTGAAGGAGAGAAAGGGGAAAGGTGAGGGGCAAACACAGGGGCTTGAGTGGCTGCTGAGAGGCTGAGGTTCATTCAGGGTGATGAAACTGTGGGCGGATCTGTAGTGAGGAAGGTGTTGGTGCTTAGGAGGGGCCAGGGATGGGGCTGGGAACCAGCCTCCCTAACTCCATCCTCCACTCAATGTGGGGAGAGAAGCCACCAGGCTCCCCTCACCTCCCCACCCCTGGCCCCGTGTGACTCTACCCCCCCCCCACCACCACCCGTGGCCAAGGTCGTTGTCAGCTGTTTTCTTTCATTTAGCACAGGAATGTTCCAGCGCTGGGCTCCACGCCTGCCTGGATAGGGACCCCCTCATTCTGGCTGTAGCTGCCAGGCGTGGGCTCTGGAAGGACAAGTGTGACCCCCACCCCCCACACCCACCTCCCACACTGGACCCTCCTGCCCCCTGGGAGACCTTGGGCTGGTTGCGTAACCTCTCTGAACCTTTGAAAAATAAGCGCCTGCAAAGCTGAGGCCTCTGCCAGGCTTGCTGGGCTCGGGTCTCATTAGCTCATCTCCTGGACCACGATTATCTCACGCGCTCGCAGCCGACGCCCTCCCTGAGTCCTGAGCCGCCCACAAGGCCGCTGGAGCCCAGAATCTGCTCTAAGCTCCGTAAATATAATTGCGCGAGGACCAGACGCCTGCATGTGCTGACTGTGGGCGTCCTGGCCTAGGGCTTGTCCCTCCTCAGCAGCTGCAAGCTGTGGCCCGTAGCCCACCGCAGCCAGTGGAGGCTCAGAGACACAAGTGACTTGCGCCGGGTCACAGAGCCAGAGGGGGGTAGCTGCCCTAAAGCCTTCGCCCAAACTCAGCTTCTCCGTCTGATGTGTAAAACAAACATTTTGTGATCTGGCCTCTGCTTTACTCACTGAGCCCGGATGAGCTTCTCAGGCATCCCACTGAACAACCCACTGACCACCCCCACGGCAGCCAGGCCAGGGAGACCCTGCTCTCCCTGTGCCCCGGAGCCTGCCCGCCTGTCTGGGTGCAGATCTCACTTCACCATTTAGATCCTTCATTGATAAAACGGCCATAATTATCCCACATCCCTCACAGGATCTTCGGGAGATCGGACTCTTGGCTCCCACCAGACTCAGTTTCCTCTCCGTGAAGTGCGGCTGAGTCCCGCGCCCGGAACATGGTTCCTATTCTATTCCTGATTTGTCAGGGAGTTCCAGCCTCCTGTTTTGTTTTGTTTTTCAGATTTATGATGCCGAGCCTTATCTTGGCTTGACCTTGGCTGCCTCACGCCAAGGGCAGGTTCAGACCATCCCGGATAGAAGCCCTTCCCTGGGTGGACCCCCCCATCACCAGACCCCGGAAGCCCTCCTCCTGCCGCGGGGGTGGGACAGACCTAGTTACCCATTCGGGTCCCACCCAGTGCAGGCAACCCCTGAAGCCCGGGGCAGGCCGCCCCTCAGCCCCTTAGCGCCGGGCTGGGGGTGGGAGATGCTCGGCGCCGGCCCCACCCCTGAGCGCCAGTGGGCCTCTGCGTTGCCATGGGGATGGCGCGGTTGCCAGGGCGACCGCCTCCCATGGGCCCAGCCATCCATCACCCGAGGTGGCTGAGCCCAGGGGCTGGGTAGGGTGGGGCGTCTCAGGCGACCCCAGGCCTGGGGAGGGACACCTGAGCGGACGCACAGACTGTGCCCCTGAGGCTGAGACAGGAGTCGGGTGGGGAGAGATGGAAATTCTCTCCCTGGGCCGGCGCCTCTCCTCACCGTGCCCGTCTAAACTTCCTCTGCCCTGGCTTGGCCCTGCAGGGACTGGCCGCCCCAGTAAGGACACTGCGTGCCTTGTCTCCAGCTTGGCGAGCTGGCCTCACAGCCATCTCTGTGTCCCTGTATCCAGCCTCAGTGGCCACCTACCCACCACCACCCCCCCAGGGTGGGGACCCTGTATTAGGCAGATTGGTCCCTCTGCCCTCTGGCCCTGTTTGCACTGGGGTCTCAGCTGCTATGCCTCCCTCTTGCAACTCTGCCTCCTGCCTGGGTGGCTCCTGGAGGCTGAACTAGAGCTGTGCGGAAAAGGGAAGGCCTGTGGTACAGCCTGGGGCTGAGCAGCTTTGGTTCAAATCCCAGCTCTGCCACTTTGTAGCTATGTAACTTTGGACAAGTGACTCAGCCTCTCTGGGCCTCAGTTTCCAGCTATGGGAAGAACATAGCAGGCAGAGGGAACATCAAGTGTAAAGGCCCTGAGCTAAGAATGAACTTGGTTCAGGGCAAGCCACTCTGGTGGCTGGAACAGAGTGAGCACAAGCTGGAGGGAGAGCAGAGGTCAGGCACCAGGGCAGGGGAGAGGGTGGGGGCTGGGCTGTGCCAGGGAGTGGGCTTTCAAGGGGTGATGGGAGCCAGGGGACTTGAGAGCAGGAGAATGATGGGTTTGGATTCTCATTTTGAGAAGCAGCTTCTAGTTGTGGGCTGTCAGGGTTCAGGGAGGTGGCAGGTGACGGTAGAGGCTTGGGCTGGGCTGGAGAGTGTGGGGTTTGCAAGAACTGAGGGGATGGGCCCATGTTGGGGAGCACGGCATATCACCCTGTCTGTATCACATGAGGTGATGGGGCAGACCCAGAAATCCTACTGGTCTGGCCCTTCAGGAAGGGCATCTGAGCTGGACAGCTGAACCAAACCTTTCTTGAACTCCACCCAGCTAAATGCAGCCTCCCTGAGGAATGAGAAGGGGAAGCTGCAGGGGTGTGGCTGGTGTGCTGGGCCCCTGGGAGCACAGGGGGGCAGGTGCTGCCTCACAGGAAGGGAGAAGCTGGGTGGGGTCACCTGGCCGGGGCATGGGAGCCAAATGACTTCACAGGTCTCAGCATGGCCAGGAAACTAGACCCGAGTAAGGCAGGTGACCGGGTCACTGCTGCCCCAGGATGGGTGTCCACCGAGCAGCTACAAGGGTGTGTGTGTGTGTATGTGTGTGTGTGCGTGTGTGCGCGCGCGCACACAGGGGCTTGGGCTGGGGTAGACCTTGCACACTGTTTCCCTTGTAAACCACTGTTTGGGGGGTGACACAGCAGGAGGGCCCAGAGCTGTGTGCAAATGGGGAAATGAAGGCCAGAGGGGCAGAGAGTGTGGAGGCCTCGGGGTGGCTCTGGGCCCCGAGTCAATGCTGGGGGTGGACGGGGTACAAAGCACAGTCTGTAATTTCAGTGCCTGTGAGGATAAGGGGGTCGGGGCAGATGGGGAGGTGGGGGGAGGTGGATAGTGGAACAGGTAGGGGCGGGTCTGGCTCCCACTGCCAGGCCCTCCCATATGAGATGAGGCCTCCCGTCAGTCAGTCCCTCCCAGAGTGGTCCTGTGGTTTATCAGGGGTTTGAGGCAGATGGTCTGGAAGCCCCTACTCAGGCTGAGGACCCTCCACCCCCTGGAAGCTCAAGGTTACCCTGAGGAGGAGACGTTCAGGGCATCATTCGTCTGACCATTTCACTCTGCACCTGCTGTGTGCAGCTTCCAGAGACAGGAGACCTGGAAAGGAGGGGGCAGGTTCTGAAAGCTCCTCCCCCCTCCACCCCAGGTAGGGAAGGGGATGCAGGGGATCAAGGAGAGGGGCAGGGATGACCTATCTTCCAGGTCCTGTGCCCTCTCTAAGTCCCCAGATACTCAACAGCATGAAGTCCTGTCCCTTTAAGAGCATCTGGCAACACTGGCATTTATCTAACTCCTACTGCATACCAGCTTAAGGCTAATACTGCACTGGGTGGGCTCTCAGAAAACATGGATGGGGGACTTCCCTGGCAGCTCAGTGGTTAGGACTCTGCTGTCACTGCCGGGGCCAGCTTCAATCCTTGGCTGGGGAACTAAGATCCTGCAAACCTCATGGTGCAACAAAAATAAAAAATGAAAGAAGCAAAACATGGGTGAGATGAGGAAAGACTCTGGGGTTGGATTTAAGCTTTGCTACTTTTTTGCTGTGTGTTCTTGGGAGGCTCAAGCTCTCTCTGAGCTGTTGGGGTCCTGGAAGACTCCAGAGGCAGCCAGTGAGGGAGACACCAAAAGTACCAGAACAGCACCAAGGACTTGGCAGCCAAGGGGCAGGGGGTGGAGCTGGAGGGTCCCTCTTCCTCCAAGTGTTTCTCCCAGAGCTGGAGAAAGATGAGGAAGGGGCTGTCTTGGTCAGTCTCTCAGTCTGGAAGAGACCCTCTATTCCAGGCTTCTATTCCCAGGGAACTCCTATGCATCCTTCAGAGCCAGCTTCAATGCCCTCCCCTTCCCAAGCCCTCCCTAGGTGTCTGGACCAGGCCTCACTGTCCTGTCCCTTGTCCCTGCCCTGAGGAGTGGCAGGAGGGTTTGTGGGAGAATTAATGCAGGAATTGCATGGGGACAAGGAGCATATGGAACAGTCTCATTTGGCAGAAGGGAACTCGGGCTCATCCGGCAGGAAGACATAAGGTGGGAATTCGAACTGGATCTGCTGAAAGCAATGTTGGGGGTCAACCCTCCACTTGATCTTTTCTGTCCTCCCAGGGTCCTGGCGGCAGAGACCCCATCCCAGCAGGAGCGGCTGCAGGCCATTGCAGTGAGTTGTTCCGGGTCCCAAGGATGGGGTGGGCATGGGGGGGAGATTTGGGGGGACCCAGGGTCTCAGGTGCTCCCCACACCCAGCTTGGGGCTCAGAGACTCAGATCCCAGGTGCAGTGTGGGACACTTCAGTGCCTGCTAGCATCTCCCCACAAAATTAAAACGTTGAGCGCCCTTAGTCTTCAACATGTGGACTCCGGCTGAGAAGCTTCTCAGAGCCCCTGGGCAGCTCCCCTGCAGTGTGTGTGGGGGGGCGGTGGGGTCGGGCAAGGAACTTGCCCTTGTGGCAGGGCTGGGGGAAGTTGGGGGGAGGCTGATAGTCCTTCTTGGTGAAGGGACAGGTGGGGGAGGGTGGGGAAACAAGCTGGGTGCAGGTGGAGGTGCATTGGGCCAAGTGGGTGCTGTTCACATAACAAGCAGGACCTGCGTGGGTGAAGTCTGGGTAGCTGTGGGGTCTCTGCGGCCCCAGCCTGCCCTTACCAAGTGTGGGGTCTGCAGGAGAAGCGGCGGAGGCAGGCAGAAATTGAGAACAGGCGCCGGCAGTTGGAGGATGACCGGAGGCAGCTGCAGCACCTGAAGGTCCGCGCGGAGCCTCGGCTGGGGGTGGGGAGGCGGCAGGGGGGCAGCATCCAGGGACCCCTACCTCAGCCGGATCTGGGACTTAGGGGTGGGGAGCAGGAGGGCTNTGGCTTTCGGGAGGCCTTGGCTTTTTTCCCCTCAAGGCTACATGCTCCTCGGGTGGTTCCATCACCTGCATTTTGCCTGATCAGTGTCTTCACCTGGACACCTCCTCCGGGAAGCCCTCCAGGTTGACCCCAGCTGTGTCCAGTCTGCTGAGCTGGGCTCACTTTGTTAGGGAGCTGCAGACTACCCACCTCCCCAGTCTGTACTGAGTCTTCAAGGGAAACATCTCCTATCTCCCGGGTCCTGAGTGCCTGCACCCCAAAGGCGTAGGCAGGTGATGCCTGGGACAGGATTGAATATGCCAGCTTTGTTTTTACTGCATTTATGAGCACCATTATCTCCTAAAACTTGGAAAGTGACATGGTTTTTCCAGTTTCCCTGGAAAGATAAAGCTTCCTGTAAACATAAATGTATTTGAGTGAAAAAAGAAGAGTGTGTTGGAAGCGAACAGAGGAGTAAACAGTGACTCGGGCGGCACAAGGGTCCGGGACCACCGGCCTGGGTTTGGGTGTCGGCTCTGCAACTTACTTACCTCCATTTCCCCGCCGGGAGCGCGAAGGAGACCACCTCGCAGGGTCATTAGGAGACACGCGAGTCAAGAAAGCCCTCCTGGACGCGCCTGGCGGTGCCGGGCTCCAGAAGTGTCCGGCAGGGTGGTCACCTCGTGCACACTCCCCAGGCTGGAGCAGGAGATCGAGGAGCTGGAGAACACGGATGCGCTGCCCACTGCCGCCGCCAGGGGGAGCGTGGCTGCCCCGAGCCCCGCCCCGGAAGACCAGAGAGCCGAGGCCGTGCCTAACTCTCAGCAGGTAAGAGGTTCTGGGGCGCCACCCTGCTGGTCCAGGTCCTGAAGCACCCACTGCCTCTGGGGCTGTGGCTGTGGGCGCCCTACATCCCAAGTGCGTGCACATCCACATCCCAGCCCGTCCACATCCCAGCTGCATCGTCTGCATGCCTTGCTTGGCCTCCCGGGGCCTCAGTTTCCCCGCCAGACAGGGGCGTCACGGATATTTAAAGAATCAGTGAAAAATGAGCGCTTCATGAGTAGAGGGTCTTCCCCGAAGACCACCTGCTTGTCATCCTTCCTAGGTTCACCAACACAATGGGCACCACCTGTCTATCTGCATGCAGCCCTTTCAGGTGGAGCCGCATCCCCATTTGATGAAAAAGACTTCGCCCCAGAGAGGTTGAGAGACTGGCTTAAGGTCACACAGTGGAGTAGTCTTTACTAGGCTTAGATGTTAATTCTAGGCTGTGACGTGTATGCCAGGCTCAGGTGAAACCAGACCCTGAGCTCGTGGTTACCGCAGCATGTTAAGACAAATTCAGGAGTCTCCCAACCACCTTTGTTGTCTTTAGGACTCAAGGGGCCTGTGGGGCAAGCCTTCTCTCCCCCGACCTATCCTTGTTTCCCCCACTCCAGTGAGCTGCAGCCCAGGGAATATCCCTGCTGTGTGCCCTGCTGCTCCTATGATAGTTTCAGTCTGGAGCTGACACACCCACCCTCACTGCTTGCCAAGGCTTGGTTGGGGCAGAACCAGAGGATGTAGTCCCAGACTTTGGCCTTCTTGAGCTGTTTTTAAGTGGGCAGATGTGCATGTATCAATCAGCTGCAAACACAGGAAGGTGTAAGGACCTATCCCGGGGAACCTCAGGGCACTGTGGAGTCCCCAGTGAGGTGTCTGTTTCATGGGAGGGCTGGGCAGGCTTCCTAGAGGAGGTGGGTTTTGAAGACAGGAAGAGTTCTCAAGGCACAGACTCAAGTTGAGAGGCGGCTTTCAGTGAGGTTGACTGAGCACAGACTGAGTGCTGGCATGGCCTCACCCCTCACTATACCTGCCTCCTGGCCGGGTAAATGACATGGTAACCTGAGGGACAACCCGGGATGGGGGCGGGGAGACACCTTTAAGTCGGGTGGTCATAGGGGCTGAACAAGCAGCCAGCCAAGCGGAAATCCGGGCAGGGCCTTACAACTGGAGGGACGCGGTTCACGGAAGAAGAGCCAGGAGGCCGGCCAGGGGTGGGAAGAGGCGGAAGAGGCCCCGGGGGTCATCGGGAAGGGTTGGACTTTGTTTTGGGAGCATTGCGAGTCCCTGGAAGCTGAGCAGGCAGGAGCGTTTCTGGCTGTCACAGGCTAGGGCGGAGTGGGGGATGGGTCCGGAAGGAGATGGCCCCTCCAATGGGGTCAGCGCTGAACCACGCCCCTCTCAGGCTTCGGCCTCGGCCGTTGGGACCTTGGGCGGCGGAAGGGGGCGCCAACACCCTGACCCCTCCCCTTTCTTTCTTGCAGACCCCGGTGGGCACGCCCAAAGGTACGTCTTAGGGAAGGGGTGGGCAGGGCCCCCGCGCCCTCTGGTGGCCAGACAGGAGATGGCAGACAGGGGAAGGGTGCCTTTAAGTCGTGTGCGACTCATGGCCTCATGGACTGGAGCCTGACAGGCTCCTCTGACCATGGGATTTTCCAGGCAAGAATACCAAAGCATCTTCCCGATCCAGGGATCGAATCCACGTCTCCTGCATTGGCAGACGGGTTCTTTCCAGGGAAGCCCCTTTAAGGTGTTATTGTTGTTAAAAAATGATAATAAAATAGCTTAATGGCTCGCACTGTCATTGCACTCAGCAAACCTAGACTCTGAGCTGGGCCCAGGGCCCCTCAACATCATTTCATCGAATTTTCACAAGCTCCCTGGGTGGACTGATGCAGCACCTGCATTACAGATAAGGAAGCAGGCTTCGCAGGGGCATATCTGCCTGAGGTCTTAGCCCCATTGTAGGTTCATACTGTCCACCTGGAGTGCCTGGCCTGGCCGGCCCAGCCCTGGTTCCATGCTCACTTGCTCTGGGCTCCAGGGCAAGTCGGGGCCTCAGTTTTCCCATCTGTGAAATGGAGTCAGTGAGGATGTGAAATCAAGACCCTGGCTGTCCTGGAGATTGTGCACCACCTAAAAGAACAAAGAGGAATTCCCCTGGTGGTCCAGTGGTTAGAACTTGGTGCTTCTGTTGCTGGAGGCCGGGTTCAGTCCGTGGTCAGGGAACTAAGATCCTCCAAACCGCGTGGCATGGCCATAAAAATAAAAAAAAAAAAGGACAAGGGTCCCCCACACACAGAGATGTGGAAGACTGACATCCAGGAAACAAAGAAAAAAGCCCAGAGTTTGAATTCTGGGAGAGATTTTAGCCCACATACAAATTTATTATAGGTATGTGATGTACACATTTACAAATATTTCACGTGTACACATGACACTTCAATATGTACAGTTAGCTATAATGGTTTATTAGCTATATTAAAATCTCCTTAACACAAAGGTATATTTTAAAATATATATTCAGCATGTCTATTTCTGTGTGTAGAGCCTGGAAGGAGCACCACCAGCCAGGACTGGAGGTATGGTCAGAAGTGTCTCTGGCCTGATTTTTCAGGAGTTAATTATTCATGAGGAGAGTCTGTCTCCTCATCTTACTGTGGAATTAAAAATTAATAATTAAAAAAAAATCCATGCAGGCCGCTCAGGGATTTTGTGAAAATCATTTGGACCAAGAGATGGCTCATGGACTATGGGACTGAAGCGTGTTTTCTTTTTGCGGAGAGTGATTCCATGTGTGTCTGGGTGTTCAGGGCATGCACATGTATGTGGATGGGTCCAGGTGCAGACATGTGTTAGGGAGAGGGTCCAGGTATCTGGGTGAGTGTGGGAGGGTGGTCTAAGTGTCTGGGGGTGTCCAGGTGCCTGGAGGGTGTCCATGTGTCTGGGTGAAGTCCCACATCTTGGGGGGGCCTATGTGATCTCCCCTCTGAATCCATCTCTCTTCGCTCTTTTCCCCCCACCACCACCATCGTGAGCAGAGAAGCAAATCTCCAACACCCCTCTGAGGACAGTCGACGGCTCCACCATGATGAAGGCAGGTGGGTTGGCCCCAGGTTGGGGTCCATGTCCAGCTGCTGTCTTGAGCTGAGTGTTGGCCCTGTGTGGGCCGGGTTGGGGGGCCAGGCCCGGTGCAGATGCAACCATCAGCATTACTGGGTGGGGTCTGTGGTTTTAGTGGGGAGCGGCTGGACCAAGGCTGCAGATCTGAGCCTGTGTGGGGCCAAGGTGCCCCCTCTGCTTTGGCACACCCGTCACAAGCTGGCCCAGCTTCCCCGAGAAGATGGGCCCCCTCGCATGGCGGCTCTAACCTGATGCCCCCTCCTGGCTTCTATTTCCCTAACATTGTCACTTGCTCTGGGTCCTGGCAGGGGTGGGCACAGGCTCACATGCTCACTGCAAACTTTCCCTCCTTCACTGTCTTTGGGCTGCCTCGGGATAGGGAGTGAGCACCCCATTCCTGGAGGTAACCAAGCAGGGCAGAATTGGGATTAGTGCTCAATAAGATTGGGTTCGAATCCCTGCTTGATCATTTGACGGCTGGAACCTGGTGGTGGTGGGGATTGTAGTGACCTTGTGCCCAGAGTCTGGCACAAATCTAATCCTGAAAGTGACTGAAGTCATGACAAATAGCAGAACCTTGTAGCTGCTGATATCAGAGTAAGTTTGGAGGCACAAAACCAGAGAGGGGAGTGAAGACTGGGATATAATGACACTCAGGAGAAGGAGAGGGTGGCAGGGGAAGGCACCCTCAGGGCCTCAGTGTCAGAGAAGTGGGCAGAAAGTTACCAAGCTACATGCCCCCAGCTGGTGACCTTGAGCAATGCACAACCTGCCCAACTATGTCTGATGGTGGGGTATTAGGCTGCGCAGGGAGGTGGTGAAACCTAGCATTCTTCATTCATTCAGTCTCCAAGTGCTTGCTGAGCACCTGCTATGAGCCTGGCAAGAGGGTTGCAGCCCAGACAGCAGGCGCTCTGTTGCGGGTCAAGGCGGAACACAGGGAGCTGGAGTGGGGCACAATTTGCATCACAGGGCTCAGGGGAGGTCTAACTTAGAAGGTGACATCAGAGCAAGGATAAAGGAAGTGAGGTATCCAGGCGTGCAGACAGAGGGGCACTGCCAGTGCAAAGGTCAAGTCTGGACCACGTCCGGACTGTGGGCACCGGTGGGTGGCAGAGACCGCGTGCTGGTTGGAGTGGAATGAGCGAGGAGGAGGGGCAGGAGGTGAGGGCGAGGAAAGGTCAGGGGGCGGCCCATGCCGGGTGTGGGGATGCAGAGAGCTGAGGGTGGGTAGAGCAGGGGGGTGCCTGCTCGCAGCTCACAGGCGCCCACTGGCGGCCTTAGGGAGAGCAGGTTGTGGGCGGAGCGGATCGCGGGGGGCGGTCCCAGAGGGTTGATGTTGGGGGTAGAGTGGGTGGGGGGAAGGTGAGAGGAAATGGTGGAGGATAGGGGTATTGTCGGGGGATGGGGAATGATGAGTGGGATGGTGAGAGATGAAGGAAAGGGATGAAGGGGGACATGGTGGGACATGGTAGGGGTTGCTGTGGGGGACTCAGGAGATGAGGTTCTGGCTGAGGGATGGTGTGGGGATGCGGTGAAGGGGGTTGAGGGATAGTGGGGGTGGATGCAACTTCTTCCAAGCAGGGGCTGTGGAGGACGAGCAGTGGGTGGATTCTGGGAGTCTTGAAAGTAGCACCCTGGAATTTGCAGATGGGACAGGTTGGGGCGTGGGGGAGGTAGTGGGGTCCATAAGAAAGGGAGGAGGGAGAACAAAGGTGTCTGTGTGCGAAATGGGAAGACCCAAGAGGGGCAGGTCGGGGAAGGGTCTTGGGCGTGGTGATGTGGGGCCCTCCCTGGAGGGAGGAGGGCTGGGGGCCTGGTGGCCTCACTGCCAGGAGACATCTCCGTGTGGTGTTTGTGGCAACCTGTCTGCAGAACAGGGGCAGATGCTGGCCGTTGGATGTAATCTTCAGGGGTTGTAGCTCCATACACTTCCGAGGGACCATCCCCTCTCCACAGTGAAGGGATGAGAATGTTGACACGTCAGTAGTGGCCTTACAAGAGCAGTGCAGAGGATGAGTCTCCAGTATGCTGAGGGGCACAGCCTTGCTCACTTGCATTTGAATCCTTTCTGGATTGGGCCAGGCACGCCCCCACCTCCCTGGAACTGATCGAGGCTTTACAGTCAAGGAGGGGCGGCCGGAGTGGCCCAGGAATTCAGACCTCACGCCCGTGGGCCGTGGGCGCTGGGGACCCAGGGAGGGATACTGAGCTGGGAGGAGGGCCACGTGAAGGGCACAAGAGGTCACCCACCCGCTGCTTGGCTCTGCGCTGCCGGCTCCCCTCCCTGGCTTGGCTGCAGCCTGGCGGGGGGCACGTGGGCAGGTGGGCAGCGGCTTGACCCGTGCCTCTCATGCCAGCCATGTACTCGGTGGAGATCACGGTGGAGAAGGACAAGGTGACGGGGGAGACCCGGGTGCTGTCCAGCACCACCATGCTCCCCCGGGAGCTCCTCCCTCAGGGCATCAAGGTCTACGAGGACGAGACCAAAGGTACGAGCCCCTCCCCTGCCCCGCCAGTGCCCCGTGGCCGTGGCGGGTCCTCCCTCCTTCCCGGAACCTGTCTGGAGGCGTGGCCAGCACCAGGATGGGCTAGGGAGCCGAACTCNCCCCGGGAGCTCCTCCCTCAGGGCATCAAGGTCTACGAGGACGAGACCAAAGGTACGAGCCCCTCCCCTGCCCCGCCAGTGCCCCGTGGCCGTGGCGGGTCCTCCCTCCTTCCCGGAACCTGTCTGGAGGCGTGGCCAGCACCAGGATGGGCTAGGGAGCCGAACTCGGTGAGGTCCGCTCCATCTTGGGTGCTCCCGCGCCAGCGCGCTGAGCCCTCCAGCCCCTACCTCACAGATGTTGTTCAGTCGCTCAATTGTGTCAGACTCTTTATGAACCCATGGACTGCAGCACGCCAGGCTTCCCTGTCCTTCACTATCTCCTGGAGTTTGCTCAAATTCTGCTCAAATATCCTCGCAGATAATTAATTTAAATAATTACTGTTGTGGTAAAGGCTGCAGACGGCCCTCCTTAGAGATTCAGAGGGGGCCGAGGGGAAGTCCAGCAACAGAGAAGGGAAATAGCTAGCTGCACAGGGGGCACCTGGTGTGCACACAGCTGGTGCAAAGGCCCTGGGATGGGACTTGGTTCACAGGCTGGGGGTTGTGGAGTAGCCCCTGGAGCTGATGCAGAGTGAGGGGGTGGGGGATGGGGAGCCTTGGCA
>SJYA01001081.1:1726075-1809873 GCA_006410615.1 Neotragus moschatus | reverse complement strand
CCCCCATATAATTCACAGAATGTAAATTTCACTTTCTTTTTTAAAAATCTAAGGAAAACTTTCCTTTAACTGTGAGATCCATCAGTATTTAGACAACCGTCTCGTAATGGTCTTGGCATTTAAACTTTTGTTCATTTTTGGCATGTCCTGCCTGGGGAGAAGAAGTATGGGGCAACATTTGCTATGATACCAGAAAAAGAAGAAAACATACTTTCCTAAAGACAGCATTTTAAGAAACTTTTAAGGGACTTCCCTGGTGGTTTAGTGGTTAGGACTCTGTGCTTTTACTGTGGAGGGCCTGTATTCAATCCCTGGTTGGGGAACTAAGATCCCCAGGTACTGAGGACGGGGTGAGTCAGGTCGGATATCCCCAGGTAGCCAGGTGCTCCACACAAGCTGTGGGTAGCAAAAGAAAAAAAAAATTAACGGTACATTTGAAGTCAAGGTAAGCATTTGCTTTCTTCAGGACCTGAGGTCCCCAGAGCTGATCCCTTGAGTTAGGTATAAAATTAGCACAGCTCAGCCCCAGGGTCCATTAGCAAGTCTGGTAAATGCTGCCCTCAGGAGAAGATGGAATTTGGAGACAAAGATGCAGGACACACATGCAATTCCATGCACAACCCAGTGAGAACTCTCCATGTTGTATGCCCTCAGTACCTGGTTCTAGAACATTCTGTTCCTCAAATAGAAGCCCCATCCCTCCCCATCCCCACCATGGCAACCATGAACCCACTCTCTCAGTGGACTGGCCTGTTCTGGATGTTTCCCATCAATGGAATGATATACTGTGTGACCTTTTGTGTCTGGCTTCTCTCACTGAGCATCATGTTTTCAAGGTTCATCCATGTTTATATTTTATGGCTGAGTAATAGTTCAGTGTGTGGATGGACCACATTCTGTTTATCTAGGCATCAGTTCATGGATTTAGGATGTTTCCACCCTTTGGTTTTATGCTATACAAGGTTTTCTGTGGGTATATGTTTTCATTTCTCTTGGGTAACACCTAGGCGTGGAATTGCTGGATCATGTGGGAATTCTGTTTAACTATTTGAAGAACTGCTGGGGTGTTTTCCACAGTGGCATTACCATTTTATTTTTCCACCAGCAGTGCATTAGGGTTCCAGTTTTTCCACATCCTCAACAAAACCTTATTAACGACCATTTTAAATTATAATTGCCATCCTAAGTGGGTGTGAAGTGGTATCTCACTGTGGTTTTGATTCCCAGAGCCTCGTGTTCTTAGAGGTTCAGGCCTCTGGGACATCCAGGATGTTATTAAAGGAGTCCTGTCACAACCCAGCTCTGCTGTACTTGGGGATCTTTGACCCAAGTGGAATCCTGGCTCCAGTTCTCACCAGCTATGTGGTTCTGGCCATGTCCCAGCTGCTCTATTTCCTGGACACAGGATGGCCACACAGGACCAAGGGGCAGATATGTCTGTGCTCATGGAAGGTCCTTACCTTGGCCACTGAGCTCAGCCTGGCCCAACCCCTGGGGACTCAAGACCCGCCAGACTGGACTCTGGTTGCTTAGCAATGGGAAGGTGATCCGTTTCCATGGCAGCCAAGGGCTCGGGTTCCTACCTTGGAGGAGTGGCCAGTGGGAAATACCTAGCTTGGTTCTGCACCGCCTGGACANAACCCCTGGGGACTCAAGACCCGCCAGACTGGACTCTGGTTGCTTAGCAATGGGAAGGTGATCCGTTTCCATGGCAGCCAAGGGCTCGGGTTCCTACCTTGGAGGAGTGGCCAGTGGGAAATACCTAGCTTGGTTCTGCACCGCCTGGACACACCGCACCCTCTGGGCCTCCAGCCCAGAGTCACTGCAAGGCCTTGAATCATGGATGCCCCTCCCCAGGAGTTAGGAAACCGAGAGTGCAAAGCACTTTCCTTCTGGCTGGAACCCAGAATACTGCCAACCCTGACCCTTGGCCCCAGAGGAGGAAAGTTCCTAGGGCACTCATTGTGTCCCTCCCTTCACCCTAAGCAGCTGGGTAGCTGTGTTTCTAGAAGGGCTATGATCCAGGGCTGGCGTCAGACCACAGTGGGGACTCCTCCCAGGTGCTGACATCCGGTCTTAGAGACTGTAACACAGGTTAGAAAATGACACATCAGAAAGATATGAATGATGAAAGCTGGAGAGATCTGGAAAATATGCTTAACAAGCTTGATTGTCCTTATAAAACTCTGCCCAATGGAGGATGCACATTCTTGGCAAACACAGGTGGAGCGTTTTAGAAAGTGACTCTGTCTTGTCACAATGTTATATCTTACATGCTGTATTCCTGGACCACAGTTCCCCTCTTTCCCAGGTTTAAAACACTCTTCTAAATAAATCTTGGCTTAAAGAGACAGTCAATCAAAATGGAAATGATAAGACATTTACACTTCAAACAGAATGACCTAACGTAATCCATGAGCTGCAACAAAAATGTGACTCAGGAAAATGTATAGCCTTCGAAGGCATTGATGAGAAAACAAGAAAGATGGGTGAATGGACTAAATTTTTGTTTAAGATCATCCACATGAAATCAGACTCCCTGCAAATCCTCATGAAGGGAAATACACCTAGACTGGGAGAAACAGCAGCGTCAGCCCTAGCCAGCTGTGTGACCTTGGACCAGTTACTTGTTACTTACCTTCTCTGAACTCCATTTTCACCATCTTTGCAATGGAAAAAATAATAGACCTACTTTGAAAAGTGATGGCTTGGGAGCAAGTTAGCTGGGGAATATGGAAATGCTTCACACTGCAGGGCAATAAAATCCGAGTTCATTTATTCTTTCTTGTTTTCTAACACATGCTCTTGTGTCTACACATTTTCCTCTGTGTGCCAACTTGGCCATGCGCACTGATCCCAGTCAGGGCTTTACTTGTCAGTCAGTTCTAAAGGTGTAATTTAGTTTATGATTCCCGTTTAGCCTAGAGGTGGCTCTCAGCCTTGCCAGGCCCTCCCTCCAGTCTGGGAACCAGCTCACACTCTCTCTCTCCCCTCATGCCAGTGGTCCACGCCATGGATGGCACGGCAGAGAATGGGATTCACCCACTGAGTTCCTCAGAGGTGGACGAACTCATCCACAAGGCGGACGAGGTCACGCTGAACGAGGCGGGGTCAGTTGTTGGAGCAGTGGAAACCCGGGGGCCATCAGAAGAGGCTGTCCGGACCACGCCCTCCAGGCGGGAGATCACTGGCGTTCAGGCCCAGCCTGGGGAGGCCACCTCGGGCCCGCCTGGCATCCAGCCCGGCCAGGAGCCCCCGGTCACCATGATCTTCATGGGCTACCAGAATGTGGAGGATGAGGCCGAGACCCAGAAGGTGCTGGGTTTGCAGGACACCATCACAGCAGAGCTGGTGGTCATCGAGGATGCAGCAGAGCCCAAGGAGCCTGCCCCGCCCAACGGCAGTGCGGCCGAGCCCCCCACCACTGAGGGCTCCAGGGAAGAGAACCAGGTGGGGCCTGAGGCCCCCGCCGCCGAGCCCCAGGACCTCGACATGAAGAAGCAGCGCTGTAAATGCTGCTCCATCATGTGACCCGCCCGGACCCCCCAGACCCTGGCCCTGCCCTCTGTACCAGACACCCACAGCCCGGCCCTCCCGGCGCCTGCCCACCCTCCACCCGCAGCCACAGGCCCAGGACCTGCCGTGTTGTCACGTGTTCCTTCCGAGTTTTCTTTCACTGGAAAGAGAGGGACGGGTCCCCCATCCCATCACCACCCCCCACACACCCTAAACCACTGAGCCGTGCACCCACGCCTGGTAGGAGAGACACGGACACACCTGCTTCTCCCCAAACGAGGGCCTCCCATGTCGCGGCAGCTCCTGGCCGGTGTGACCCAGGGCCTCAACGTGGCCCCATGCCAGCCCACCTCCCTCTGGGCCTCCTGCCTGTGCCTTCCTGCCCCCTCCAATGACGTCCCTGAGGGGACAACCCCCCAGGAGAGGGACCCTGGGAGCCAAGGGTCCTGGGAGCCTGCCCTGTCCCCGCTCAGCCTCTGTGGCAGGGTTCCCAGGCCAAGGTGCCTGGTCAGGATCTCGGGCAACTAAAGTGAGGCTGTGCCTCTCCAGGGAGCCCTGGCTCGAGGTCTTGGGATGAACATGAGCCCCTCTGGACACCCCCAGCCAATGCGCCCCTCCCCTCAGTGCTCTCTTTGGGCGCAGCCAGTGGGCGATGGAACATGGGAAGGGGGCACCCTGGGGCCACGCCCCCCACTCAGGCAGGGTGTGACCCCTGTGCTGTCTTCTGGCCGGGCTGGGCCAGGGGTCTTCGAGATGCATCCCGCACAAGGCAGGGCCATACAAGCCCCATCCTGAGCTCCCACTCCCACTGGGCCCCCCTATCCTCCTGGTGCTAATTTGGGGAACTTAGGGGACTACCCTTGGCCCCTTCTCCAGCCTGCTTGGACCAGGGTCCCAGGTATCCCCTACCATACCACAGAGATTGGGCCTACTACTGGCTCTGCTCGGCTTGCCGCATTTCGGGCAGTGGAGGAGGGTACCCCACTCTCCTGGGACAGGGAGCTTCCCCTGGATTGCAGCTGGAGACCTCCATTTGCTGCCCAGCCTGATGTGCACCTGCCTCCCCCACACTGGAAGGGGTGAGAGGCGGGGGGCTCCCCTCCTGGGGGTAGCTGACACCAAGATGTACAGACACATCTCCTTGGTTGCAGCCACACTCGTCCCCAGAGGCACATTCGTGCACATGCTCACAGGCCCTCTCATGTGTGGGCTGCAGATGACCAGGCCCCATCTTGGCCCCTCCCCTAGGGGCCTGCAGCCTGGTGCCCATGGCCCAGGCTCCTCCCCACCTCAGAAGGGTGGGTGCAGGGCCCGCTCTGGATAGCAGCTTGGGTCCCCGTCTCAGCTCCGCCCCTGGGTGGCTGGGATGAGAGATCCTCTCTAAGGTGACCTGAACAGTGGCCGTGGGACTGCCCCTTCCTCCTCGAGTTCACCCGAGTCCTTGAGCCGTGAGCCTCCGCTAAAGTGCCCTTGCTGTCCCCCTCTGCTTTCAATGTGTGATGAGGCCCCATGTTCTTGACTTTCCCAGAGAAGCAAATAAACAGTGTGAACAGCCCCAGGGCTGGAATTCTTGAGTTTCACCTGGGCGGGGAGGGTGCGGCCAGGCCAGAGGTTGGGGCCCTGCCCAGGCAAGGCGGTCCAGCCTTAAAAGGAACCTGGTAGAGCCCAGGGGAACTGGTGTCTTCTGTCTGTGGCTCTGCAGCCATCAGACTCACGCTAGTGCGGTGGGTAGGGGTGTTGGTGGAGTCCACGCCTGCACCTGTGTGGCACCTGGACAGGGTAAGGCCTGGAGGTAAGGGGGCTGCTTCTCATGGCGCGACTTGGCTCCTGTTTTCTTGGGGCACTCACATTCCACACCTGCCCACCCCACCTTGAATGTGAGGCTGCTCCTTGCTAGCTCACAGTCCCCCGGGGGACAGACATCCTCAAGCTTGGCAGAGAAGTTGGTTCTTGGCAAACGGGTGGGGACATGGGGCAGAAGCTGCTGGCCCCACTTCTCTCACTACATAATCCGGGTAGGAGTGGCCACCCTGTCTGGGCCTTGGCTTGCCCACCTGTACAGCAGCTGTGTGACCCCTGTGGGGGAGGTCATCCCAGTCTGGGATCAGGAGTGCCCCGGCATGTGGGATGATCCAGTCTCCACCCTTCCCCCACACTTCGAGCAGCCCTGCCAGACTCGCAGCTGGAGGCACATCTGATGAAAGAAGAGACAGGTTCAGAGGGGCCCCACAGCTGGCCAAGGGGCAGGTCAGGACAGAGATTCCCATCCCCCACCACCCGCCACCCCAGCCAGGAACAGAAGCCCAGCCCGCTGTGTACCCTTCCCTGTGGACCAACCACAGCACCTGGTGGGCTGATTCTCCCACAGGCTCAGGGCCCCTGTGGTGCGAGCAGGTCCTCTGCACCTCGGCTAAGGATCAGACACCACAGCTGTGCGCTGGAAACACCTGCCTCCACCTTGAGCCTCAGTGTGCCCGGGCCCCAACCATCCCAAAGCTTTCTGACACCTTTATGTCCTCATCTGGCCCTTTATTGGAAATGGGCTGGGGGGCGTCCCCCTATCCTGTGATGTCCCCTGCTTCCTGGAGGAAGAAATGGGCTCAGAGTGGTTAAGTGGGATTTGAATTTAAACCCAGCTGAATCCCCAGAGACTAGAACGCTGGGCTGGTCCCAGTAAGGATCTCTGAGGAGAAATGGCCCCAGAGTGTGGGCTGAACCAGGCAGCCTGGGTGGGGGTTTGGACTTGGACCTGCCTCTGAGGAATAGCAGCTGGCTCGTGAACCAGCCGTGTGACCTCGGGAGACAGATGGCCCCTCTGAGCGATGCTGGGAGGCGGTGGGGAGGCCCAGAGGCTTTAGGTGTGAGTTCTGGCTCGGACTTTGTGGGCTGGGGCCCTAGGTGCCAGGGGGCAGTGCAGCGTGGCACAGCAGCTGCCTCCCTCTGCAGCGGGAGTCATCTTTCTCTTCCTCCTCTGAACTTTGTTTCTCAAGCCCAGGTGGGGCCTGGGAGGAGGGGGTGCACCTGCTTCCCGGGGTGGGGCCCTGTCCCCTAGCAACCTGGGCCAGGGCGGGGCTGGGAGGCCTCTGTGCCAGCCAGGGAGCCAGAGCCAGGCTTGGAGTCTGTGGAGCTGAGAGCACGGGTGAGGCTGGGGCAAAGGAGGGTGGGATGGACACTAAGGTGGGGGGTGGGGAGTGGGGGGCCTGCTTGGGTGGGGAGNGGGAGGCCTCTGTGCCAGCCAGGGAGCCAGAGCCAGGCTTGGAGTCTGTGGAGCTGAGAGCACGGGTGAGGCTGGGGCAAAGGAGGGTGGGATGGACACTAAGGTGGGGGGTGGGGAGTGGGGGTCCTGCTTGGGTGGGGAGCTCTGCTTTTGGCATGGGGGTTTGTGTGTCAGCAGCACCTTCTGACCATAGTGGGGCCCTCCGGGTACAGGGAGGAAGTCCTCATCCCCACCCCAGCCCCCTCTGGGTTCAGTGGGCTTCTGGGGACTGGGGGTTCTCCCCTAGCTCTGAGCTCCCTGGCTGGATATGAGGCTGGTCTATGTCCTTCCCATGCTGCACCTGCCCAGGGGAGCAGAGGCTGGTCCCTGAGCTTTACCAGGGCCCCAGTCTCTACCCTGGTCTTCAGGACCCCGAATCCATTGGCCTTGAACCCTGACCCTCTAAGGAAAGGGCCTGATCACATCCCTGGGGCCAGAAGCACAGCTCACCCCCACTGATTCTGGGAATTCGGGGGTTTCTGGGGAGACGCTTAGCACCAGCCAGAGGCTTATTGGGGAGGGCTTGAGCAGCCTACAACACCCTTTTCCATTGGGCTGGGGTCTGATTGGGGCTCACTGGAGGGAGTGGGGTGGTCTCAGCATGAGGAGGAGTGTCCAGCCTCGGAGAGGGCGGCTGGAATCCCGTGGGGGTGGGGCAAAGACTCAGCCCAGAATCCAGGTGTGTTAAGGGGCCCTGCCAGGGTCTTTGGAGAAGGCAATGGCACCCCACTCCAGTACTCTTGCCTGGAAAATCCCATGGACGGAGGAGCCTGGTAGGCTGCAGTCCATGGGGTCGCTGGGAGTCGGACACGACTGAGCAACTTCACTTTCACTTTTCACTTTCATGCGTTGGAGGAAGAAATGGCAACCCACTCCAGTGTTCTTGCCTGGAGAATCCTAGGGACGGAAGAGCCTGGTGGGCTGCTGTCTATGGGGTCACACAGAGTCGGACACGACTGAAGCGACTTAACAGCAGTAGCAGCAGCCAGGGCCTTGGGGACTGTAGCCCAGAGGGACAGAAGAGGAACCCCAAGAGCCTGTCCCTGCTGTGTGACTGGTCCTGTCTGAGCCTCAGGCCCCTCCAGCAGGCCTTTGCCCGAGGGCAGGAGGCCAGTTGCAGTGATGAGGAAGCAGGTATGTGGCCCAGGGGCCATAAACCCAGTTTCAGTTTTGGTATCAACAGGGTACAGAGTTGGGACTGGAGAGGAGCAATCCGGGGAGCTTCCTGGAGGAGGAGGCAACTGCCCAGCTTCAGAACCTGTTGCTCTGTCACTCCCTGTGTGACCCCTCTCAGGGCCTTGGTTTCCTGTGCTTCATGTTGGGCACAGAATGGTCCCCAGGTCATAGGCTCTCGTGAGAGGCCAACAAAGCGCTGGCATAAGATGCCCAGTTGGGAGGAGCCACTCGAGGAGTTGGAAGGCTTTGATTGCTAGTACAACTCATTTGCACAGTTTGTGAGACCTCCAGGAAGGCAGTTTCTTCTCCAGTGTTTCTGTGTGCCAGGCACCTGCTTGGGCCTCCTGGTTCCTCCTCAGGCCCTGATGTGGAGTTAGCACAGTCCCACCTTACAGACTGAGGCTTGGTGAGGGAGTGCCTGCCCCAGGCTCACTCTGAGATCAGTGGTAGATCCAGGGTTTAAAAATTAAAAGCATCAGGCACTGCTATAAAAGCATTTATCTGGTGCCTACCGCATACCAGGCTGAACCTGCATGGCAGCAGCCTCTCATGGTGGCAGCCACGTGCTCTGGACCTTCCTACCATCCAGAGGGACACTGGGGTCAGTGGGAAACTGGGGGAGACTTGCCCAAGGACACAGGCAAAAAGGGACCCCACCCTGCTGGCCTCAGTGCATCACCCAGAAGGAATGGGCTGAGGAGGGATGTCCCCCGCCTTGCCCCACCCACCAGGAGACCCGACACCCTCTGGGTGTGCAGTTCTTTTTCCTGGAGTTAATGTCCGCTGTGGCTTATAAATCCTTCTGGATGAGCCTCTGCCCACTCACTAGGCAAACATTTCTGCATCAGCCCCAGCATGCCTGCACTCTCCTGCATTCCCCAGGAGTTCAGGGCGTGGGGACCAGACCTTCCCTCCAAGGTGGGCTGGGGCTAGAGGGGAAGCCTGGAGGGGCAGCCAGCTCTCTGCTTGAATGAACTCTAACCCTGGCCCCTGGGCACACGGAGTGAGAGTCAGCCAGCCTTTATTAAGCACTTGCTGTGTACCAGACTCTAGGCTACTGGGAGAGATGCTCACCTGGGCCCCTGGGAGGGAGGCCCCTGGGAGGGAGCTGATGGCTTGCAGTGGGAGGTGACAAGCTTTAAACAATCTTCTCCTTGCAAAGATGTATAAACAGCCGGNAAAATCCCATGGACGGAGGAGCCTGGTAGGCTGCAGTCCATGGGGTCGCTGGGAGTCGGACACGACTGAGCAACTTCACTTTCACTTTTCACTTTCATGCGTTGGAGGAAGAAATGGCAACCCACTCCAGTGTTCTTGCCTGGAGAATCCTAGGGACGGAAGAGCCTGGTGGGCTGCTGTCTATGGGGTCACACAGAGTCGGACACGACTGAAGCGACTTAACAGCAGTAGCAGCAGCCAGGGCCTTGGGGACTGTAGCCCAGAGGGACAGAAGAGGAACCCCAAGAGCCTGTCCCTGCTGTGTGACTGGTCCTGTCTGAGCCTCAGGCCCCTCCAGCAGGCCTTTGCCCGAGGGCAGGAGGCCAGTTGCAGTGATGAGGAAGCAGGTATGTGGCCCAGGGGCCATAAACCCAGTTTCAGTTTTGGTATCAACAGGGTACAGAGTTGGGACTGGAGAGGAGCAATCCGGGGAGCTTCCTGGAGGAGGAGGCAACTGCCCAGCTTCAGAACCTGTTGCTCTGTCACTCCCTGTGTGACCCCTCTCAGGGCCTTGGTTTCCTGTGCTTCATGTTGGGCACAGAATGGTCCCCAGGTCATAGGCTCTCGTGAGAGGCCAACAAAGCGCTGGCATAAGATGCCCAGTTGGGAGGAGCCACTCGAGGAGTTGGAAGGCTTTGATTGCTAGTACAACTCATTTGCACAGTTTGTGAGACCTCCAGGAAGGCAGTTTCTTCTCCAGTGTTTCTGTGTGCCAGGCACCTGCTTGGGCCTCCTGGTTCCTCCTCAGGCCCTGATGTGGAGTTAGCACAGTCCCACCTTACAGACTGAGGCTTGGTGAGGGAGTGCCTGCCCCAGGCTCACTCTGAGATCAGTGGTAGATCCAGGGTTTAAAAATTAAAAGCATCAGGCACTGCTATAAAAGCATTTATCTGGTGCCTACCGCATACCAGGCTGAACCTGCATGGCAGCAGCCTCTCATGGTGGCAGCCACGTGCTCTGGACCTTCCTACCATCCAGAGGGACACTGGGGTCAGTGGGAAACTGGGGGAGACTTGCCCAAGGACACAGGCAAAAAGGGACCCCACCCTGCTGGCCTCAGTGCATCACCCAGAAGGAATGGGCTGAGGAGGGATGTCCCCCGCCTTGCCCCACCCACCAGGAGACCCGACACCCTCTGGGTGTGCAGTTCTTTTTCCTGGAGTTAATGTCCGCTGTGGCTTATAAATCCTTCTGGATGAGCCTCTGCCCACTCACTAGGCAAACATTTCTGCATCAGCCCCAGCATGCCTGCACTCTCCTGCATTCCCCAGGAGTTCAGGGCGTGGGGACCAGACCTTCCCTCCAAGGTGGGCTGGGGCTAGAGGGGAAGCCTGGAGGGGCAGCCAGCTCTCTGCTTGAATGAACTCTAACCCTGGCCCCTGGGCACACGGAGTGAGAGTCAGCCAGCCTTTATTAAGCACTTGCTGTGTACCAGACTCTAGGCTACTGGGAGAGATGCTCACCTGGGCCCCTGGGAGGGAGGCCCCTGGGAGGGAGCTGATGGCTTGCAGTGGGAGGTGACAAGCTTTAAACAATCTTCTCCTTGCAAAGATGTATAAACAGCCGGCCACTCTCAAGTCTTTGGGACAGAGGCTCAGCCCTCTTGGCTAGGACTTATCACCTAAGCCTGCTTGTTTTTAAATATTTTTTTCCTAGTTATAGTTTCAGTAATTGAAAGACTGCATGATAAGAGCGAGTTGATTGTAGCATGGATCCCCATGATCGATTTAAGTTGCTTCGTGTCACTTTTCCAGCTCAGGGAGGGTCTGCAGTTTTCTTTTAAAACCACATTTCACTTTCACAAGCAAGTTGGTGTAAAAAGGCAGCGATGTACCCAGTAGCCTTGGTGGCATCAGGGGGCTGAGGACGGGGACAAGGGCTGCTTGAGGAGCTGAGAACAGCTTAGCTTCCTTTCCTCAGCTGTACTGGGCCAGGTACACATGGGATGCTCAGGCCACAGGCTCCAAGGGTGGAGACAGTCTGGAGGGGCTTCCTGGAGGAGCTCCCTGGACTGCAGCTAAGGAGAATATGGAAGAGCAGAAACCAAGGTCCTCCCAGCAGAGGGAGGAGGAAAGGGTCAGATTTGGAGTCTGGTGGCTGTAGAGTTCATGGATTTGTATTGAGGTGGTGGCCTTGAGTGCCCTGGGCAAGGTGTGAAGACTGCAGCCTGGAGACGCCAGTAGGCGTGGAAGTGTCAGAGCAGCTGCCTGGCCTCCACAAAGGCTCCTGGAGACATGCTCAGAGGGAGCCCCAACTCCTGGTGGGGCTGGGCCTCCTGGGGCACTGGATCAGGGTTTTGCCTGGTTCTGAGGGACAAGGCCCAAGGTACTCCTTAGCTGGGCCAAGTTTTATGGTGCTGAGGCCACAATCATCTGATGGGACAAGGTGTCCCTCTGGGCAAGTTCAAGGAAAGAGCCAGATACGGGATTCTCTGTCTAATCACACCCCTCTCTGGGCCTCAGTTTCCCCACTTGACATCCCTCAGTGAGAGGTGGGGCCATCTGTAAATGTCAGATGAAACAAAGAATCATAGAAGGAACTTCAAGATGTGTGTGCCCTTAGAGAGTTTGTTGGGGGGTAGACCCCCCGGGTCTGGACCCAGCGAGGTGGCACCTGACAGGGTATGCAGTGTCTGGGAGAGGAGGTGGGAGGGGTGCCTGCAAATGTTAGACACACAGGGGGCCAGTTGTTAATCAGTACAAGGGCCCCCAGGGATTCAGGTGTGGCTGGATCCAGGAGCTGAAACAGTGTTTTTAGGGTGCTGTGTTGCAGTTGGGGGTGCTCTTAAGCAAGGTGTGTCCTCAGGGTAAATATGGCCCCCCAACAGTTCTGTCTCATCCTATCTGCCTCACAAGCCCAGTGAGGAAGAGGGTCCAATTTTCCACTTTAACTGCAAAGTCCCAGAGTTTAATGTGATTGGGCAGATTGGGTCACATGTCCATCCCTGTACAAATAACAGAGGTCCAAATATAGAATGCTCTGATTGGCAGGGCTGAGTCACTTACCCATCCCTGAGCCAATCACAGAGGCCACTTGGCCAGGAATTTGTCCTTAGAGGGAGAGGGTCTACAGCTCTCCCCAAGTTCTCTGACCTAGTAATCCACACATCCTTCTCCTCCTTCAGTGAGCCCAGATCATCTCCACCCTGGGAGCCTGTGGTGGGCAGAGACCTCCCTCCGAACATGGACCGAGTTACCAGATATCCCATCTTCGACATCCCTCACTCATCCCGCATGGCCAGTGTGGCCTTTGATGGTGATACCAGCTACACATTTGAGCTCATGGGTGTGGGGCCCATGGCCAGTGTCTTGAGCCAGGACAAAACACCAGCATGGCCCACTGACCACAAGGCCTCCCTGGAAATGACACAGACTGGGACGTCCCGCAGCCTGCGCGTCTTCCCTGGCCAGACAGCCCTATGGCCACCCTGCCCCCAGGATAATGAGGATGAGGAGGTGAAGGCCTACCACGTGGAGGCCAGGGACACCCCACCCTGGCAGCCACAGAACCTGGAGTGGGAGCGCCAGGCAGTCATTCGGGGCCAGGCCGTCAGGAAGAGTGGCACGGTGGCCACGCTCCATGGTGCCCGTGACCACAGGGAGCCCAGGGGCCCCAGCCAACCACAGTCCATGCCCCTGGAGGAGAACGAGATAGACAGGGAGCAGATCGACTTCCTGGCAGCCAGGCGGCAATTCCTGAACCTGGAGCAGGCGAACCCCCAACCTGGAGCAGCCCACGCCAATGCAAGGGTTCTCTGGAGCCCCCAATCCAGGGTGGCCCATGCAAAAACAGGGGTCTCTCGAAATGCCCCACCTGGGGTGGCCCATGTGAATTCAGAGGTTCCTCAGAGCCCCCAACCTAAAGTGGCCCATGTAAATGCAGTGGCCTCTCAGAATTCCTCACCTGGGGCCAGTCAGGCCTCTAAGGCCCTTAGCAGGCCACCCCTGTCCAATGGGTATGTCCTCCCAGTCAAACCCCAGGTGAAGGAGGTGGTCACAGAGGAGAAGAGGGTTCACCCTTTGCCCACCAGGTCTGTTGCCCAAGGCCTGCAGGACCCCGGTTCCCGGTCCAGAGAAAAGTCCCCAGAGCCCCTCATAGAGACGCCCATTGAGCGGGAGATCCGACTGGCCCAGGAGCGGGAGGCAGACCTCCGAGAGCAGAGAGGGCTTCAGCGGGCAGCCAGCCACCAGGAGCTGGTGGAGATCCCAGCCAGGCTCCTGCTGAGCAAGGTGAGCCTGGCTGCAGCACCACGGCGGGACAGGGGCCGTCCATCACTCTATGTACAGCGGGACATTGCTCAGGAGTCACGGCGTGAGGAGGATCACCGGCGGGAGGGGCTGCAGGCGGGCCGGCCATCCACACCTGACTGGTCCTCCGAAGGACCCCAGCCCAGACTCCGAAGAGTCCACAGCTCAGACTCCATCCTCAGCCCAACCCCAGATGCCCATGCGGCCAGCCCGGCCCCAGAGGTGAGGAAGGTGAGCCGTATCCCACCTGATGCCTACCAACCGTACCTGAGCCCTGGGACACCCCCAGGAGAGTCCCCTGCCTCCCACGCCTACCGCAGGCCCAGCAACCTCTCAGCAGATGAAGCCAGGCCAATGGGCTCTCCCAAGGCCACAGGGTCTCAGAGACGTCCCTCAGAATCCTCAGTAAAGCCCTCAGGCATGAAGCAGGAGACCCCCCGGGGACCCCTGCATGCCAGCAGGGGTGTCCTGAGACAGGAGTACTTCCATCTGCGGCCCCTGCGGTTCACAGTCCCGGATGAACCTGAGAGAGCTGAGGCCCCCCGAGTTTGGGGCTGGGAGGTGGCGGGGGCCCCAGCACTGAGGCTACAGAAGTCCCAGTCATCTGAGCTGCTGGAGAGGGAAGTGGAGAATGTCCTGCGACGGGAGCGGGAGATGGCTGAGGAGCGGCGGAGTGCTCTGTACCCTGAGGTCTTCTTGGATGAGTGCTGTGACCATGACTCTCGGAGCTCCTCCCGCACATCCAGTGAGGACGGGTCCTGGGAAAGGCTGCTTTGTGCAGAGTCTCAGAGGAGGGTGGCAGGAGTATGAGGATATCAGGAGAGGGTGAGGGGGGGGAAGTCTGGGGGACTTCATCCACTACCTGGGCTGACTGGTCTGTCCACTTGTCTGTCTGCTGAAGCAGTAGATTTTGGAGAAAGAAACTGTTAACTTTGCCTTGAGTTTTTTGCTTTATAGATTTGG
Organism: Neotragus moschatus; assembly: GCA_006410615.1. Taxonomy (NCBI): domain Eukaryota; kingdom Metazoa; phylum Chordata; class Mammalia; order Artiodactyla; family Bovidae; genus Neotragus; species Neotragus moschatus. The sequence continues at coordinate 1,795,497 of SJYA01001081.1, read as the reverse complement.
AGACTTTGTTGTTAGGTGCATAGAGGTTTACAGATGTTCTAGCCTCTCAATCAATTGATCCTTTTTGTCAATGTGAACTGCCTCCATCCCGTGTCACTTTCCAGTGTTTTTCTCCTTGCATGGTCAGCCCATCTGTTGATCCAGTTTCTCCTGACTGGCTATTCTGATCTATCAGTTTTCCCAACCAGCTGTCTGTTCTGTCTGTCCATTCATTCATCTCCTTAACTGGTCCAGCCTCTCAGCCAGAATCTGTGTCTCTTGGGCTGAGTTCTCACAGATGTTATGCCCTCAGGAGACTCTAGGACCCTCCCTGATGCCCTTTCATTCCTCTCCCCTCTCCCACCCGCACCAGGCATCACAGGCAGCTACTCAGTGTCTGAGTCACACTATTTCACTCCCATCCATCTGCACTCGGACCTGGTGTGGACGGTGGAGGCCCCAGCAGAGGATGCTCTTCCGCAGAGAAAGAAGAAGGAACAGTGGGTGAGTCTTGAGTTCTGCCATCTCCCTGGAGGCCTGGCTGAGGTCTGACTCCCCATTAGGGGCGGAGAAGTTCGGGCAAGGTGCACAGTGGATAAACCAAGTTTCTCTTCATGTCTGGGCTGTATGAGCAGAGTCCCCACCATGAGGTTATTCCCCCTGAGCCAAAGGCTGAGGATGAGATCTGCTTGGAGGAGAGCAGTGGCAGTGTATCAAAATGATCCTTATTATTTTCATGTGTTTATTACCATCGACATCATTTCTGATTATTATTCACATCATATGATGGATGTCGCTGGGCTCTGCAAACACCGTGCCTTTAACATCTGGAGGGATTTTTGTTTCCCTCTTGAGAAAGCTATACTTACCCATGCCCAGGGTCATACAAGGCTTCCCAAATGGCGCTAGTGGTAAAGAACCCGCCTGCCAATGCAGGAGACATAAGAGATGCAGGTTGGATCCCCGGGTTGGGAAGATCCCTTGGAGGAGGGCATGGCAACCCACTCTGATTTTTTTTTTTTTTTTTTAGTTCTACCAGTTTATCGCTATCACCCCATCTCCCTCCACCCTCATGCACATGTGCTCAGTCATGTAACCCCATGGACTGCAGCCTACCAGGCTCCCCTGTCCATGGACTTTTCCAGGCAAGAATACTGGATGGGTTGCCATTTCCTTTTCTACCACTCCAATATTTTTGCCTGGAAAATCCCGGACAAAGGAGCCTAGTGGGCTACAGTCCATAGCATCACAAAGAGTTGAACATGACTGAGTGACTAAGCACCCAGGCAATGTCATATAGCCTGAGTTCCCATGCCAGTACTCGAACCTAGGCCTGACTCCAAACCCTACATTAGTAACTGTGAGGCCATCTCCTCTCTGGACAGAAACTGTTACACTACAAAGAATAACACCCTCTCCAGCCTTGCCCATGTGGTGCGCACAGTCTTGCCTAGTGGTTTGGGGCAGAGTGGAGCCTGGGGACCTGGTTTCAAGTCCCAGTCCTGCTGCTTGCTGACTATGTGATGGGCAAGACCCTGCCCTTCTCTGACCCTCAGTCTCCTTCCCTGTGAAATGAGTATGATAATAAGAACAACCCCCTTCGAACCTTAGAGCAGGGCTGGCCACAGCAAGAGCTCTGTAAATGTCAATTGTCTTTGTTATGATGTTGTTTACAAAAAGAAAACAGTTGCAAATGACGGGCAATGCTTCAATGAGGGGGACAACTTGAGGGAACAGCATGGTGGGTGGTTTTGAGTTTGGGGTGATTGAGGAACAGTTGGGGGACCAGAGTGGGCAGGGAAGGCCTTCCCTTCTGCCCCAAATGTGACTGTGCATCGAGTCCAGTGGAGAGGGCTGGAAGGCCCCAGGGACTAACATGTGTTCCTTTCCTGTAGTATGCCGGCATCAATCCCTTGGATGATGTCAACTCAGAGGTGAGTGTGCTTCTGGGGCGAGGACCGGGCCTTCCTCCCCTCCCCCTGCATCAGTGCCCCCTGTCCCCTGCATCAGGGTCATGGGAAGCCTTTCTTCTGGGTGTGGGTACTTGCCCTGGTATCTTCTTGATTGGTAGTGTCTGCCTGAGGTGGACTTTTCTGTGATCTGCTTTTGATGCCTGCCATAGGCACAGACTGTGGAAAGAGGGTCCACCTGCTGCCTTTTGAGGAGGTGGTTTTGGGGCAGGCTTTGCCCAAGACAGGGATATTTTCTTTGAGGGAGGGGTCCACCTGAGAGTGTATAGAAGGTCACCTACCTCAGTGGTTTTGTGGAATACATTTGTGACCCTCTCTGCAACCAATGCAGGAAACTTGAGTTTGATCCCTGGGTTGGGAAGATCCCCTGGAGAAGGGAATGGCAACCCACTCCAGTGTTCTTGCCNGGGGTCCACCTGAGAGTGTATAGAAGGTCACCTACCTCAGTGGTTTTGTGGAATACATTTGTGACCCTCTCTGCAACCAATGCAGGAAACTTGAGTTTGATCCCTGGGTTGGGAAGATCCCCTGGAGAAGGGAATGGCAACCCACTCCAGTGTTCTTGCCTGAAGAATTCCACAGACAGAGGAGTCTGTCAGGCTACAGTCCATGGAATCACAAAGAGTCTGACATGACTGAGCAACTAAGACTTTCACTTTCATTTTGATCTGAGTCCACAGTGCCAGGCTCGGGCACTTCCCTCCTGTGGGGTTCAGCATGAGTTAGCACATTCCTTTGCACTGTTACTAGGAGTGGAGGGTCTGAAACAGGAGGTGGCGGTCCTACTCTAACCGTTCTCCAGGCCTCTCCTAGGGGTTGGCGGTCGGGGGAGATGTTTTGGGGCTTAGAGCGCTGAGGAAACTCCATACTCCTTTTTGCAGATTCTAGAGGCCACACGGGTGACCCGACACAGGAATGCCATGGCAGAGCGCTGGGAAGCTGGGATCTACGCCAGCGAGGATGAGGACTGAGCCTGGGCTGGCGCTGCCTCGGCCCTGGGGAGCTGCCGAGTCCCTGCCTTAGGACCTAGATCCCCGTTTAAACCCACATCCGAGAACTACATGTCTCCTGCTGACAGTCCCAAGGGTGGATGCATTTGTGGGGTCTGGGGTTTCTTTCCCATTTTCATTTTCCTGGAGAAATTGCTGTGCTTTTGGATGATTCCTTCTGCTCCTGTGACTTTCCCAAACACTCTTGGGTACCGGGAGGAAAGAGACCAGTCCCCTCACCTCCTGATATAATTATTACAGCTGGTCTGAGAGGGGAGACACCCTAACCCTTCTCCCTCTGGAAAGTCCCAAACTGACAGGGGAGACCTGCCTGGCTCCAGCCCTCGGAAACCTCCAGTCTGAGGGAGAAGGCCTGAGCACCCCCATCCGAGGGTCTCGTGGCCCCCTCCGCAGCTCTGATGTGATGGGATCCCATGGGGACAGCCCCCCAGCCCTGGGCATTGAAAAGTGCTCGTTTTAGGGGCTTCTGTCCTATCTGAAATAAAGCAGCCGCTGGGATCCCTGCCTGCTTCACTTCTCCAGGTGACATCACTGCCCCCACCATTTCACCTCCCCAGTGTGAGGCATACAGAAGGTGCTCAAGTAGTGCTTGTTCAGGAGTGACTGTTCAGTTCTCCCACGTCACCTTGTCTGTCACTCTCAGAGCGCTTATTCAGCGTCAGCTGGGTCCCCAGCCCCTCTGGCTCCAGGGGCGGAGGTTGGAGGGGTCGTTATTAGGCTCCACACATATACCATAGGCACCATTCCCGCGGATTAGATCATCCCGGGAATCACCCGGTAGTGCTGACTCTTGTGTGGCTGGGTGCCCCTTTGCCCACCCTGCCTCGATTTCCTCCATGCATGGGGGTGGTGATGGGACCTCTTCCGCTCCCCTAACCCGGACCTCAGAGGTGAAACCCCAGTACCTGTGCCTGGACCCCAGAGGGACCCCAACAGGAGCCCCTCCCCCTCCGACCCTAACCCCCAGGCTCCAGACTAGGAGCAGCTGGGGACGCCCACCCGCAGGGTCTGCCCTACCCGCTGCCCGCCCCCACCCCATGGCCCGCACCCCCTTCCAAGACAGGGAAGCCGCCGCAGCTCTTCTGATAGCTATTCTTGAGAGCGGCCCACGCGGGGCGGGGAGGCGGTGCACCCAAAATAGCTGAGGGCGTCCCTGGGGCAAGGGGTAGGTGAGATCGAGAGAGGCTGCCGCGGGGCAGAACAGATCCGCTGAGGGAGGGGGCCCTGTCCTCGGGAGGGCCCCAGTCTAGGAAGGAGGCAGCGTCTGTATTCAGGGGAAGGCAGTCTGATGGAGGAGGGGACCTGTCCTCAGGGGGACCCCAGTCTAGGGAGGAGTCAGGGCCTTTGTCTAGGGGATCCCAGCCTGAGGGAGAAGGGGCCTGTGTCCTGCGGGAGCACTGGATCTAGCAGCATGCTTTCTGCTTGATCGAAGGTCCGCTTTTCTCTGGGGTTCCCACTGTTCTGTTCCAGCCCCAGGAACAAAATGAGGCCGCCTACACACACCGCCAGCCTTTTAGGAAGGCGGTTTTGGGGTCTTGAATACAACCTGGGCCTCATCGGCTCCTCCCCCATCTCCTACCACATCTGCTCCTCCTCCACCCCAGTGCCCACTGGCTGCTCCCCCTGGTCCCCCTTCTCTGAGGATGCCAGTCTCCGGGGGTCATTGGAACTAGCAGGAACAGAAGGCTTAGACCACCACAGCTTCGTTTTCTGACAGTCCTGAAGTCAGGAGTCCGACTCAGGCCTCACAAGGCTGAATCCAGGTGTGGGCAAAGCTGGTCCCTCTGCAGGCTCCGGGGGAGTACCGTCTCCCCACTTTTCCAGCTTCTAGAAGCGCTGCATTCCTGGCTTGTGGCCCCTCCCTCTATCTTTACAGCCAGCAGCGCAGCATCTCCAGTCTCTCTGCCTCTGACCCTACCCCTCCCTCTTATAAGGACCATGTGATGACACTGGGTCTGCTGAATCTCAGGGGCTTTAAATTAATCCCTCCTGAAAAGTCAGCCTCTGCCCTATGAGGTGACACGACCACAGGCCTCAGGACCAGGATGGGGACATCTTTGGGGCTGTTATTCTGCTGACCAGACACAGAAGGACACACACTGATTCCACTCACAGGAGGTCCCTGGAGGAGTCAAATCCTCAGAGACAGGAAGTAGATGGTGGGGCCCGGGGGTGGGGGAGGGCATGGGGAGCCATTGTTTCACGAGGACAGAGTTTCGGTTTAGGAGGACCGGAAAATACTGGAGATGACGGTGAGGCTGGTTACACAACAGTGTGAATGTACTTAGTGCCACTGAGCTGTGCTTTTATGTTATGTGTATTTTACCACAGTTATTTTAAAAAGAGAAGAAAAAAAAAAGTGTTGTCTCTCTCGAAGGCCTCAGAAGGACCTTGGGAAAGATCCAGGAATGATGCATTTACTGGCTTAAAACCTGAGGAGTGTCCTGAAAAGGGCACTGTCCTTGAAATTCTCAATTCACCCTCACGGGCACATTTCAGGAGGCCAGTGGGAAGGTCTCTTTCTTGATGATTCACTTTTGCTTAATTCTTCTGACTGGGCTGTGCCCTCGGGGAAGGGAGGGAGAATTCTATTCACCTGCCAGGCTGCCTGGTCCCACAGGGGCTCGGGAAGAGGCTTTTTTGTTTTTTTTCTGGTGAGAGGTTTCAGTGAAGTCTTAGTGCAGTTCCCAGAGGAGGGAGGGTCTGTCTGGATGGAGGACAAAGTGGAGACAGAGGCTGTGTCCGCAGGTCCCTGCTCTCTCTTTCCTGGTTTCCTCCCAGATGGAGGTATGTGATCTGGGGAGGGAGGGAGTTTTCTCCAAGGCCATTAGAAAGACTGAAACATAAGCCCTGTTTCCAGCTGAAAAGCCAGAACCTTTCCTCGCTCTCAGCATTTTTCACCTTCTCCTTTGGCGCTGTTGCTCTTATTCCATTAACTCCTGCAGGACCACGTGGGGATCAGGATCCAGGGGCTGAGCTGGGGCTGGGGCTCTGGGTTGTGGTGTGCCTCTGTCACTATCACTCCCTATGCACATCCGTCAGCTTGTGCTGTGTGACAACCATCCCTCAGTGCTCCGATAGCAGCTGCTATGAGCTCAGGATTCTGTGGTCAGCTGCGGGATTGCTGCTGGGTCTGGAGGACCCCCCAGCCACACATCCGTTGGCCTGGGTGGTGAGGGGAGGGCTGTGAGATAACATTCAGATGCCCAGTTCTATTGAAAATCAAGCCAACCATAAATGACATTTCCAGTATAAATATATCCCATGCAATATTTGGGACATTCTTATGCTAAGTAGCATAAGCATTAGACAGCATCACCGACTCAATGGACATGAGTTTGAGCAAACTCCAGGATACGGTGATAGACAGGGAAGCCTGGCGTGCTGCCGACCATGGGGTCACAAGGAGTCGGATACAGCTTCGTGACTAAACAACAACAGCAATATGCTAAATAAAAAAACCACACACTGTCTATCTGAGGGTATGGATAGCCTGGGTTTGTATTTGTGGAATCTGTGGCCCTGGACGGGGTGCCACAGCCAGGTCTCGTCAGGCTCCTCCCCAAGGAGCTTGCTCACAGGAGTCTTGGGCACAACAGGAGAGGTTCCAAGGCACAAATGCTTGGGTACTCATGTCAGTCTGGGCGCTGTCCCTCCAGTGGTGCCAGGGGAGCTACCATCCCTGAGTCAGGACAGATGGGGACTGCCAGGCTGGGTGGTGACCAGCACTTCATCCACCTGGCAGGGCAGGTGTACATCGTCCTGCCCCTTGGAGGTGATGGGCACCATGTACTGGACTGAAAAGTGTGTGGACACCCAGCCCTGTGGCTTAAAGTCCAGCTGTGAGGCTTGGAGAGCCCACGTGCCGCAACTTCTGAAGCCCACGTGCTCCAGAGCCTGTCCTCCACAACAAGAGAAGCCACCGCAGTGAGAAGCCCACACACCGCAACAAAGAGTAGCCCACACTCACCACAGCTAGAGAAAGCCTGCAACAAAGACCTAGTGCAGCCAAGAAAAAAAAAAAAAAAGGCCCACATTAAAAAAAAAAATCTAAAAAACGAAATTAAAAAAGTAAAAACACCCATTATCTCTACACAGTTTCTGAGCGTTGGAAGGCCAGCTCAGTGGGGCTGGGTCCTCAGCTCAGGGTCCCACCAGGCTGCAATTGATGTGTTGGCTGCATTCTCATCTGAAGGCATTTTTTCCAGGTCCCTTTTTTGGGTACTGGCAGAAATGTTTTATATTTGTAGGACTAAGGTCCCGGTATTATTGCTGGCCACCCCCAAGTCTTTGCCACATGGTCCCTCCACCAGCAGGTCATTATGTGGATATTTACTGCTCCCAGGCCTTCAGGAAAGCCTCACCTGATTAGGCCAGGCCCACCCAGGGTGATCGCTCTTTCAATCAACTTGAAGTCAGCTGATTTGGGGACCTTAATCATACTTGAAGAAGCTCATCACCTTTACCAAATAACGTTCCACCCACACTCAAGGAGATTATTCAGGGTGTGCACACAGGGGCCAGAATCATGGGGACAACTCAGAGTTCTGGCCATTTTTGGGGGACCTAGTGTAGGGTTGAGGGCATGGGATCTAGTGGGAAAGGTTGGGTCTGAACTTCATCCCCAATTTGAACCTCACCCTCATCAAGTTACCATGAGTAAACCGGCCTCTTCCAGCAAAAACTAGTCATCCTTCCAGTAAAGGTGAGGTAACCGATTCACCCACAGGCCTAGGGGGCCCATGAACGAGGGGTTTGGCAGTTCTTAACCCTTCAGGTCTCAAACTGAATGGCAGAGGGGCAGATTTAGAACAGAGGCCTCTCTTGGTCTCAATGTTTAAATCCTTTTTTCTCTTTTAAAAGATTTGCTAATATTTAAAAATCGGGAAATTTTTATAAAAATCTGGATTTCTCACTTTTCTTGAGGAAGCTGAGCATGGCTATGGATGGGCAGCTCCCAGCAGATCCTGTGGGGAGAACCATCCCTCGGGTTTCACCACATTTCCCTTCTGCAAGAGAAGTGAGGAAACTATAATTGGATAAAAATTAGCGAGGGCAGTGCTGAGAGCAGTTTCTTTAAAAATAAATCCTCCTTTGCATCTTTTTTAACTTTCCATACCCGCCACGCTCCCCCACCTCCATCTGCCTCCCAGACAGGCTGATGCCTGGACCCAATAGCATATTTCCAGGCAGCACCTTCTTTTGTTATTCAGTTGCTCAGTCGTATCGGACCCTTTGCGACCCCAAGGACTGCAGCACACCAGGCTTCCTGTCCTTCACCATTTCCTGGGGTTTGCTCAAACTCAGGTCCACTGAGCCATCCAACCATCTCATCCTCTGTCTCCCTCTTCTCTTTATGCTTTCAACCTTTCCCGCATCAGAGTGTTTTCCAATGAGCTGGCTATTCACAACAAGTGGCCAAAGTATCGGAGCTTCAGCTTCAGCATCAGTCCTCCCAGTGGGTATTCAGCGTTGATTTTCTTTAGGAGTGCCCTCTAGTGGGACTGAATTTGGGAATAAAAACAGGGTCAGAGCTCTGAGGTTATTTGCAGGGCCCTGTGCCCCAGTTTTCAAAGGTGTTTGCTGTTGTGGGTTAGGTAAGCCCCCTTACCTAGATTCATGTCTAATGAAAACTCAGAATATGACCTCACCTGGGGACTGGTCCGACTGGTCAGGGGTCTTTGGATTGCAAGAAAAAAAAGATTGAAGCAAACTCTACTCAAATGGGCTTTGGTGATACTGGGATTTACTGAGTCACATAAATGAATAGTCAAAGTAGGACAGCTGCAGGCTCAGCTGGTTCCAGCCCCCAAACAGGGTATTCTTCACCTCTGAGAGCCCCAGATTCAAGACCCAGCTCTGCCAGCCTCACTTTCCTCATCTGTAAGGAGACAACGGTGCCTCAGATAGTAAAGAATCTGCCTGCCAATGCGGGAGACCTGGGTTTGATCCCTGGGTTGGGAGGATCCCCTGGAGAAGGGAATGGCAACCCACTNCCCCAGATTCAAGACCCAGCTCTGCCAGCCTCACTTTCCTCATCTGTAAGGAGACAACGGTGCCTCAGATAGTAAAGAATCTGCCTGCCAATGCGGGAGACCTGGGTTTGATCCCTGGGTTGGGAGGATCCCCTGGAGAAGGGAATGGCAACCCACTCCAGTATTCTTGCCTGGAGAATCGCATGGACAAAGGAGCCTGGTAGGTCACAGAAGTCGGACACAACTGAGCAACTAATGCTTTCCAGTAGTCTCGCTGACCCCTCCATAGGTGGGTGGTTATGAGGGTTACCAGGCACCTGACACACAATCAGGGCTGCATAAATAAATGTTGGCTCTTGTTGCTACCGACCAAGTAAATAAAGGAATCCTCACCAATCAGGGACTCAGACACAACTTCCAGGATTGAGGCTGAAGGGAGCAAATGCATGCTACCACCAGAGGGCAGCAAAACATTAACTAAGTAGCACCTAAAGCAAACGAACCCTGAATATTCACTGGAAGGACTGATGATGCTCAAGTAGAAGTTCCAATATTTTGACCACGACTCATTGGAAAAGACCCTGATGCTGGGAAAGACTGAAGGCAGGAAGAGAAAGGGGTGACAGAGAATGAGATGGTTGGATGGCATCACCGAGCCAATGGACGTGAGTTTGAGCAAGCTCTGGGAGTTGGTGATGGACAGGGAAGCCTGGCTTGCTGCAGTCAATGAGGTCAGACACAACTGAGCGACTGAACAAGCAGCACCAGTTCTCATCCAGCATGAGAAAGCTGCCTCCCTACTCCTCAAAATGACTGGCGTTTTCCCAGAACACCTTGAGGGCCCAGACTGGAGAAAATGCAGCATCCCTCCACCACACCCACCCTGTTCCTATTCCCCGTCACAATCCAGAGAACCCCCTAGGCTGGTGAAGGTAAGGAGTAGGGTAGTGTGGAGGCAGCAGCACTGGCGATGTTAGAGGAAACTATTTGCCTTCTAGATGTGATTTTATGTATTTTAAAAATCTATTAATTTTTTCCCAGAACAAAGTAGTTGAAAAAAAGCCAAAAAAAAAAAAAAAAAAAAAAAGAAAGAAAGAAAGATAGGTATATTAAAATGGCATTATTTTAGGCTTAAATACATACGTTTCATTTCTACTCCAAACAGAATTTATGCTTTTGTACACAGTCTTGCCCCTGCAAATTGCGTTTCCTTCCTTGGTTTCCTGCTGGGGACCTGCAGTGTCTGGATAGAAAGTCCATTTGGCAAAGAGCCTCTGGCGTCTCCAGAGAATTCTAGATACCTTGAGGTAATATTTTGGGGGGGTCACTGGACAGGTGCCCACTGTGGGCACTTTGTCACGCAGGATTCGGAGGGAGGCAGGGTAGGGCTTTGCCGTGAGCTTTGGAGGGAGACCTCGTGCACTCTGCTCTCCCTCCACAACCTTCTGGGGCTCCCAGGGGCCAGAGGCCAAAGTCCACTGACAGCACAGTCTCGAAGTCCTTCCTTCCTTCATTCATTCAAGCCTCCAAGTGCTGTCAGACCAGCAACAAGAAATCATAGCAGCTCCCCTTTGTGTGTGCTTAGGGAAACACTTCTAAATCATCGTGGTCTTTATAGTCCTTGGAAACAGAACGCACCCCTGCTCGCCTCCTAGGACCCCAACCCAGGCTGGATCCCAGCACCCCTCCCACCATCCCCACATTGTCCCTCCATCATTCCACCCCACCCCACCCCACCCCTCTGGGACCCCCGCAGTCCTCTCCACAATCTGTTCTCCCTGTAGCCCACAGAGGTCGCCTGAGCAGCAGGCCAGGCGCGTCTCTGCTCTACCCCGCGACCTGGGGCTCCCGTGTCCCTGGGGGTGGTAGTCCAGCCTTCCGCGCCCCGGGGCCCTCATAGCCTGCTCCGCCCTCTACTCACGTGGATCTCCTTGCTCCTCTTCCAACACACCTACCCTGGAGCCTTTGCAGGTGTCAGGACTTCCAACAGGTATGCGCGTCCTCAAATGCCCCTCCCTGCCAAGTGGTATTTGCTCTGTAAGTACTGAGCGACTGAACTGACAGAACAACCTGAGCTTGTGAGGTGGGAACAGGCTAGTATGCCCAGGCCCAGAGGGTGTCAGCCTGCGCGGCCCCTGGGGGCATGTCCGGCAGTCACTGGCTGAAGGTCCGGGAGGGTTGAGCCCCTCTCAGGGCGCAGGACCCCTGCCCCAACCTCACAGGGCAGGACAAAGCCACCTGGTGGAGAGTCCATCCCGGGGGCCCGGCACACAGTAGGTGCTGAATGAGTGTCCACCAGCTGAAACCCTGGAGGAGAGGGCTTCCTGGGATGCCGTCTAGCTTGGTCTCCCCCCACGTCTGTTTACCTGGGTGGAAGGAGCCGCGGGGGAGGTGGAGGCTGGACAGTGGGGGCACCAGTGGCATGAGCCCCTGGGGCCAGTCCTTACGGAGTCCAGGTGACCTGTGCTGGTTCCAGGCACAGCAGGGTTGGCCCTGGAAGCTGCGGGGAAAGAGAGGAGCTCTGACCCCTGACCCCCAGGCGTGAGCTTCAGCCTAGACTCCCTCCAACTAAGCTGGTCTCTTTGGGCCCCTTGCTCACCCACTAGAGAAGGCAATGGCACCCCACTCCAACACTCTTGCTTGGAAAATCCCATGGATGGAGGAGCCTGGTAGGCTGCAGTCCATGAGGTCCCTAAGAGTCAGACACGACTTCACTTTCACTTTTCAGTTTTATGCACTGGAAAAGGAAATGGCAACCCACTCCAGTATTCTTGCCTGGAGAATCCCAGGGACGGGGAGCCTGGTGGGCTGCCGTCTATGGGGTTACACAGAGTTGGACACAACTGAAGCAACCTAGCAGCAGCAGCAGCTCACCCACTCTGAGCCTGTTTCCTCCTTTGGAGAGTGGGCGGGTGGTCCTGGTGTGACAGTGTGACCAAGGCTCTGGGGGCTTTGCTGCTGAAATTAACACCCAGGATGTTGGCAGATGCCAGTCAGCCCTTTCGAAGGACTTCAGGGGATCTGGACACAGCTTTGTGGTATACAAGGCCCAGCTCTTGGGGTCTAGACAACCACCAGCAAAGTGCTTTCATTGTCTCCGTTGTTTAAAAGTTGAGGTAAAATTCACATAACATGAAGCTAACCACTGACCATCCTAAAGGACACAATTCAATGTTTTTTAGTGCATTTATAAAGTTGTGTAACCACCACCTCTAATTCCAGAACGTTCCCTCACTCCAAAAGAAAACCCCATCCCCATCAGCAGTCACCCCACCTCCTCCCAAGCTCCTGACAACCAGGAACCACTCTGTGTGTGTGTGGATCGGCCTGTTCTGGACGTTTCCCATCAGTGGAGTCACACCTTGTATGTCCTTCTGTGTCTGCTTCTCTCACTGAGCGTCGTGTTCTCAGGGCCCATCCATGTCGTAGAAAGGGTCCTTCACCCCTTTTCATGGCTAAGAGATGCTCCTGGGTGTGGAGGGACCACATTTGTAGATCCATCATCTATTGATGGTCATCTGGGTTGTTTCCACTCTGGTTGTTATGAATCATGCTGCTGTGAACATGTAAGTAGTTGTGAGTGTGTATGTGTGTGTGTTTCGTTTCCTTTAGAGATATATCTAGGAGTGGAATTGCTAAATCATAAGGTAATTTTTTTTTAACTTTTTGAATAACTGTGGACTATTTCCCACTGCAGCTGCACCATTTTACATCCCATCTGCCAGGGACAAGTGTTTGATTTCTCCACTGGGAGGTTCTTATAAAACAAATCGCCCACCAAGGGAGGCAAGTGGCTCAGGAGGTGGCTTTGAATTGGTGAAGACTCTTCCTGCCCCTAACTGACTGTGGGTCCCCTGGCCTGGCCTCTTCTCTTACCCACAGTCTCCTCATATGGGCCACACCATCATCCAGCCCTGTATCCAGTGTCTAGCGGACGAGGCAGGAATTAACACAGCCATGGAGAGGGAGAGGCCTGGGGGTCTGGGGTTGCCCTAGCTGTGTGGCTTACAGCTATTCTGAGCTGCAGTTTCCTCATCTGTAAAATGGCACAAGTTATCATGTGTGGGACTTACCTGGTGGTCCAGGGTTAAGAATCCGCTGGGGACATGGGTTCAATCTCTGGTCTAAGAACTAGGATCCCACATGCCAAGGGGCAACTAAACCCATGTGCCTACAGACTACGAGCTACAACAGGAGAAGCCTGAGCACCACAGCTAGAGAGTAGCCCCTGCTCCCAACAACTAGAGAAAGCCTGAGCACAGCAATGAAGACCCAGCACAGCGAAAAATAAATAATATTTTAAAATAGTTTAAAAGAATTATCATGTGAACTAGCACTTCCACGTGTGGGTATGTGCCCCACAGAACTGGGACAGATATGCAGGCAACTCCTTGTACATCTACGTTCACAGTAGCCAGAATGCACACAACACAGATGTCTGTCAGTGGATGCATGTTACACACCATGTGGTCCTGCTGCACTGTGGAATATTATTCAGCCATTAAAAAGTGAAACACTGATTCTTGCTACAATGCGGATGAGCCCTGAAAACATAATGTTGATTGAAGGAAACCAGACACAGAAGGACAAATATTATGAGTCCGCTTGTGTGTGTGCATGCGTGTGCTCAGTTGCTCAGTCATGTCTGATTCTGTGACCCCATGGACTAGGGGTCCAGTAGCCCACTAGGCTCCTGTCCATGAGATTCTCCAGGCAAGAGTACTGGAGTGAGTTGCCATTTCCTACTCCAGGGGGTCTTCCTGACCCAGGGATTGAACCTGTGTCTCTTGCATCTGTTACATTGGCAGGCAGATTCTTTACCACTCTGCCACATGGGAAGCCATTCATTTATTTGAAAACTCTAAAACAGGCGGGTTCACAGAGGAAGACAGTCAATAGTGGTCACCAGGGGCTGCTAGAGAGGGTATGGGAAGGACTGCTAGTTGGGGCAGGGCTTCCTATTGAGGTGGTGAAAGTGCTTTGGAGTCAGACGTGATGGCGTGGTGGCACTTGCACAACTCTCAATGTACTACCAACCCCTGGATGATTCATTTTATTTTATTTTTTTTTTGATGGTTCATTTTAAAATAATGGATTTTGTGGTATGTGGTTACATCTCAGTTAAAAGAACATGCTTCTAGAGCTTTTTCAAAAGCAGCTGCCCCACCTGTCACCTTCCTATCAGTGACATTAGGAAGTTCCCATTGCTACGGTTCCTGGCTGACACTTGGCATTATCGATATATTTGGTTTCAATGGTTCTCATGGGATGAGATGGCTGGCCCCTCACTGGGGTCTTACTCTGCAGATGGGCCACATGGGGTTCAAGCTCTTTGGCCATTTGCGGTGTCCTTCTTTAGGACCTTCCCATTCAGGTCTTTGGCCCATTTTCTTCAACTGAGATATTTAGTTGGTTTTTTGTCATTGATTTGTGAGAGTTCTTTATATATCGTAGACCCCAGTCCTTTGCTAGATTATGTGCTGCAAGTGTCTTCCCCCACTCTGCCCTTTGCCTTTTGACTCTCCTAATGGTGTATCTGGACAAACTCACTTGTTTAAAATAAAAGACTTAATGTTTTAATTAGAAATAAAATTTATAAGCAAAGAGTCTCAGCATGTGAGTCATCAGGGAGAGGGTTTGCCAACAGTAGCACCAGCTTTTCCATGCAGAAAGCAGAAGGAATAAGGCTGGCTTCACTCACAGATAAAGAGACGAAGGTTCACAGAAGCACCCTGACTTGTCCTGGGTCACCTGGAGCAGCGGCCCCGAGCTCTGCCCTCCTGCCGCTGCTTTGGGAGGGATGTTTCCAGAAGACACACATCCTGGCCCACAGAAAGGAGTTTCTGAGCAGATCTGGAGGTTTGGCATGAAACCCTTCATTTCAAGTTATAAAACCTCATTTCCCACCAAGACAAATGGAAAAGGCTGGGGACAGGGAGACCACTGTTTATGTCTTGTCCACTCTGGCCGGCCACTGGCATAGTCAGTCATGTAACCGAATGGTGTGCGGTAAGGACATGGCAACCCTCAGGGGCTCCAGAGGACCGAGGTCAGCTGGCTTGAGCTGGACATGCTGCTGGGGCCCATCCCCCGCATGGGTGCCCCCAGGTCTACCTCTCTGTCCTCTTTGCTCTTCCTGTGGGGGCAGTGGGTGTTGGGAGGAGCCAGAGTGGGCAACCAGGAGCCACTTGAGTGATGCATGCCCTGCCTTTCTGGGCATTAGATATTTGGTGGTTGGGACTTCCCTGGCAGTCCAGTGGTTAAAACTCTGTGCTTCCAATACAGGGGTTGTGGGTTCAGTCCCTGGTTGTGGAAGTAAGATCCCACATGCCATGCAGTTCATCCAAGAATAAGCACTAAGCAGACTATTTGGTGTTTGGAAAGTCTGATCCTGGATGTATATATACCCAAAATAACTGAAAATAGGTATTCAAAGAAAAACTTGTACACACACATTCACAGCAACCAAAAGGTGGAGAGTACCCAAATATCCACCCACAGATGGTGGCGAAACACCATGTGGTCCCTCCACTCATGGAGCATCCCTCAGCCATGGAAGGAAGAAAGCCCTGACACTTGCCACCACGTGGATGGGCCCCATGTTGGAAGTACCCTGGTGATTAGTGGTGTTGGGCCTGCCCGCCACATCGTGGCCACAGGGACAGATCAGACGTGGGATTATTAAAATTGTTTTCGAAATTTAGTAGATTGACTATATCTGTTAGTTTCAGGTGTTCAGTAAAGTGATTCAATTATTTATATATATATATATATATATCTCTTTTCAGATTATTTTGTTATAGGTTATTACAAAGTATCGAATGTAGGTCCTTGTACTTAGAATTGGGATTTTTTTTTTCAATTTATTATTTATTTATTCTCAGCAGCGCTGGGGTCTTCAAAGAAGGCAATGGCACCCTACTCCAGTACTCTTGCCTAGAAAATCCTATGGACGGAGGAGCCTGGTAGGCTGCAGTCCATGGGGTCGCTGGGAGTCGGACACGACTGAGCGACTTCACTTTCACTTCTCACTTTCAAGCACTGGAGAAGGAAATGGCAACCCACTCCAGTGTTCTTGCCTGGAGAATCCTAGGGACAGGGGAGCCTGGTGGGCTACTGTCTATGGGGTCGCACAGAGTCAGACACGACTGAAGCGACTTAGCAGCAGCAACAGCAGCAGCGCTGGGGTCTTGGGTTGCTCTGAGTGGGCTTTCTCTAGTTGTGCGTGTGCAGGCTTACCACTGTAGTGGCTCACCATTTCCAAAGTAGTTGTGGCCCACAGACTTGGTGCTGGGGAGGCTGGGCCTGAGGACCACGGCGAGCCTGATCACACCCCAGCAGCTGGTCTGAGCAGGACGCCACTGCGAAGAGGGTGGCCGCGGGCACACCAGCCCTATTTATACCAGGAGCCCACAGAAAGTTCTCCTGGCTGCACCAAGCTGCTCTCATCAATAAGTCATTGGCAGGATGAATATTCCACCCTAGGGGGCATCCAGGAGGCACTGTCTCACCCCCTGCAAGCCTGCCTTGGCAGGATATTAAAACTGCCAGTAGGGCTGTTACTCGGAAGGTCAAATGTAGAGTTTCCGTGTGACCTGGCAGTCTCCCTCCTGGGTGGAAATAAGGTGAAAACAGGAGTCCACACAAATCTGTTCATCCACATTCACAGCAGCATCCTTCACACCAGGAAGAGGTGGACATGCCCAGACATACATCCATGGAGGGCGGGTGATCGCAATGTGGTCCCTCCCCACACGAGAGCATCACTAGGCCACAAAGAGAGGCCCTGACACTCCCTCCGAAATGGGTGGACCCCAAGAACAAGATGCTCAGTGAGAGAAGCAGACACAGAAGGACACACAGGGTGTGATTCTACCGATGGGAAACATCCAGAACAAGCCAATCCACAGACACAGGAGTGGGTTCCTGGTTGTCAGAGGAGGGGGATTACTGCTCATGGAGTGGGGTTTCCTTTTGGGGTGATGGACTGTTCAGGTATAGGATAGAGCTGATGGTCACATAACTGAATATATAAGAAACCACTAAATTATATAATTAAATTTTTTCTGCATAATTAAAAAAATGTTTACTAGTTTTTGCACGAATTAAGGTATATAATACAGCAGCATATAATTTCTTCTTAAAAGCCTGTCTCAATTCATCATTTCCCATAATTCCATCAAGGTGTCTCTCTAGGAGCAAACACTTTTATTTTCCAGCTTTATTGAGTATGATTGGCAAATAAAAATTGTATATATTTAGTGTGCAGAATGTGATGGTTTGACACATGTTTACATTGTGAAGTGATGACCCAATCAAGCTAATTAATACAGCCATCACCTGATGTGGTTACCTCTGCTCTTATGATGAAAACATTTACAATCTACTCTCTCAGTGACTGTCAAAGACGCTGAGCAATATTATTGACTGTAATCACTGTGTCATCCTTTAGATCCCCAGGACTTACTCATCTCATAACTCAATACCCTCCAGCCCCTGGTAACCATCATTCTGCTTCTTTGAGCTTTTTTTTTTTTTTTTTTTTTTTTTTTTGGCTGCATGGCATGCAGTATCTTAGTTCTCCCACCAGGGATCAAACCTGTGCCCTCTGAAGTGGAAATGTAGAGTCCTAAGCACAGGACCACCAGAGAAGTTCCTGCATTTCTCCATCTGACCTTTCTCCTTGTATAATGTCCTCTGTGTCCGTCTATGTTGTAACAAATGGCAGGACTACCTTCTTTTATAAGATAGAATAACATTTCATCATATATATATCACATTTAAAAAATATATTCATCCATCAATGGACACAGGTTGTTTCCATATCTTGGTCATTGTAAATAGTGATGCAGTGAACATGGGGGTGCAGATATCTTTTCTGATTAGTGTTTTTTTGGTTTTCTTCAGAGAAATACCCAGCAGAGCAATTGCAGGATGATATGGTAATTCTATTTTTAATTTTTTGAGGAACTTCCATGCTGTTTTCCACAGTAGCTGCACCAGCTTACATTCTCACTGACAAGGCACATGGGTTCCCTTTCTTTCTGAATCCTCACCAACAGTTATTTTTGTGTTCTTTTTGATGATCAGCATTCTGAGTGGGCTTCCCAAGTAGTGCAGTGGTAAAGAATCTGCCTACCGATGCAGGAGATGCTGGAGACAAGGGTTTGATCCCTGGGTCGGGATGATCCGCTGGAGAAGGAAATTGCAACCCACTCCAGTATTCTTGCCTAGAAAATTCCATGGGCAGAGGAGGCAGGCGGGCTACAGTCCGTAGAGTCACAGAGTCAGACACGACTGAGCACTTATTACTTCCTTACTTCCATTCTGAGTGGTGTTAGGTGGTATCTCATTGTGGTTTTGATTTGCATTTCCCTGATGAAATCAATGCTATGATTTTTCCAGTAGTCATGTATGGATGTGAGATTTGGACCATAAAGTAAGCTGAGCACTGAAGAGTTGATGCCTTTGAACTGTGGTGTTGGAAAAAGACTCTTGAGAGTCCCTTAGACTTTACCAGTCAACTGTAAAGAAAATCAGTCCTGAATCCTCGTTGGAAAGACTGAAGCTGAAGCTCGAATACTTTGGCCACCTGATGCGAGGAACTCACTCATTGGAAAAGACCCTGATGATGGGAAAGATTAGAGTCAGGAGGAGAAGGGGCCGACAGAGGATGAGATGGTTAGATGGCATCACCAACTCCCTGGATGAGTTTGAGCAAGCTCTGGGAGTTGGTTATGGTCAGGGAAGCCTGGCATACTGCAGTCAATGGCATTGCAAAGAGTTGGACATGACTGAGTGACTGAAATGAACTGAACTGATGACTTGTGATATTGAGCATCTTTTCACGTACCTGTCGGAAAAGTATTTATTCAGATCATCTGCCCATTGACAAGTATATATTTATTTGTGTGCACTGAGTCTTATTTGTGGCATGTGGGATCTAGTTCCCTAACAAGGGATACAACCCAAGCCCCCTGCATTGAGTGCTCAGAGTCTTAGCCACTGGACCACTAGGGAAGTCCCCTCTGCTTTTTCTTTTTCTTCACAAAATCTAGCTGTTTGTTATTTTGCTGTCACATCTGGACCTCCCTTGCCCTGTCCTTATCAGTGTGCTTCCTCCTTAAAAAATAGCTTTCCATTTTTGAGCAGTTTTAGGCAGAAAAATTAAGCAGAAATGGCAGAGTTCCCACATAGACACCCTCACACTCATTTCCCTGCTGTTTCTTCCTTGGTTATGAATGTCTAGCATTGCTGTGCTACTGAGTTGCAGCCCATGATCAATTGTGATGCTATACTATTCATAAAGGCAGTAGCAACACAGGTTTATGCTTCTTTAGTAACTTTTTAATATTTACCTTTATTTATTTGGCTATGCCAGGTCTTAGTTGCAGCATGCAGGATCTTTGATCTTGTGGCGTGTGGGATCTTTAGTTGTAGCATTTGAACTCTTAGCTGCAGCACGTGGTATCTAATTCCCCGATCAAGGCTGAAACTTGGACCCCCAGCATGGGGAGAGCTGGAGTCTTAGCCACTGGGCCACCAGGGAAGTCTGCCATAGCTCATTTCTTCTTAGCCCCGAATCACATTCTACTGTCTGCACGTCCAGCATGTATCTATCCGTCCACCTGCTGGAAGGCACCTTGGTTGCTTCCTGGCAGGGCAGTTGGGGCAGTTAAGAGTTAGAAGCTGCTGTAAATGCCTGGGCACAGGTTTCTGTGTGCATATGTCACCTGCTCTTACCTCTTCAGAGCTCAGGCCACTCACCACAAGGGTCTTGCTGAATCCTGGAGCCCTGGGCCAATGTCCACCGCCACCAGTGACAGCGTGAGGGTGGGACCGATGGAGCTGAGCCGCGGGGGCAGCTAGAGGCCGGGCTGGACAGACCTTGCTCCAAGTGCCACTTGGAGCTGTGAGCTGAATCTCAGCGTGCACAGCTTCATGAGGCCCAGAGGAGCAGTGGGAAGAGGGCTGCTGGCACAGGCCTCCCCATCTTTCATCTTCTCCCTTCTCCCCTTCATTTTCCCTGGCTTCAGGTGGATGATGTTTGCAAGCAGCCAGTGGGGCAGCCACAGGTGGACAGCCATCACCCTTGAATCCTTGCTTGTCAGGGACAAGAGCCTCCAGACACGGAAAAGTGGGGCAGAAAATGGCCTCAGCAGGTTTTTCTGGCCCACGGAGTCCGAGGTGGTAACTCAGACTGTCGGGCTGCCTGAACTTGTCCAAGTTTCCCAATTTCCCTCCTGTGCACACAGATCTCAAATGAGGGAACTCCCATGTGATCTGACAGGTACTTCCCATGTCCTGACCCTGCCCCAGCACAGTCTCAAGGGCCACTGGGAAAAGCTAGAGTCTGCTGGTTTGAACCTGGGGACTCATGTTCTGTCCCCCAGACAAAGAATCCTGCTCACAGATGGAATGAAGTAAAACGGGGCAGCCGCTGTGAAAACAGCAATTCCTCCAAAAGTCAGACTTAAGTACCATCCATCCCAGGAATGCCAGTCCTAGGACTGTACCCTCCAAATAACTGAAAAGTGTTAGTCACTCAGGCGTGTCTGACTCTTTGTGACCCCATGGACAGTAGCCCACCAGGCTCCTCTGTCTGTGGCAATTCTCCAGGCAAGAATAATGGACTGAGTTGCCATTCCTTTCTTCAGGGGATCTTCCTGACCCAGGGATTGAACCCGGGTCTCCCACATTGCAGGCAGACTCTTTACTGACTGAATCACCAGGGAAGCCTGGAAACTGGAATAATAACTGAAAATAGGTATTCAAACAAAGATGTGCTCACTACTGTTCATAGCAGCCCCAAAGTGGAGACAACCCAAGTGTCCATTGATGGGTGAATGTATACACAAATATGATCCCTCCACACACGGAAACATCACTCATCATGAAAAGGAGAGAAGCCCGGATGCGCGCTACCATGTGGATGGACCTTGAGGGTGTGATGCTCAGTGGGAGAGCCAG
The DNA here is from genome assembly GCA_006410615.1 of Neotragus moschatus. Taxonomy (NCBI): domain Eukaryota; kingdom Metazoa; phylum Chordata; class Mammalia; order Artiodactyla; family Bovidae; genus Neotragus; species Neotragus moschatus. The sequence continues at coordinate 1,774,593 of SJYA01001081.1, read as the reverse complement.
ACACAGAAGGACACTGTATGACTCCATTAATGGGAAACGTTCAGAAGAGGTCAGTGTACAGAGAGTGGATTAGTGGTTGTCAGGGGCTGCTGAGGGGGTGGGGTGACTGCTAATAGGGACCACAGTCCTTCTAGGGTGATGGAATGTTCTGAAATTAAATAGAGGTGATGGTTCCACCGCATTGCTCATGTACTGCTACTGAATTGTTCACTTGAAAATGGTCAACTCTGGGAATTCCCTGCTGGTCCAGTGGTTAGAACTTAGCACTTTCACAGACCAGACCCAGGTTAGATGCTTGGTTGGGGGAACAGGATCATGTTCAAAACAATGTTACTCCCTTATGAGACCACACTGATCATGAAATTGACTGTAAATCTAAAAGAGCCAGTCATCTTACCAGCAAAATGGGTTTACAGTGGAACAGTAGAAGAGTTACAATCTAGGACACACACTCCTGGGAGCCATAGACCAGTAGGGAAGACAAAGCCAGGAATCTTTATATTATAGAGAATAAAAGTCAGGAGGTTGTTGTAAGCAAAGAGCCCGTTGGAGGAAACTGGGAGCTAGGAGTGTGACAGTTTTTCATTGGCTGGGCTGTAGTGGCCTCTCATTGGCTGGGCTGCTGTGCGCTGGATTGAACTGGCCCCTCATTGGCTGGGCTGTGGTGGTCTCTCATTGGCTGAGTTGTGATGGACTCTCATTGATGGGCTGGAGTGGTCTCTCATTGGCTGGGCTGTAATGGTCCCTCATTGGCTGGGCTGTTGCTGGGCAAGGAGAAACGCTTCCTTCTCAGCCGGTGAGAAGCAGTAATCTTCCTGGTGGGATGAAAAAATAAGTCTCTTCCTATTTGGGCTCTGCGGTGGTGGGGGTGAGGGTACCCCCTTCCACTTCCAGCTCCATTTTATTTATTTATTTAATTCAAGGTTTGTTTTGTTTTGTTTCAGTTTGGGGCCTTGCTACTGAGGGTGGGGGACATGCGGAATGGAACCCATGCCCCCTGCAGTGGCAGTGTGGAGTCCTAACCACTGGGTCACTCCAGAAGCCCCTTTTGATTCCATTTTAAGTGAGGTTTCCTTTGTTCAGTGTCAGAATTCTACTGGCTGGGTGCCTGCCCTATGCTGGGCAGAGGTCACGGGCCCAGGTTAATCATAAAGGCCGCCATCTTGAGTATGCGTTGAGCGTCTGAACGCGGCCTCCAGCCTCCAATTTCCCGGAAAAAAATATTCCATTTCAACAACAGCAGTATCGCTGACTCTGTTGGTGTCCCACTTGAGTGCCGAAGCCCCCTGAAGCCTGACAGGTGTTCTCCAGTTTGGTCTTACCTGTCTTTCTGCATGGAGGTCAAGACCACACAAAGGGCTTCTCACTGCACTGACGAGGCTCTGCAAGGGGCAAATCTTGCCCTTGTTTTAGAAGTGAGACCTTTTACGCACAGGGCACGGGGAAGGCTCCAGGGTGGTCAGCCTTACTAACTCTGTGTTGTGTACAGAAACCTGAACTGGATCACAACAGTCGAGGAGCTGCCCAGCCTGCAAGACTCGGGATGGTAGCTCCTGCCTCAGTTTCGTCGTCGGCAAGTTGGATGTCAGCTCTCCACTTGGCTTCTGAAATTCTGTTCCCTCCCTGATCCAGCCTGGCCTGCCAGTGGCAGAATCTCCTGTCCACCTTCCTCCCTACAGCGCCACGTGGGGGCGGCCCCGCGGCCCGGCTGGAGCGCGGGAGTCGGGGGATGGGAGAGAAGCAGCCTGCGCCGTGGGCCTGGGGTCCGGTAGATCCTGGGCCCGCTGAGATGCACAACAGCCCACAGTGTGGTAGTGGGGGGCGGGGCGGGAGGGGGCCGCTGGGAGGGTGCCGAAGGCTTGGCCAGGCGGAACTCAGCAGAATCAGAAAGGAAAAAGCAGTTCCTGGCGGCCTCTGACTTAAAACAAACAAACAAACAAAAGTGGGAAGGAGCGGAGGAATGCCAGGAATGCGGCCAGTCCCCCACGCAGGAGGGGCCCTGGCCGGCAGCCTCCAGGCCCACCCAGAGGCCCACCCAGACCACCCCCAGCCTCTGCGCTCCACCAAGCGACAAAGACAATTATTAACAAGCTTGGAAGAAGCAGAGCCATTAAAACTGCTTCAAACCCTCTGTGGTTTTCTTTCACTCTGGTTTAAAAATCGCTCGTCGTCCCTCAGGCGGAAGTAAAAGGGAAAAATTATTAATATCAAAGGCAGTGCTTAGGAACCAAAGGAATTTTCCTTCCTTGTCTGGATCTCTGCTGCGCTGCAGGCCCTCCAGTAAGGGGACCTAGGGGTCTGGGCGGGGAGTCCCTGGTAGTTTGAATTCTTCAAATTCTGGGATGGAAGAGAAACCCTGTGGAAGGTTCCAGAGACAAGGGTTTCATAGGCAGCAATAACCATGAACTCTTCAGGGTGTCGGTGGCCTACCAGAATTTAAAACTGTGTTTCTAAAACTTTGGCCTGGTCTGTCCCTGTATGTCCCCACGGCTCTGCCGGAACCCCATACAATATCTGGAAATGACACAGAACATTCCAGAGTCCAGAGGCCCCTCTCTGGAGATAAATACAAGACTCTCAGTACGTGTTTGTTTTTTTTTTTTTTTTTTTTTATGGGACCTATTTTATCTTAAGCAGAAAGGAAGTCGCCAAGAAGACAGGCTGATGGAAGCTGGTGGGGCCTTCCTTTGCCCAGCTGCTTCTAGAATGTTCCTCCAGGGTGATGGGTGGGAATTAAAAACCCTGTTGGCTCCACAGAGAAGCTGGGGATGGGGGCAGGGGGGTGCAAAATGTGAATTTCTTTAAAAAAAAGTTGGATTACAAGGAAGGAAAGGTGATTGCCCCAGGCTTTCAGGTTTTTTTCTGGTTGTTTGTCCAGCTCTGATGCTCTGATAGGGAGGCCCAGGGGCTGGGTTCTGGTTTTGGACGCCCTGGGGAGACCATAGGTTCTAGGTCAGTGGGTTGGGGAGGGGGCTCCCAGACATGGGAGTGGGGGCCAGTGTGCATGGATCTGGGCCCAGGGTGAGTCCTGAGTTCAGAGTTGGCAGGGCAGTGGCCCGCATAAGGGCCCAGGGAGTGATGTGAGGGCCGTGGCCTCAGCGAGGGGTTCCCACTTGGACAGCTAGCCAAGGTCCTGCAGTGTTTCAACCTTGATCCAGTTCAAGTTAAACGTGATTGTTTCCAGGGGTTAGGGTTCAGTCCCTGGTCAGAGAACTGAGATCCTGCAAGTCCTGAAAGTGAAAGTCGCTCAGTCCTGTCTGACTATCTGCAACCCCGCGGACTATACAGTGCATAGAATCTGCCAGGCCAGAATACTGGAGTAGGTAGCCTTTCCCTTCTCCAGGGGATCTTCCCAACCCAGGGATCAAACTCAGATCTGCTGCATTCTTTACCAGTTGATTCTTCAAGCAGATTCTTCACGCAGATTCTTTAACCAGTTGAGCCAGAAGGGAAGAAGCCCAAGAATACTGGAGTGGGTAGCATATGCCTTCTCTAGCGGATCTTATTGACCCAGGAATCGAACCAGTGTTTCCTGCATTACAGGCAGATTCTTTACCAATTGAGCTATCAGGGAAGCCCTGGAAGTCCTGGGTGTGGGGAAAAAAAAAAAAAAAGAGTTGATATTTCCTGGGAGTCCTGTGGATGGATGATGGGGACAGCTGCATGACAGTGTGAATGTGTTTTGTGCTAAAAATGGAGAAGATGGTGAATTTTATGTTCTGTCTCTTTACCACCATTAAAACAAGAAAAAGGATGATTCAGAAGAAATATTAGTATCATCCAGAAAGTTTCAAAATATCGAATAAGTGGAAAGGAAAATGAGGAAACCATCTTAACAAGGAGACAGATCTCTCCCCTTGGTTAACAAAATAAAACTACAAAGTAAGAATTTAAAAACCTGCTTCAGGGAGCTTCCCAGCGGCCCAGGGGTTAAAACTTCCTCTTTCAATGCGAGGGTGTAGGTTCTGTCCCTGGTCAGGGGGCTAAGATCCCTTGCTGCCAAAAACAGAACATAAGCTAAGATTTATGAAGGGCTTCCCAGGTGGCGCTAGTATTAAAAACCCACTTGCCAACGCAGGAGACTTAAGAGACACAGGTTTGATCTCTGGATCAGGAAGATCCCCTGCAGGAGGGCATGGCAACGCATTCCAGTATTTTTTTTTTTTTNGCTGCCAAAAACAGAACATAAGCTAAGATTTATGAAGGGCTTCCCAGGTGGCGCTAGTATTAAAAACCCACTTGCCAACGCAGGAGACTTAAGAGACACAGGTTTGATCTCTGGATCAGGAAGATCCCCTGCAGGAGGGCATGGCAACGCATTCCAGTATTTTTTTTTTTTTCATTCCAGTATTCTTGCCTGAAGAACCTCACGGACAGAGGAGCCTGGTGGAGTAGAGTCCACGGGGTCACAAAGAGTTTGACATGACTGCAGCAACTTAGCATGCACGCGGATTTATAAGCACTTATTAAAGGCAGTAGAGCACATAATTATAAATACTTTTTCTTCTTGCTTTCTATGTAAGGCATTTGGAACATTAACCAGTAAATCCTACCACAGTCTGTGGGTTGAGACTTTGTATATTAATTCCATCACTTTCATTCTAACTTCACAAGGAAACATCATTCACTTTAATATAGATCATGAGCAGTTGTATCTATCTACACATGCATTCCCTTCTTGGATCCTCATTCTTCCAGTCGTGGAGCTTCCATCTGAAATCAGTTTCCAAATCCTTCAATATAAACTTCAGGATTTAAAACACAACAGAAGCAATCTTGTAACAAAGTCAAGACTTAAAGGCCTGCTGCATGTTTTACCTTTGGATTCCTGGAATGTTTGTTTCCCTTTCTGCATGGACTTTTAAAAAATATTTTTCCTGCCTAAGCTTTGGAAATGCCAGAGCTGGTTGTTAAATGTATTAAGGAAAAATGGATACAAAAGGCTTGAGGATTGTTTACAAACCACAGGAGGGAATCTGTGCAACACCTGGGAGTGAGGTGCGTTTACAATCCCAGATCCCCACAGATGCTGGGGCGTGGAAAATGTCTGCAAGTAAAGAGCGTGAGCTTGGAGCAACAGGAATCTGACAGGACCAGGAGAGAAGAGCTTTGCACGCTTATTATATATTTTTTCACAGTTGTGCAAACTTGCTACAATGACAGTTATTTTTAGGCAGTGTGATCCCAATTTTAGGTATATGTATCAATTGATGGCAGCAGTGAAAAATTTTATTTTCTTGGGCTCCAAAATCACTGCAGACAATGACTACAGCCATGAAATCAATAAATGCTTGCTCCTTGGAAGAAAAACTATGACAAACCTAGACAGTGTGTTAAAAAGCAGAGACATTACCTTGCTGACAGATGTCCATATGGTCAAAGCTATGGTTTTTCCTATAGTCAAGTACAGATGTGAGAGTTGGACCATAAAGAAGGCTGAGTGCTGAAGAATTGATGCTTCGAACTATAGTGCTGGAGAAGACTCTTGAGAGTCCCTTGAACTGCAAGGAGATCAAACTAGTCAGTCCTAAAGGAAATCAACCCTGAATATTNAAGCTATGGTTTTTCCTATAGTCAAGTACAGATGTGAGAGTTGGACCATAAAGAAGGCTGAGTGCTGAAGAATTGATGCTTCGAACTATAGTGCTGGAGAAGACTCTTGAGAGTCCCTTGAACTGCAAGGAGATCAAACTAGTCAGTCCTAAAGGAAATCAACCCTGAATATTCATTGGAAGGACTGAAACTGAAGCTGAAGCTCCAATACTTTGGCCACCTAATGCTAAGAGCTGACTCTTTGGAAAAGACCCTGATGCTGGGAATGAATGAAGGCACAAAGAGAAGGGGGCAGCAGAAGATGAGATGGTTGGATGGCATCACCAATTCAATGGACATGAATTTGAGCAAACTCTGGGAGATGGTAAAGGACAGGGAAGCCTGGCGTGCTGCAGTGCACAGGGTCACAAAGAATCAGACACGACTTAGTGACTAAACAACAACAACAATCTATGGTGTATAAGTATTATATATATGCATACATATGTATAGCTATGTTCATATGTGCTCATCTATATTTACATACATACACGTTTCCCATACAACCTATGTAGATTCAGGAAATATACTGAAGGGAAAACCTCGATGTTAAAGGTAGTTACTGCTGACTTGAGGGGGCCAGGTGTTACAGATGATTTTTAGTTTTCTTCTATTTCATTGTCTAATTGTGCACAATGTATATTTAATATATATAAATGTTAAACTTGATAAGAAAAAACACATCTAAAAGGCTCAGGAGCAAAGAGAAGCCTCACCCCTTGAACAGTCACTTGCTCCTTCCCTGACCAGGAAGCCACTCTCGCTGTCTGTGGGTCATCCTGTTCTGGACGTTTGCCATCAGTGGAGTCACACCCTGTGTGTCCTTCTGTGTCTGCTTCTCTCACTGAGCATCGTGTTTTCAGGGTCTGTCCATGTGGCAGCAAGTGTCAGGGCTTCTCCTCTTTTCCTGGCTGAGTGATGCTCCTGTGTGTGGAGGGAGCAGACCCATGTGTCTGTCTGCTGATGGACACTCAGGTTGTGTGTTCATCCCTTTACTGTGAACTTTCATGTAAAAGTACTTATGTGACATGTTTTCATTTTCCTAGGGTGGAATTCCTTGGATGGAATTACTGGCCATACAGTAACTCTACTTTTACCCTTTGGAGGAATAGCCACTGTCGTCCATGGCAGCTGCACAGTTTCATCTCCCACCCTCCGTGGACAAGGATTCTAGCCTCCCCACCCCCTGGTCCACACTTATGACTGCTGTATGGACACCACCCACCCTCGCGCTTGGGAGGTGCAGTGTTGCTGTGGTCTGACTTTCGTTCTCCTCATGATGCTGATCATCTTTTCATAGACATGTTGGTTGGCTGATCATCTTTTTTAGCAGAAATGGAGAGGAATCTGGAGTCTTTGTCTTTGCCCCCATCCCTCTGGGTGACTGTCAAGTAGCCGCCACCCCTTGGCCCATCGAAATGAGAGTGAGTTAGTGACAGACCATCTCCACCCCAGGAAGGAGACACTTCTGTGAAAACCATGGCACCATACGCATGCCTGCTGGTGTGTTCAGACCGAGGGGGGCCCGTCCTGTTCCCTGGGGGGCAGTCATCAGGAGGCTCCCGCACAGGTGGCCCTGAGGCGCCCTAGCCAGCAGCCCATGACGTGGGATCAAGTGTCCATTCCCTGCTATAAACTATTGATGCCAGTGATGTCAGCCCCGCGAGGTCTGTGAGTCTCAGGTGTTAACTGGCAGAGAAACTGGAGGGCTGCTGCTCCTCTGTCCTGGAGTCCTACAGCCCACCTGGGAGGCACAGTTCTTCCCCTTCCTGGATCCTTCCAGAATTAGCTTCTTACTAGGAAGGCCCCCGCTCCCAAGGAGCCCTGACCTCCAGGAAGCAGGACTGCAGAGGCCCAGGAGGGTTTCGTTGAACTGAGCTATCTTCCTGCAGGCCCCTGTTGCCTCAGAAAACATTCAGAAGTACCAGAGTGTCTGGGCTGAATCTCTTCAGCTCACAGCATCCTCTGTGGGGCTGTCCTAGGGGCTGTGGGGTATGGGGAGGCCTCCCTGTCCACACCCTCTCAATGTCAGGAGCCTCCTTCTGCCCCATGACAAGCACAGGTGTCCCCACATGCACCTCAGTATGCCCGGGGGCAGAATTTCCCCAAGTGAGAACCGCTGCTTTACTGTGGTTAATTCTGGTCTTGGATTTAGTCTGACCTTTTCAAGCTGGTCTCACACACGTCTGGGGTCACAAGCCAAGATCTGGACAAGGTGTTGATCGACTTTCCCAGAGCAAGTTCCAGACGAGGCAGCCCAGGGGGTGGCCAAGCAAAGTCTGGGGTCTCCACTCCCCCTACCCGGGCCCATGTCCGGCCTGGACCCCGAAGGCAGCCACGTGTTGCCCCGTGACCCCACAGACAGGCGGTGGGGGTGGGGAGGTGGGTGAGCAGCTGGCCTCAGATCGCTTACAGCTGGGCTCATGTTCCCTATCGAGATGTTGTCCTTGTCATGAATTTTGCAAGCTCGTGGAAGCAGCTGTCCTCCCCGCCTGGCTGGCCCCTCCTCCCCTTTTCCCGGGGGGCAGAGTGGTTTCCTGTGGCCATGGCTGCTGAGAGCCTTGGGGGCGGAGTGGGGGGGGGCACCTAAAAGGGCACAGGGCTCTCCTCTTGCAGTTGAGGGCCTGAAGCCTGAGGTCAGGGTCTTGAGGGACCAGCCCCTCCTGCAGGCCCTGCAGAGCCAGCTTCCCGGGGCAGCTGGCCACCTTGGGGCCACATCACCGCTCTGGCGGGGGGCCCACATCACATGCCCCTTCCCCATTTCTCTGTGTCCTCTCTTCTCAGGAGGACACCACCCTTGGCATGAGGGCCACCCACTTGGGGTGACTCAGCTCCTGGCATCCGTGAAGACCCTGGTTCCAAACAAGGTTGTGTTCCTGGTGCCGGTGGTCAGGACGTGGGCATCCCTTGAGGACCCAACCAACCCCTGGTGGGGTCTCTGTGGGCCCCTCCTGCACACGAGCCCAAACTCCAAGTGCTACCCCCATTAGAAGGCCTAGATTTTATCCCTGGTCTGGAAACTAAGACCCCACAAGCCACAGGGGTGGCCAAATAAATAAAAATTTAAAACAAAAAATCCACATGGGACCAGTGGCCACCTCACCAGGTGGCACAGATTCAAACAATAACATGTTCTGGTTTTTCACAAATTCTGTATCTGTGAATTCAGCTTCTCGCTGAAGTTGATTTGTATTTATCTGTAAAATGTATTATTTTATTGTCAGTTGATGCGCCCGGCGCTCCTGTGGTCACTCTTGAACACACTATGGCATCCGAGCCCAGGAGATGTGGAACCAGGACTCTGCCTCTGGGTCTAACCCAGGCTGGAAGCCAGGGTCTTTTCCTTGCTCATTTAGTGTCTGGTTTTTCACATTAGGGGTTTTTATGGGTGATTTTGAATAAAAGTATTTGACCTAAGTTTTTCTATAGTCCTTCTAGCCACTGAATCAATATATGTTGAATAAGAGGTCTTCAAACAGAAACTTGCAGGAAACAAGATGTGTGTTGACGAGTTGGTGATGGTGTTTTGAGCAGAGAGGCTCAAACGACCCTCACTCACCCCGCAATGCCCCTAGGATTGGGGATCTGTGTTCCCCAAGCCAGGACTTGCTGCAACTTTACAGACCCTGGATGTGAGAAAGATGACAATCACCAGGATTTTCTTTCTTTTCAAAAGTATTTATTTGGGTGTGTTTGGCCTTAGTTGTGAGTGGGCTTAGTTGCCCCGCGGCATGTGCCATCTTTGTTCCCCAACGAGGGATTGATTGATTGCGTCCCTTGCACTGCACAGTGGATTCTTGACTACCAGGAAAGTCCCATCACCTGGATTTTCTAAGCAGAATTTTTACTGAGCTGCAACTTACATGCAGCAAAAAACCCTTTCAAGCTGCCATTCTTAGCCACTGACTCCCCAAGAGCATCCAATTCCGATTTCTGGCACCGTGGGTGCCGTTTGCCTGATGCTGAGCTTCCATTTGTACACTTGGAATGAAGGTTTACCTGGCTGGTCTCTGTGCTTCTCTGCTGCTGCATGGGCTCCCGAGGGAGGCACCACATGGCCTATCTGCATCCTTTGGGCAGTTGCTCACCTCCTTTCTTTCCAGTATTTGTCTGTTATGTCCTTTTGTCAAAGTTGCTACAGAGTTTTTTGCCCAAGTTTTTGTTGACTGTTGTGTAAGCACAAAGGAGCACAAGTGCCTGACCTTAGGGAAGGTATACAGGCAACTTTTTAAGAAACTGCCAAGCTGTTTTGCAAAGTGGCTGCACTGCCTGCTCCCCAGCAGCATTTAGCGTTCACCTGTCCCATCCTCGCTAGTGCTGTCATTTCTGGTCTTCATCCTAATAATTTCTTAAAAACAGGTTTATTAGATATAATTGACATATCCATACTACCTAGCCACTTGAATGGTTTTCAGTATATTCACAGAGCTGTGCAGCGATCAATTTTAGAACAATTCATCACTGGGGAAGAAATGCCAGCCCCTGACAGCTACTTCCCAGCCGCTGACAGCCAGGAACCCAGTGTCTGTGAATCTGTCTGCTCTGGACATTTCCCATCAGCGGAATCACATCGCGTGTCCTTCTGTGTCTGCTTTTCTCACTGAGCATCGTGTTCTCAGGGTCCGTCCACAGAGGGTCTCTCCTTTTCATGGCTGAAAGATGTTCCTGTGTGTAGAGGGACCAGGTTGTGTTTATCTGTCAGTGGTCACCTGGGTTGTTTTCACTTTGAAACTGTTGTGAATCACGCTGCTGTGGACATGCGTGTTCAGGATTTGTGTGGACATCTGTTTTTGTTTCTTTGGGGCGCATACCATAATTGCTGGGGCAGGTGATAACTCTACTTTGACCATCTGAAGACTGGCTAGACTGTTGCCCACCTTCTTTGGTGCTCCCATAAAGGCAGAGCAGCCTGGGTAAAGCGCAGGCAGGGGTGGGGTTGGGGGTTCTAGGCTGAGAGGCCCCAGGCAGCTCACTCAGCCTCTCTGGGCTTAGAAAAAGACTATTTCTGACTCAGAGGATTAGAGTTAAAACAGAGCCTGTAAGGAGGTGCCAGTACAGGTTGAGCTCCCAAGGGTGTGGATGGGCAGGCGGGAGGTCGGGGGGTGGCATTGCTCCTATCCCAGGCAGGGTCTGGGGACACAGTGGGTCCTTCCTGGAGGGAGCAGCTGGCCTGCTGGTTTGGGCAGATAAGGTTTGCAAGTTGGTCTCAAAACCTGGGGCCAGGGAACCTGCTGTTCCTGAGGAACCTCATCACGGGGCAGGAGGCAGATTCTCCCACGAATATTCTCAAGCCTGAGCAAACATTCAGTGTCTGTTCTACCTCTGAGTTCTGGAGGCTGGGGTGGGGGTGAGGCTTCAGCCTGGAAGAGCTGAAGATAGCCTCTCAGGTCAGCACACTCAAGGCTCCGTCCACAGAAATCTGGAAAATGAGTCAGAGAGGCTGGTCTTCCCAGGTAAAGAACCCAACCTGCCAATGGAGACATAATGAGATGTGGGTTTGATTCCTGGGTCGGGTAGATTCCCTGGAGGAGGGCATGGCAACTCCAGTATTCTTGCTGTAGAATCCCATGGACAGAGGAGTCTGGTGGGCTACCAGTCATAGGGTCACAGTTCAGACAGGGCTGAAGCAACTTAGCAAGAGGCTAGGAGACCTCGGGGCTGGGGGGGCGCCGGCGTGGGAGAGGTAGGGGTGGCTATCACTGCTGTGATCAAGGTAGTGAATAAACACAGGACCAAATACTCGGGAACTACCCAGCCATTTCCATTTGAAACACTGGGGAAAGCCCATGGGGAGGAAAGGGGCAGTGGCCCAGGCCTGCCCCTCGTGTTGACAAAGGAGTAAACTGAGGCAGCCCTGGCAGATCTGAAAAGAGAAATATTGATAAGACCCAGTGGTCTCTGACAGCACATGGGACACTGACCCCCATCTGGCTCCCGCCCACCTCCCTTGCTCGAGCCCTGGAAAGTATCATTTTCAGAATTCTCAGACAATTGCAAGGTGATCACACATCCACATTCAGCCTAAATCATTGATGAGGCAGGCAGCTGGCAGGCGAGCTGAGCAGGGAGCAGACAGACAGGGAGGCCAGCCAGCTCCCATGAACCAGGGCACTGATCCAGCTGAAACGTGGGGCCAAGGGGCTCCCCGGACACCTCCGCTCAGTGCAAATGTGGAAGGCCTGCCAGCCAACTTTCATGTCTGATCCAGGTTCCATAGGAGGTCCTGGGCTAATGGGTGGCTCCCAAAATGGTATGTCTACATCCTCCATCCCCCATCATAACCCCCCCCCAGGATGGTTTGCAGGTGAGATGAAGGGTGGTGAGTGAGATCATCCTGAAGTCTCTAAATCCAAGGACAAGGGTCCTTTTTAGAGACACACAGAGGAAGGACAGAGAGGGAGAAGAGGACCATGTGACAACAGAGGCAGGGACTGGAGGGATGTCACAATCCAAGGACACCTGAGCCCTCAGAGCTTCATAAAGCAGGAAGGATCCTCCGCTGGAGTCTCTGGGGGGAGCTTGGCCTTGTGGACACTTAAGTTCCAAACAGAGTGAGAATAAACCTGTGTTGTTTCATGTCACCTAGTTTGTGGCACTTTTCCCATTTGAGCAGGGGCTGTCTTCTCCCTATTATGTTCTGGTGGCAGGCAAGACAGAAATCCTCAACCGTTTTGAAAGGCTGAGGAGGCTATTCTGATGAGGGGGCCTGCCTTAGAGCAGGCAGTGAAGGAACCTTCCTTAAGGGAACAGCCTTGCACAGAAGGCCTATGTAAATAAGGTCAGAAACCAGAAGGTGCTGGCAGTGTGGGGTTCTGTGGGGCCACAACATCGGCTTGGGCTTTCTTGAGCCTGGACGGTGGTGATCACAAGTAGGTTTGAATAGATTCCAACCGTTTAGATCCATGCTGGGAATCTGGTGGAGGGTCCGTGAACATGGCTGCCCCATCCTTTCCTTCTGGTCCACGGACACTCCTGCGTCTCCAACCATCCTCCCTGCTGTCATGGTGGGGGCGAGTTGTGGGGNAAATCATTCCTGGGTGTTCATTGGAAGGACTGATGCTGAAGCTGAAACTCCAATAATTTGGCCACCTGATGTGAAGAGTTGACTCATTGGAAAAGCCTCTGATGCTGGGAAGGATTGGGGGCAGGAGGAGAAGGGGACAACAGAGGATGAGATGGCTGGATGGCAACACCGACTCAATGCGCATGAGTCTGAGTGAACTCCGGTAGGTGGTGATGGAGAGGGAGGCCTGACGTGCTGCAATTCATGGGGTCGCAAAGAGTTGGACACGACTGAGCAACTGAACTGTAGTATTTTGTATTTAATTGAAAACAATAGGGAAAACCACTTGGCCATTCAGGTATGGTCTATGTCAATTCCCTTATGCTTATACAGTGGAAGTGACAAATAGATTCAAGGGATTATATCTCGTAGACAGAGTGACTGAAGAACATGCATGGAAGTTTGTAACACTCTACAACAGGTGGTGACCAAAACCGTCCCAAAGAAAAAGAAATGCAAAAAGGCAAAGTGCTTGCCTGAGGAGGCTTTGCACATAGCTGAGGAAAGAAGAAAAGTAAAAGGGAAGGGAGAAAGGGAAAGATAGATCAAACTGAATGCAGAGTTCTAGAGAATATCAAGGAAAGACAAGAAGGCCTTCTTAAGTGAATAATGCAAAAAAAATAAAAATTAAAAAGAGAGAGAGAGAGAGAGAGAGGAAAACAATAGAATGGGAAAGACTAGAGTTCTCTACAAGAACATTGGAGATATCCAGGGAATATTTCATACAAGGATGGGTACAACAAAGGATAGAAATGGTAAGGACATAACAGGAACAAAAGAGATTAAGAAGAAGTGGCAAAAATACACAGAAAAACTGTACAAAAAAGGTTAATGACTTGGATAATGACGGTGATGTGGTTACTCACCTAGAGTCAGACATTCTGCATTGTGAAGTCCAGTAGGCCTTAGGAGGCATTAATACGAACAAAGCTAGTAGAGGTGATGGAATTCCAACTAAGCTGTTGAAAGTCCTAAAAGATGATGCTGTGAAAGTGCTGCCAGCAAATCTGGAAAGCTCAGCAGTGGCTACAGGATGGGAAAAAGTCAGTTTTCATTCCAATCCCAAAGAAAGGCAATGCCAAAGAATGCTCAAACTAGCATACAGTTATGCTCCTTTCACACGCTAGTAAGGTTATGCTCAAAATCCTTCAAGCTAGGCTCCAGCAGTAGGTGAACTGAGAACTTGCAGATGTACAAGCCAGGCTTCNTTTTTTTTTTCTGGGAAGTTGTTTCTTGGCTCAGTAAGAGTTTTAAAAATGGTTGACATTAGTCCTTAAGGTTTTTGTGGGGGAAGAAGTGGCAGTCCCACGGCACAGGCTAGTGAGGCTGTGGGAGGGACGCATCCCAGGTTGTGGTGAACCCTGAGCCGGATGCTGCAGGCAGTGGTCCCAGGGCCTTGGCCAAGGGACATGTGACATCACGGGAGGCTCTGGTCTCCTGTGATGGCAGGCTGGTGGCCAGGTGACCGAGTGGGGTGTAGCTGGCCAAGTTCTCCTGAGCAGACCCTTCCTGAGTCTTTAGGTGGCACCCTCCAAGGGCTCTACTGTCCTGAGGGCTTGGCCTGCAGGACCCTGGAGCTTGGGGCAGTCACACACATCCTGCCTTCCCTAGCAGTCACATGGACCCTGGTTGATGAGTAACTGCTGTCTGCTTTATCTTATCCTTTCCACTGGGTCGACCCCTTCCTTCTCAGTCCCCTGGGGCAGCAGCTCTAACCTTGGGCCCTGAGTTGCCTTTTCACCAGCCTGCCTTTTGCTGGAAACCTCTCCTAAGCACTGCACGTTTCTAGAAAGCAAGCAACATTTCGGTCTTAATCAGCCATCTAGTGTGTTTCCGAGGGCCTGCGGAGGGGGTGTCTTTGTCTTCGGATGCATCAGAGGCGGGGCCGGGGTCTTGCCGCGAGGGAGGGAGAGGAAAGGAGCCTGAGGACAATGATGGCTTCTTTTCAAGTGGTGATTAGAGAGAAGACACCTCCCTTCCCTTCACCAAGCCTCCTCATTGCTGAAGTCCTGGAACGGGGGCTCGTGCCGCCCTTTGAGCCCATGCTGCTGGCATGTGGTGGGTGCTCCTTGCTGATGTCTCCTTTTCTCTCTCTCTGCAGCATCGTCCCAGACATAGCAGTTGGTACAAAGGTAGGCACTGGGGATGTCGCTTTTTCCTTCCACCCGTTCACTCTGCGGCCTGTGTGCTCCCATTGCCAGGCTGGGGGTGGGGGGTGGTGTGCCACAGCCTGCTCTGTAGTAGGAGTGTGGGGTGGGTGGCTCCTCTGAGGTGAGGGGCTCCTGCCCTGACTTTAGGACCTTTGCCCTGAAGCCCAGAACTGCACTTGGTTTCTGTGGGATGCCCGTGGGCTGATGGGACTCTTGACAGTTTCAAGTGGAAAAAGTAGAAGTTTCTTCCCCATGCCGTTTAAGGGATGGGCATGGGTCAGGAGGATCTTGGGGACTCTGGGGCGGATGGAGGTTGCTTCTGAGGATGTCATTGAGCTCACTTTTGCTCCAAGAAGGGGGCCTTGCTGGCAGACACCCGGTGTCCACCTCAGCCCTTCAGGTAGCCCATTATCCTTGGGAGCAGGCGGCAGCTGGTTTCTGGCTGCGGGGCCTGGGCTGGTTTCGGTTTTCCCAGGTGGACTCTTCACAGGCAAGCCTTCCTGATCTTCCTGCAGATAAAACCTGTTTGTTTGGTGGCGAGAGGAGGGAGGGAGGGGGATCTCATCCAGGTGCGCTTGTAACTGGCACGGTGACACCCTCACCTCCCTGTTTCTATGGGGGCCCATCCAGCCAGGCCGCTTCCAGAGGCTGAGGGTGCACCAGCGTGGGTGCCTCCGGGAGGGCATCCTGGGTTCCCCTTCTCAGCATAAGCATGAGCTGTGCCCCGAGTGACAGGTGTTGGGGTGTTAGTGGTGCTTAGGTGCTGTTGTCCCTGGCTCTGGGCACGCTTTGGGGGCTTCCTGGTAGTGCTGAGTTGATTTTAGAGCAGGGGCTGTATTGCAGCTTGGCCTGGCCTTTGTCCCCCCAGGGTTCTGTCCGTGTGCGCTCTCTGCGCCCCAGTGGGCAGTCCCTGCTGAGCCACTGGTCACTACCTGCACTTCCCTTTGCTGGGGGGAGGGGGCTTGCCAAGTGGGTAGACCACATCGGTATTCATGCCAGGCAATCTGCTGTGAAAAAGGAGTTGGAGCTAAGAATGATCCCCTCTCGAGGAAGTTCTTCCCCTGTCCGTCACCTGTTGACAGGAGCTGAGATGCCCTTTTCAAGGCTGCACAGCTGGCGTCTGTGTGGGAGCCACTTGGGTGCCCTGTCCATTCTTGTCTAGCTCTAGCCAGGGGGCTTTTGTGATCTGAAGGGAGGGGTTGGTCGGCCTCCAAGTCGACTTCCCTGCCGCTTAGGAGGGAATGAGGTTCAGGTGTGTTCCACCTGGTTTCTGGTTTGTTTAGATCTGGAACTGGCCGGCTGTCCAGAGCCTGGAAGAGTCCACGTTACACCCCACACACACACCCTCCCAGGGCAGTAAGGAAAGGCATGATGGGGCAGGTCTGCCTGCCGGTGGGGCTTTTAACACTTTGCTTCATTTACATCCAACTCCAATCTGTTACCATTAAGACCAAACAGTGGTCTGAGCAGCCTCTGGTGCTGGGGAGTTTGGGGTCTGGGTTTGGCGGTGTGTCTGTGGCTGGTGGTCTGGCAGTGAGGAGGCCCAGAACATTCTGTTAGCTCCATGACCTTGGCCTGGCTGTGCCCACTTTTCTCTCCTGAGGGCTGGGGAGGGAGTCAACCCCTGAAGGGGCTCTTGAGCACTTCAGTGCTGGACCATGGAAGGTGGGGAGGTGTCCTGCACGTGGAGCCTGCTTGTTTGTAAGTGGCTGAACTGGCTGGCAGTTTAGGGGAAGGGCAGAGATAAGGTGTCCTTGATATGAGGAGGGCGAGCTGGCGGAAAGGCAGGTTGAGGGAGAAGAAGAGTCAAGGCTAGGAGGGCGGCGGCTGGCCTCCTGTTGCTGCCAGGCACTGGTTTCATGTATCGAGGAGTCACAGGCGGGTGGCCTTCTGGGGTCCCACTGCCCAGCCAGCAGGAGGCTGTCTGCCTTTTTCTCCCTGCTTAAGCAGCATCTCAAGGGGTTCTGGGAGTTGATTCTATTAGATTGAGGCTAAAAAGAGGATTTCTGGAGATATGTGGGCTAGGAGCCCACCCACAGGAGCAGTTGGGGAGCCTGTTTGTCACTAAGGTACCTGCCGCCTGGAGAGGTGGCGTTTCTGGTCTCTGGGCTCCGGTTTCCTCAGACTGGAAAGTAGGACATACTCCTGCGGGTGACCACAGTGGGACAAGGGGGCTTTGTCCTCATGGGCTGTGAGCCTGAGCCATGCAGACCCCAGACATTGGTGGGGGAGTGAGGAGATGGAAGGTGGAGGTGGCTGTGACACACAGAGGCCTAGGAGGGTACAGCCTCTGTCTCTGCCTGGGGAGAGCCCCAAGGGCTCCACCCACAGGAAAGGAGCTGTGTGTCGGGTGGGGACCATGGGCCCCACTAGGTCAGGGCCTGTGGCCAGGACACTGGGTTTACCTCTCTTCTCTTGTAGCGGGGATCTGACGAGCTCTTCTCTGCCTGCGTCACTAACGGACCCTTTATCATGAGCGGCACCTCGGCTTCCACAGGTAACCCCCACCCGCCCACTGCTCTGCCTGGTCCCTGCGCCTGCCTACTGCACAGTCCTGGGAGCCAGGTGTGGGGACCACTTCAGCCTGGGAACCTCTTGGTGCCGGGGAGGGCCCCGCTCTGAGGGAGCCTGGGGTGCCCTATGTGACTCAGTGCTTTTTTGCAGCAAATGGAAACGACAGTAAGAAGTTCAAGGGGGACAGTAGAAGTGCGGGCGTGCCCTCCAGGGTGATCCACATCCGCAAGCTGCCTGGCGATGTCACCGAGGGGGAGGTCATTTCCCTGGGGCTGCCCTTTGGAAAGGTCACCAATCTCCTGATGCTGAAAGGGAAGAACCAGGTACAAGGCCTGGGCCAGTTGGGGTGGGTCTCAGAGGCATCCCTGGTATGAGTCAGCTCACCCTGTTCCCATGCCCAGGCCTTCATCGAGATGCACACAGAAGAGGCTGCCAACACCATGGTGAACTACTACACATCGGTGACACCTGTGCTGCGCGGCCAGCCCATCTACATCCAGTTCTCCAACCACAAGGAGCTCAAGACAGACAGCTCCCCTAATCAGGCGGTGCGGCACCCTCAGGCGTGGGTGGGTCGGGGCAGGGTGGGGCAGGTGGGGTTGGGGCTGGGGGACTCACGGTGCTGTCCCCACAGCGAGCCCAGGCAGCCCTGCAGGCTGTGAACTCAGTCCAGTCAGGAAACCTGGCCCTGGCAGCCTCGGCTGCGGCGGTGGATGCAGGCATGGCCATGGCTGGCCAGAGCCCAGTGCTTAGGATCATTGTGGAGAACCTCTTCTACCCAGTCACCCTGGACGTGCTGCACCAGGTGAGGGGACTGGACTTCAGCTGTGGGCAGTGGGCTGGTGCCTGGGCCCAGGCTGACCCACCACCTTCTCCCACAGATCTTCTCCAAATTCGGCACCGTTCTTAAGATCATCACTTTCACCAAGAACAACCAGTTCCAGGCGTTGCTGCAATACGCTGACCCCGTGAGCGCCCAGCACGCCAAGCTGGTGAGTGGTCCCCAGGGCAGCCGTGCCTCTGGCTGCCAGGCGCCTGCTGACAGCCTCCTCGCTGTCCCCACAGTCGTTGGATGGCCAGAACATCTACAACGCATGCTGCACGTTGCGCATCGACTTCTCCAAGCTCACTAGCCTGAACGTCAAGTACAACAATGACAAGAGCCGTGACTACACGCGCCCTGACCTGCCGTCCGGTGACAGCCAGCCCTCGCTGGACCAGACCATGGCTGCTGCCTTTGGTGAGATGCCGGGGGCAGGCCACCCGGGCAGGACTCGTAGTTCAGGCTAGGCGCCCACACAGCCCACCCCGCAGTTGCGGGTGGGGCCCTGGCAGCCGGCTCGCACCCGTGGGTGCGATGATTAGTGTCTCGTTTGTTTCTAGGTGCGCCTGGTATAATGTCAGCCTCTCCGTATGCAGGAGCTGGTTTCCCTCCCACCTTTGCAATTCCTCAAGCCGCAGGTACTCACACACTCGCCCCAGCGCCGCCTCTGCATGTCCACATCTCGCCAGTAGCTCTGCTTCCCCGGCGGCCAACGTGGCGCAGTGCGGGGGGCCAGCCTCCTGGGCGCGGAGTCTGGACAGGGCAGGCGTGGCTGGGCTGCTGAGCCCGCTGAGGACCAGCGCCTGTGGTTGAAGGGATGCGCCCCTAGTAGTGCATTTTGAGCGGCCTGGTAAGCGGAGTGGCATGCGCTGGGTGAGCACACCTGAGCGTCCCTCCCGGGGGCCAGGCGCCTGGCGCCCACACGCGGAATAGTCTTGAGCCTTTTCTCCCGCCCGGCATGCTGTTTGCATGGTGACAGACACCTGCGTGCACGCACAGCCGAGGCCACCGGGCTCGATCCTGCGTCTGAGAAGCCTGAGTCTTCTGTGTTGTTGGCACATATAGGTGGTCAGGCCAGTACTCTGAGGAGCATGGAGGGTTGCGGGACTGGGGGCCAGGCTGATGCCCCCACCCACCCCTCGCATCTCTTGTTTGCATGAGGATGGGCAAGACCGATTACCTTGTGGAGACTGTGGGCACCACACTTAACTAACCCCATTCACCCTACAGGTCTCTCTGTTCCTAATGTGCATGGGGCTTTGGCCCCTCTGGCTATTCCATCAGCAGCGGCGGCAGCAGCAGCAGCAGGCCGGATCGCCATCCCAGGCCTAGCGGGGGCAGGCAACTCTGTCCTGCTGGTCAGCAACCTCAACCCCGAGGTACGTGGCGCCTCCAGTAATTAGGAGTTGGGAATGCCCCCAGTCCTAGTGCAGATGGAGCCTCTGACCGGGCACTGGGCTCTGGAGCTGGGCCAGGCCCAGCCAGTGCCCGTGGGCGTCCCCATCCTCCTCTCTGTGCTGACGTCACTCACTGCTGCCTCCTTTCCCGCAGTGCTTGGAGTTTTCTTGTTTCCTTAACATCTTAATTTACGTTCCTAATTTCATGATGTTGAGAGTTGAAGCATTTGGTACATGAGAACAAACTTGAAATTTCCAGCCCAGCGAACCTTGGTCTGCAGAGGGGCGCCTTGAGGGGAGGGTGCAAGCGGAGGCCACCCGCTAGTCCCTGAGTTGGCAGCCAGGCCTTGCTTGTTTCAGGGCTGGGTTAGCTCAGGGAGCTGGGGTCCAGTGAGCGAGGCTCAGTATTTGCTTCTCGAGAGACGGGGTTCTTGTTTAATGAGCTGCTCTCCTGCCTGTCTGACCTCGTGTGACTCTCGGTCTCCCCAGTCCTGTCCCAGTTCCTCTGGCCAAGCTGTCCGCTCGCAGCACTCGGCGAGCCTGACTGGAGGCTCCGGTGCGGGCTGAGGAGCCGGTTCCTCGAGGGCCTGGTTGGGGGAGCGAGTGGGGGGCCAGCAGGCGCCGCCTCCTCCCCGCGGAGGGTGCTCTGGCTGTCTGCCCGGCGTGTGGCCTGTAATGTGTGTGGTCTTGACTGATGGGGCACCGCGTGTTTTCTTATGTATTTACTGACCTGTGTTTTTGCTACTTTTTTTCTTTTCTCCCCTTCCCCTTTCCCAATTTTTTTTCTTGCCCTGATCCGGAATTTCTTTGCCAACTGACTGCACGGTACTTCTGCTTCCTGTTGTTGCTTGAAACAAAACAAAACCATAAATAAATAAAAAAACAAAATTCCCCCTCAAACCCTGCTCTCCGGAAACCAACCTGCCCTTGAATATTAACATCCTGACAACTTCATCATCCATCAACCTGCACGCCTGTGGGGCTGCCTCCTCGTGGTGGACGATTGGCAACTCGCCCCCTGACCTCTCCCTTTCCCTGTCCCTCGCTGCCTTGCTCTGCTGTCCTCTAAAGAGAGTCACACCCCAAAGCCTCTTTATTCTTTTCGGTATGTTATCGTTCACACTTTTATTACCTTGTTTTCATGTAATTGAGGTGGTTGTTACGCCCTGAGATTCCGATGCGTGCGGTCTGGGCTGCGGTTTGCGTATTTATTTGGACTCTATAGAGCATGGTTCCCTACCCGCATGCCGTTGGCAGCGTAAATGTGTCGGTAGCATGCTACAGGATGGTTCCTTGGCAATTGACCTTTCCTGGATTTTATGGCTTCTTTGCGGAAGGCAGCCCTCCCAGTCATGCTCCCTGTGTCTAGACAGGTTCTCAGAGGCAGAATAAGCAAACTGGGGAGAGCCAGCCCTGTGTGGGAGTGTGGGTTGCGGGGACGGTGGGTGGGCGGCTGGGGCCTGGGGCTCAGCCTCCTGTCCCTGTGCTCTTGAAGGCGTGTATGGAGATGTGCAGCGCGTGAAGGTCCTGTTCAACAAGAAGGAGAACGCCCTGGTGCAGATGGCTGACGGGAGCCAGGCCCAGCTGGGTAAGGGGTGGCCGGGGAGGGCGGGGCTGTGGGTGGTGCCCAGGGCCCTCAGGTGACGTATGCTGTCTCCCCCCGCCCCTGCCCCCGCCCCTCCTAGCCATGAGCCACCTCAATGGGCACAAGCTGCACGGAAAGCCAGTGCGCATCACACTCTCTAAGCACCAGAGCGTGCAGCTGCCCCGCGAGGGCCAGGAGGACCAGGGCCTGACCAAGGACTATGGAAACTCGCCCCTGCACCGCTTCAAGAAGCCTGGCTCCAAGAACTTCCAGAACATCTTCCCACCCTCGGCCACTCTGCACCTCTCCAACATCCCGTGAGTGCCTCTTGCCTCTCAGATGCTTCCATCATCATATCCCTCGTTTCTGCCCCTCCCCAAATCCCTGGACATTCCTAAGGGAATGACCTTGACCTTGCACACATGGGCTCACACCTCTCTCTACTTGCAGGCCCTCCATCTCTGAGGATGACCTCAAGATTCTTTTCTCCAGTAACGGCGGGATCGTCAAAGGGTTCAAGTTCTTCCAGTGAGCAGAGTCCCCTCCCCCACTGCCCCTAGGCTCCCTGGCTCCTTGCTGTTCCTCATGCCTGTGTTCCCCCACTCCTTGCAGGAAGGACCGCAAGATGGCGCTGATCCAGATGGGCTCAGTGGAGGAGGCCATCCAGGCGCTCATCGACCTGCACAACCATGACCTGGGTGAGAACCACCACCTGCGGGTGTCCTTCTCCAAGTCCACCATCTAGGCCGCCACCCAGGACCAGCCTGCCGGGCACCCGGCGACAACTTCCATCATTCCAGATAAAAAGCCACTTTAAAAAGCAGCTGAAGTGACCTTAAAAGACCAGAGATTTTATTTTTTTAAAAGAGAAATCAGTTTACCTGTTTTTAAAAGAAATTAAATCTAATTCACTTGCTCACCTTGGGGAGGTGGGGTGCCAGCCTCAGGCTCTTGGTGACGGTGGACGGCACCACCCGCCCAGCCCCTGCCCGTGCCTTCTGCCGCCTGCAGGGCGGGCGCTCCTAAACCCCCACTCGGCTTTCTTGTGCCTTAAACCCACTGCCCTGGCAGGGCTTGTGGGGTCAGCCTCCCCTGGGATCATGTGCCTGGTCCACCCAATCCTTTAATCAAGTGTGTGATTCTCCCCCAGCCTTGGGGCCTCCCCGGACCCTTCCCTGTTGCTTCTTCAGCTTTGTTTTCACTGTAATCTCTGTATTATGCTTCAGTGCAGCTGCAGACACCTGTGCCTAGCAATATTTCCAGTTGACCAAATATTCTAATCTTTTTCATTTATATGCAAAAGAAATAGTTTTAAGTAACTTTTTATATAGCAAGATGATAAAAATGGTATGAGTGTAACCTAAACTTTCTCCTTGTGGTATGACCTTGTATACTGTACTTTTATTTTATTCCTTGTCATTGAGTTCGCAGGGCAGGATCTAGTTCCAGGGCAGACACAGCAGGGCCGGCATCTGCCGCCCGATGCCTTACTGACACCTGACTGTCCTTTCTCTGAGGACAAGTGCTCTTCAACTTTCAGGGTTTCTTTTTTTCCTGCAAATTTTGGACCAAAGTTTTGTTTCTGTTTTTTTCCTGCCTCTAATGCTGGGACCCCAGGAGGTGAGGCAACAGCCCTCTCCTCCGGTCTTCATGCCTCGTCCTGCACTCACGGGTCCAAGGGGTGCCCCGCACGCAGGCCTCTGCTGGCCAGCCCTCACTCGGGGCCTGAGCCTCAAGTTTCCATGTTGGGGTGGAACAAGGGTGTAAATATTTATAATTTTTTATACCTGTTGTAAGACGTGAGGGGCAGCAAATGCGGTTTTTTATGGTGACAGATGTATATTTTGATAACAGCAATTACAGGCTCAGTATTGTAAGGAGCACGGCAGGCCCCGCCCGCTGCCGGCTTGTAATGCAGAGAGAACTGAATTAAAGCGATTTTATAACAATTCCTACCTTTTCTGTAGGCTCTTTTTTCCTGTCCACATGTAGAAGGCGGTCTGGCCAGTCTGTACTGGACTCTGAATAAACTCTCTGTATCCTGCACTTGATTCCCCTCTTTATTGGGCCTGTTGGTTTCACTGCTGTTTCCTCTTCTGTAAACTCAGCCATGTTAGCCTTCACTTGGGGGGGGGGGGTTCGGCCCCACCCCTACGCCCAGTACTTCAAAAAGACTCAGACTGCGAGCTCTTATCCATGATCACCTTTTATTGTCTACCAGGACCCCTCTGCCCCACCCCCTACCCCCGCCCTCAGTCCTTGAACCTGCGTGCAGCCTGCATCTTCCGGTAGTAGCTCTCAGCCTCTGCCTCTGCTGCTTCCCGATCACCAAGCGCTGGGCCTGCTTTGCGCCGCAGCGTTGACTCCCGGCTGCCTGGTCCCAGCACACCATCAACTGCGCCCAATGGGGGCAGCCCCTCACCCGTGGCCAGGTTGACAGTGGCCATGGCCCCAAACCGTGGCTCCTCCTGGTCCACGTCGCTGACTGACGAGCCTGGGGAGATGCCCGGGGGCTTAGCCCCACTGCGGAAGCTGCGGGCCAGGTCTCCCAGCTCATAGCCACCCTCTCCCTCCACCCCCTTGGCCCCAGCTCCTGCCGCCTTCCACTCCCAGGGCCCGTTACCCGCGGACAGGTGGACCACAGGGTGGTGGGGTGCGTGTGCGTCAATGGTGACGATGCTGGCAGAGTCACGGTCAGACGGTGACCTGTACTGGGAGGAGTCAGAACTGGCACTGGATGAGGAAGCTGTCTCGGCTGCCTTGGGGCCAGGTGCACCTGGAGCCTTGGACATCGCAATGACCTGTAGCAGCCGGGGTGGGTTGGCCATGCGGGGCTGGGCCGGGGCCGTGGCCACCGCGGCTCCACTCTTCTCAGCCATCATGAGCCACTTGGCCCGTACGGCTGCACTGCTGCTGGGGGACAGGCCAGCTGCTGCCTGGACCCCCTCCTCAGGGATATGAACCAGAGGTTGCGGTCCGGCCCGAGGTGGCAGGATGACACGTGGCCCAAGCCCTGGCCGAGCCTGGACTGTGGGGTACAGCGAGGGAGGGGCTGGACTCCCTTCCTCCCCCTCCTCCTCCTCTTCCTCCTCCTCGTCCTCCTCCTCTTCCTCCTCAGCCATGGGCTCTGCGGGTGCCCGCAGGTGTGCAGGGCTACCCTCGTCTGGTAGCCCCAGGGCTCGGCCCTCCAGCGACTTCTGCTTCCATTCACTAATGAGCTGCTTGGAGCGGGAAGCGTCCAGTGGAACATGGATGGTCATGTGGCGGCGGGCAGGGTCGTCTAGCGAGGGCGTGCTGACACGGGGCAGTGTGTGGCTGAAGGTCACCATGTTCTCCTTGCCCATGGGGCTGCGCGGGGCCAGGAGGTCCACATCTACACTGGCCCGCTTTAGGCTGCCCAGCGAGGTCTTGTCGCGGGCCACGGGCCGGGGCACACCCTCCAGCCGGCTGGGTGGACCTAGCTCATCAGTGCTCACAGACTTGTTCTGCTGGTACACCGAGTCATGGCCCCGCTGGGTCAGGGCCCTTAGCGCATCCTTAGTTGGCACTGGGGCCACTGGTCTCTCTGCCGGTGGGGCCTGGAAGTTGCCCACTGCATGGCAGGCCTAGAGATGAGATGGAGACTGGGTGTAAGGCCTGTGGCTGGAGACCAGGGTCCCCACCGGGCCACAGGCCTTGAGGGTGAGAGAGGGGGAAGTCCACCTTTCTCCCCACAGGACAAATTCTGGCTTCTGGTTACTTTGCACATTTGACAAGTCTGGGCTCATGAGAGTCTACCTCCAGCTCCCAAGGAAGAAGATGGCAGCATCCCCCTGGGCAGGGGGGGCTGGCCTTCCCCCTCGGGCCTCCCTATTCAGCCCCTCACCAGGTAGGCCGCTATGCCAGCCCCAATGAGGAAGCCTGCGTAGACGTCCACCGGGTGGCTGCGGTACTGCGTGATCTGAGTGAGGCCGCAGACGCCCGCTGCAATGGCGAAGGAGAATACCAGGATGGGCTTCAGCAGCTTGGTGGTGTCCGAGATGACCGAGTTGAAGTACATCTGCCGGGGGACAGGTGGGTGGTCAGGGCAGTTGGTCCCTGTGGGGTATCTAGGGTGCGGGGCAGCACTCACCGACACGTAGACAGCAGCAAAGGCAGACAGAGTGGCATGCTGGGATGGGAAGGTCTTCCTGCAAGAAACACCCATGTGAGCCCTGAGGCTCTGGAACTTGCCTTAGTTTCCCCACATGCTTGTTGG
This sequence comes from Neotragus moschatus, assembly GCA_006410615.1. Lineage (NCBI taxonomy): Eukaryota > Metazoa > Chordata > Mammalia > Artiodactyla > Bovidae > Neotragus > Neotragus moschatus. The sequence goes on along the minus strand of SJYA01001081.1, from coordinate 1,749,232 downwards.
GACAGGGCCAGGCATGCTCACCTGGCAGACAAGATGGCATGGGTGTCATGGCCAGAACATATATCCTGTGTGATGTAGGGATTGGCCTCACATGACGTGCCCAGCAGGGTATAGTTGGGTTTGCAGACAGTCAGGAAGAAGGGTGCGTGATAGCCCGTGGCCAGCTGGATCACGTCGGTCACCAGGGCCGTGGCACATAGGCCAAACACGTGGACACCTGTGGGGTGGGAGTGCAAGGGCCAGACACGGGAGCTGGGGCCAGACCCACCACCCTCAGTGTGCAGATGCCATGGGGGACTCACCTACAAAGCGCACTGTCCGCCGAAGAAAGGAGTTGAAGTTGCAGCCACCGGCGTGGATGCTGCCCTCGGGCCCACCCAGGCCCCCGCTGCGGCCCCACAGCCGGGATTGTAGACAGTACAGCATGCCCTCACCCACCATGATCTGTGGATATGGAGGTGCTCAGCAAGGCTCCGGCTGGGGGCACACAGCCAGCCCCACCCTGCCCCGCGACTCACCGAGGCTGCGGGTGCAGCAAAGGCCAAGCTGAGGAGCATAAGCAGTGGAATGAGCTCTTCACTTGTCTCCACGTAGGGCATGGACAGCGTGCGGTCATAGCACTGGAAGCCCACCTTAGCCGGCTTGAAGAGGTCAGTCAGCTCCAGGAAGTAGAGGGACACGATGGAGGATGCCACTATGGGCAGCTGCAGGAAGAACGCTGGCCAGGGTCACACCACACTCGTTCACTGAGTGAGTCATCCACCCACAAATTCAGTCCCGTCACTGACTCGTCCACCCATCCGTGCTGTTCACCCAATGATCAGCTCATTCATCAACTGAGTCACCTACCACCCATCTGTGCATCTAACAGAGCCATTCCTGCACCCAAGATTCAATCCACTAATCACCCTATCAACTTCCAACATCCATAGTCATTTTCCATCCATCTGATCCCCACCCATCTGTCTATCCACTGATCTTCCCTTCCTTCTATCCATCCATCCATCTTCATCATCCATCCACCCATCATCCATCCATCATCCCATTCATCCACTCATCCAATTATCCTTTAATCCAAACACCTATCCTCCGCCCCCTAAATTCCAACATCCATTCATCCAATTATTCATTTTCCATAATGGAAAAGACAGACTACCCATCTGTCCATCCATCCACCCACCCTCCGTTCTATCCATCCATCCATATACACATCCCTTCTGTCCTTACATCATCCATTCAATCTCCCATCCATCCACCCCTCCTTCCTTCATGTATTCATCCATCCACACCTACTTCCTTCCATCTGGCCACCCATCCATCCATTCACTTCCTCTCCCATCCATCCACCCTCCTTCCTTCCTTCATGTATTCACCCATCCATCCACCATCCATTCATCTACCCATACCTGTCCCCTTCCATCTGGCCACCCATCCATCTATCCACTCACTCTCCCATCCATCCATCTACCAACCTGCCATCCCCCCCTCCCAAAATAAATCCACCATCCATCCATTACCTATTCATTCAATCATCCCTCCATCCTTCAACCTCCATCTATTCATTTATCCATTTTCTAACCATCAAACCACTCACCCATCTGTTCTTCCATCCACCCATTCTCCCATCCATCCTTCCATAAATTTCTATCAGCCATCCACCTCCATCTATCCACCTACCTATCCATTCACCCATGATTCATTCCTTCCTTCCCTCCACTCACTCATCCATCCACCCACCTGCCTACTCACTTGCCCATGCTTCCATTCATCCTTCTGCCCACCACTCATCTACTCACCCACCCTTCCTTCCTTCCATCCACCCATCCTCACATCCATCCATGAACCAACTATCCATCCACTTACCATCTATCCATCAGCCCACACATCCAATCATCAATTTGTCCAACTANATGCTTCCATTCATCCTTCTGCCCACCACTCATCTACTCACCCACCCTTCCTTCCTTCCATCCACCCATCCTCACATCCATCCATGAACCAACTATCCATCCACTTACCATCTATCCATCAGCCCACACATCCAATCATCAATTTGTCCAACTACCCATCCCTCTATCCACCAACTTCCAATTCTTTCTATCCATTTATCCATTTCCCATCCATCAGGCCACCCAGCCAGCCACATTACCCATCCTGCCATCCATCGTCCTCCATCCTTCCTTCCACCCATCAACTTAACCCACCCATCCACTCACCCATTGACCCGTCCCTCCATCAACCCATCCATCATTCATTTATTCAACAACATCCACCCATACACTCACAACAACCTTCCATCCATTTATTCATTATCCATCCATCTGACCACCCATGCTCCCATGTACCACCCATCTATCCATGCCCTGACTATTCCACCCACCTATCATCCATCTATCCATCTTTCAACTCCATCCATCAATCCACCATTCATTCATCCATCCACTCATGCCTGTTGTTTCCTTCCATCCACCCATATATACATCTACTTACTCACCCATCTATCCACCCATCTATTGACCCACTCACCCACCATGCACCCACCCACCCATCCATCAACTCATTTATTTCCCCTAGTCAACTGTCATCCATCCAGTCCACCATCCATCCTCCCTTTTTCCCATTCTTCCAGGCAACCATCCTCCATCCATCATTCACCAATCAATCTACCTTCCATCCATCCACTCACATTTGCTTGCTTCTGTTTTCATTCCTTCTACCCATCCACTTACCCACTCACCCATCCTTCCATGCATCCATACACCCACTAATCACTTCATTCATTTCTCTCCAAGGCACCTTTGCTGCCTTNTTCACCAATCAATCTACCTTCCATCCATCCACTCACATTTGCTTGCTTCTGTTTTCATTCCTTCTACCCATCCACTTACCCACTCACCCATCCTTCCATGCATCCATACACCCACTAATCACTTCATTCATTTCTCTCCAAGGCACCTTTGCTGCCTTGAACAATCTGGGAAGGGCAGACAGGTTCTTGCCTCATGGCCTCTTCTCTCAGGGATGGATGGATGGATGGATGCACTTAGACCTGCCTCTGGGGTCCTGGCCCTCCTTGGAGACACCCTTCCTGGCTCCAGCCTGTTCATCTCTTCTGCTGCTGTTTCTCCTCTGCACCCCATACCGCTACATGCCAGCTTCACACTAAGCCCCGGGAACATGGGTGTTGGGCCTGAATAAATGAATTTTTATTTATAAATGAATTCTTTGAGTTGCTCATTCATACAACTGTCCTGCACAACCTGATCATGTGCCCCCAGGTGACAGGCATAGGGCACACGTGACGTTCTTTCTTGCTGAGAGCAGTTATGAGGAACAGGTGGGAGGTTGAGGTTCGGGAAAGCTGAGCTGCACCTGACCAAGTCACCGACAGTGCTCGAGGAGGGCAGTGGGGCAGGCTCTACACCGCCACTCACTCACCCACTCGTATTGCAAAGCACTGACTGAGCAGATTCCAATGGAGCAAACCCTCCCAGTGTCCTCTGCCTCCCCCCCTTCTGGTCCATGGGTCTCAAACTGACACATCCACTGGGGCCACCTCTGGGACCGGAGTGTAGGTGGGCACCTAAGGGGGCTCAGCTGCCTTGGGAAGCTCCCACCTCTATCTCTACAGTGCCTTGAGCGGAGCCTCTGCCCTCCATGCAATCCTGGCTAGAGGCTTCCAGAGGGAAAATGCCAAAGCTGGGTGAGCTGGGTTTGAAGGAGCTGGGCTGGTGTTCAAGGAGCATTTATGGAGCACCTGCTGCATGAAGGCAGGAGGCCCAAGGCGGCTAAGTGAAGCAGTTCATGGCCACCTGCCTGGGGTTGCATCACGACCCCTCTCCTTCCCTGTGCCTCAGTCTTCTGAGCTGAAAACAGGAACAATATAGTGGCCATCCCCCAGGATGTCTGAGTAGGACTGGACGAGCAAACACATTGAAAGAGACCTGGGTTCGATCCCTGGGTCAGGAAGACTTTCTGGAAAAGGCAGTGAAGTTGGTGATGGACAGGGAGGCCTGGCGTGCTGCGATTCATGGGGCTGCAAAGAGTCGAACACGACTGAGCAACTGAACTGAACTGAACCCACTCCAGTATTTTTGGACTTTCTAGGCAGCAGTAGTGGTAAAGAACTTGCCTCCCAATCCAGATGTTAAGGGATGCAGGTTCGATCCCTGGGTCTGGAAGATCCCCTGGAGGAGGAAATAGTACCTAGCAACCCACTCTAGTATTCCTGCCTGGAGAAGACCATGGACGGAGGAACCTGGTGGGCTACATACAGCCCACAGGGTCGCAAAGAGTCCGACACTATTGAAGAAACTTACCACGCACACACAAACATAACGCTGGCAGCACAGGAAATGCACATCAGGGCTGGGATATGGCTTTGCACCTCTCGGGTTGGTCAAAATTCAAACATCACCAACACAGGTGCAGACACGACTATGGGGAAACAAGCAAGTGTAGGGGCCTCAGTAGGAGGAATTTGGGGTCTTTCCACACCCTGCTCGCTAGAGATGCACAATGCAGACAAGCTCTGCATTCTGTGCAGGGTGACACAGGCCAAAGAGTTTATAGTCTCCTCCTAGGAATGTTTGTGAGACATCAAGACTAGGAACCCCCCCAAACGCCCAACTCCCTAGGGCTGGCCCTGGAGTACTACAGGGCAGTGAAAAATGATGGGGCGGTGGTAGATCTCTGCTAGAAACGCCAAGGCAGGGACTTCACTGGTGGTCCAGTGGCTAAGACTGCACTCCCAGGAGCCCAGGTTTGATCGCTGGTCAGGAAACTAGNTCATGTGCCCCCAGGTGACAGGCATAGGGCACACGTGACGTTCTTTCTTGCTGAGAGCAGTTATGAGGAACAGGTGGGAGGTTGAGGTTCGGGAAAGCTGAGCTGCACCTGACCAAGTCACCGACAGTGCTCGAGGAGGGCAGTGGGGCAGGCTCTACACCGCCACTCACTCACCCACTCGTATTGCAAAGCACTGACTGAGCAGATTCCAATGGAGCAAACCCTCCCAGTGTCCTCTGCCTCCCCCCCTTCTGGTCCATGGGTCTCAAACTGACACATCCACTGGGGCCACCTCTGGGACCGGAGTGTAGGTGGGCACCTAAGGGGGCTCAGCTGCCTTGGGAAGCTCCCACCTCTATCTCTACAGTGCCTTGAGCGGAGCCTCTGCCCTCCATGCAATCCTGGCTAGAGGCTTCCAGAGGGAAAATGCCAAAGCTGGGTGAGCTGGGTTTGAAGGAGCTGGGCTGGTGTTCAAGGAGCATTTATGGAGCACCTGCTGCATGAAGGCAGGAGGCCCAAGGCGGCTAAGTGAAGCAGTTCATGGCCACCTGCCTGGGGTTGCATCACGACCCCTCTCCTTCCCTGTGCCTCAGTCTTCTGAGCTGAAAACAGGAACAATATAGTGGCCATCCCCCAGGATGTCTGAGTAGGACTGGACGAGCAAACACATTGAAAGAGACCTGGGTTCGATCCCTGGGTCAGGAAGACTTTCTGGAAAAGGCAGTGAAGTTGGTGATGGACAGGGAGGCCTGGCGTGCTGCGATTCATGGGGCTGCAAAGAGTCGAACACGACTGAGCAACTGAACTGAACTGAACCCACTCCAGTATTTTTGGACTTTCTAGGCAGCAGTAGTGGTAAAGAACTTGCCTCCCAATCCAGATGTTAAGGGATGCAGGTTCGATCCCTGGGTCTGGAAGATCCCCTGGAGGAGGAAATAGTACCTAGCAACCCACTCTAGTATTCCTGCCTGGAGAAGACCATGGACGGAGGAACCTGGTGGGCTACATACAGCCCACAGGGTCGCAAAGAGTCCGACACTATTGAAGAAACTTACCACGCACACACAAACATAACGCTGGCAGCACAGGAAATGCACATCAGGGCTGGGATATGGCTTTGCACCTCTCGGGTTGGTCAAAATTCAAACATCACCAACACAGGTGCAGACACGACTATGGGGAAACAAGCAAGTGTAGGGGCCTCAGTAGGAGGAATTTGGGGTCTTTCCACACCCTGCTCGCTAGAGATGCACAATGCAGACAAGCTCTGCATTCTGTGCAGGGTGACACAGGCCAAAGAGTTTATAGTCTCCTCCTAGGAATGTTTGTGAGACATCAAGACTAGGAACCCCCCCAAACGCCCAACTCCCTAGGGCTGGCCCTGGAGTACTACAGGGCAGTGAAAAATGATGGGGCGGTGGTAGATCTCTGCTAGAAACGCCAAGGCAGGGACTTCACTGGTGGTCCAGTGGCTAAGACTGCACTCCCAGGAGCCCAGGTTTGATCGCTGGTCAGGAAACTAGATCCCACATGCTGAAACTAAAGATCCTGGATTCCACAACTAAGACCCTGGTTGAAGCCAAAAAAAAAAAAGGCTGAGGGCAGAATCTGCGTTTCTACAGGTGGTGGGGGAAGGGCTACATATGGTGAACTTGAATGGAAGGCTGGCTGTAGTCCTGTTGGACTCTGCCACCCCACAGACTGTAGCCCACCAGGCTCACTGTCCATGGTGATTCTCCAGGCAAGGATACTGGAGTGGGTTGCCCTGCTCTCCTGGGAATCTTCCTGATCCAGGGATTGAACTCACATCTCTTACTCTCCTGCACTGGTAGGCCAGTTCTTTACCACTAGCGCCACCTGGGAAGCCCAGGTGAAAGGTGAAAGGCTGGGTGAAAGGCTTTCTGGAAAGGGACACAGGTAGTGGGAAGTTGGGGGGAGCTGAGGATGAGGGGCTGCCTCCATGTGGCCCGTAGAACACTGAGGAGGAATAACCTACTGTAATAAGGATTCAAATGCAAACTTGAAAAACTAACCAGGTTTTCTGCCTGTAGGGGAGGTAACCAGCTGTCTGGGTGACCCTGCTCAGGGTAGGGTTGGGTACTATCTGCTCAGGTCCGGGGGACTTCTCCACCCACGCCCAGCCTGGGCCCCTCACTCCAGCGGGGTTTCCTGGTCTGGCGAGCAGGGGGCATTGTGGGTAACCCAGGTACCGATCAGGTGGATTAGCCTCACCAGCACTTCATTAGCGCTCAGCATGTGCCCGGTGGCTGCACTTTCTATCTTATTTTGCAGCACTCCTAAGGCCCTCACTACATGCGGAGTCTGTTCTGTCAGAGCGCAGGGAAGTGCACGAGCCTCCACGATTAGCAGAGGAGGAATTTCCATTCAGACACTCAGGCCTCCGGCCTTCACATTGCAGGAAGACATCGCATCTATACCGCGCCCCCCTCCCCGCCTGCCCACCGCGTCCAGCACCTTGCTCCAGCCCCTTCGTGCGAGCTGCTGACCCGAACCTCGGACTGAAGATCCCGCCTCGAGCATCCATCCAGCTCCCGCAAAACCCAGAACATTTTCTTGCAACTCCTACTCGTCCTGCAGAGCCCAACTGTTCTGACCACCCTCCCCGCCCTTCCGCACACCCAGGCCCCTGGCTGTGCTCGCTCCGGTCCCTCGGCGTGGAGGTCCCGAGGGCCGGCTGAACGGAGGCCTCCCCGCCCCCACCAGCGCGACCTCACCCCAGTCACCTCCACGAAGTAGAAGCAGGGCAGAAGCGTCATGCTGTCCTTCGGGCTTTTATTCTTCTCCTTGGTTGAGATCATGGTGCCGGGGGGCGCCACAAACCGTAGTTGGAGGGGACAAAGCCGCGCTGGAGGAGGGGAGTAGCAGACTGAGCCCTGGGGGACCAGGTGCCCGGCGCCCGCGGAGGAGGGGCGGGCCGGGATGCGCAGAAAACGCCCAGGGAAACTGAGGCCGCGAGGCGGGGGCCGCGGCCGCCCCTGGCGCACTGCGGTCCTGCCCAACCCTCCGGCTGCCTCCCCGGATGGAGGAGCCGTGAGAGGGCTTGGCAGAGAGGGCGGGGTCGGCCTGGTCGAGAGCCTCCGGGCTGGGGTCCCACCCGCGAGTCAGGACTGGGGCCTCCGGGACCCCGAGGGCCGGAGCCGGTGGAGGGGTGGGGTCCGCGCTCCGCCCGCAGGCCCCTCACCTGGCGCGCCCGCGCTCGGAGGGCGGAGCTGGCGGTGGCGGGGGCTGCGGCGCGGCTGGCACAAAGCCGGCCCCGCCCCCGCGGGGGCGGAGGGGGGCGGGGAGCGAGCGGCCCCGCCCGGCCTGAGACCCCGCGCCCGGAGGCCTGGAGGCTGCGCGAGGGGCCGGGGCTCTTTGTCTCGGCGCGTCGAAGGCGCCGCGCGCGTCCGTCGCCGTCCTCGCTTCCCGGCTCCGCGGCCTCGGTCTCTGGGATCTACGTCCCCCGCGGGAGGAGAGCACGAACCGGGGTCTGCGGGCTCCTCCCCTCCCGGGTGGCTCAGACGGTCCCGGGGAGCCCCATCCAGGCTGGACTCGGATAGGATCTCCGGGTCTCCCGCGTCTCTGCCCCCCTCCCCGGCACGCGTTTCCATGGCGAGTTCCCTGGGCGCCCGGGCCATCGGGAGACAAAAGAAGCTGGGGGTGGGGATGGGGGCGCTGTCTCGCTCCCGGGCCCGCGCCTCGCCCACCTGCCCTGCATCTTCCCTCAGCCACTCGGGGTCCACCCTCCACTGGTCGGACCGCTGCCCCTCGCCTGCCTCACAGCATCCGAGGCGCACGGCCCGGGATGCTCTGCGATGCGCGCGGGGCGGGAAGGCCCTCGTGGTGAATTCACGTGAGGCTCCTTAGGCAGCGCTTGCCGTTTGCAGGTGTTTCCACAGTCATGAGGGGTGGGGGCCAGCTAACCGTCGTTTAACAAATGGGGAAACAGGCAGGCCCCCGGGCACTTAAATCACTGTCCACAGTCTCCAGGCCCCAGACGGCAGGATTTTGTTCGGCTCGTTTTGTTCACTATCTCCTGTACACCTAGCCCGGTACAGTCTCGGGGGACCCGTCGAGAACCGGGACAGACTCTCAAAATCAGTCTCTCGGTTAAACGTCCAGTTGGATGGGGGTGGGGTGGGGGGGGTGGCTGCGCGGCCGGAGAGCCCAGTGTGTGTAGTCGTCCATACTCCAAACCCTTCCTAGCTGTGGCCCTTCTGTTAAGAGAATCAACTCCATGTGTCTTCAAAGATGATCTTCCATGTGGTTAAGGGTGGGGTCCAGAGAGCTGATCCCACCAGGGCCTCAGTTTCCTCACCTGGAAATGGGCATAACAAGAGGGCTTGGTGTAGGTGACACACTTGGCATGTCTGTTCCACCTCTCAGGCCTGACGCCCACCTGGACTCCGTTTCCCTGCCAGGCAGGGGCAGAGCCCGGGCTGGACAGCCGTTGGGAATCGCTGGTGTTGAAAGGTGACCACAAACTGTCCTCTGGAGGTAGGAGGAAGGGAAATGGGGCAATCATGCTTGATGCCTCCTGGGGGCCTGGGCAGAAATGAAGGGATGTCCCCAGAGACCTTCCTGACAGCTTGGGGAACCAGGAGAGAGTCTGGGGTACTATCAGGAGTTGGGGAGGGGGACTTCTTCCTCCTGTGGATCCCCAGTGGTGGAGAGGGAATGAGGTCCAGCTCTGTTGGTATGTGGCCCAGCAGCAGCCAGGGATGAGGGGTTGGGGGGTGGGGAGGGTGACAACTTGATTCTGGGCACTAGGGAGCCATGGCAGAGTTTAGAGCAGGCAAGAGGGTAGAACACACCAGGTGCTGCTCAGAGACTCCTGAACACATTAATACACTTGATGCTCAACACAGCTCTATGGGGGGAGGGGGGCCGTTAATGTTCTGCTGCACAGACAGGGAAACTGAGGCCCAAAAAGGGGCCCCTGAGGTCACCTAGTAGGAAGGGATGGACCTCTGGACCCCAGGGTCACCCAGCTCAACCGGCTGTGCTCTGAGCAAGACGGCAGCTGGGTCCAAGCAATGGACAGGGTGGGTGGCATGCTGGGGACTCTGGGCAGGGGGTAGGGGGGATGCATGGGTGGGATCCTAGGAGGGTGGAGATGGGAAGCAGTCTTGAGGGGCGGACACTGGACTGGGATAGAGTCTGGTCCTGGGGGCCGTGCTGGAGACACGGCTCAACTGTGGGACCATAACCACAGCAGCAGATCAGTCTGAACCCCAGAACCCCACCATTTCAGCTAGCCAGAGGACCCTGAGGCCTAGCAGGGGACTCTGATACCTGCTCCCTCCACCTTCCTCAGAACTGCCCTAGAACAGCCCCCCACAGCCCGGATCTGAGACGTGGGGTCCACCACCAGTCCAACCTCTTGGTGTCACCTTGGAAATAAATCTTTAAAAAAAAATTTCACCTGAGATGGAAAAAAAAAAATTTTTAATTAAAAAAATAAATAAATAAAAATAAATTTTTTAAAAATTGAGGCGTCAGAAGACTTCCCTGATGGTCCAGTTGTTAAGAATTTGCCTGCCAGTGCAGGGGATGTGAGTTCAGTCCCTGGTCCAGGAAGATCCCACATGTTGCAGAGCAACTAAGCCCATGTGCCACAACTACTGAGCCCAAGTGTGGAAACTGGTGAAGCCCACATGCCCTAGAGGCCGAGCTCCACAAGAGAAGCAACTGCAGTGAGAAGCCCCCGCAATGCAACTAGAGTAGTCCCTGCTCACTGCAACTAGAGAAAGCCCACATGGCAGCAAAGACCCAGCACAGCCATAAGTAAATACATAAAAACTGAGGTGTCAAAAATAAGTAAAAATTTTAAATTGATGTGAAATTCACATGACATAAGATCAGCCATCGTAAATTATACAATCCACTGGCTTTTGGAACATTTAGAGTTGTGCAACCACTTAATTCTAGAACATTCCATGTCCCCAAAGAAACCCTGTTTCCTTTAGCTATTATTTCCCTAACCCTCTAAACCCCCAGTCCCTGACAACCAGGAACCCACTCTCTGTGTCTGTGGATCAAAATGTTCTGGACGTTTCCCATCAGTGGAATCACACCCTGTGTGTCTTTCTGTGTCTGCTTCTCTCACCGAGCATCATGTTCTCAGGGTTTGTCCACGTGGTAGCCAATGTCAGGGCTTCACCCCTCTTCACAGCTGAGGGATGCTGTCATGTGTGGAGGGACATGTTTGTCTGCTGAAGGGCATTTGGTTGCCTCCAGCTCCTGGCAGCTGTGACTCACTGTGAACATGCGTATGCAGGTTTCTGGGCCCTGTTTTCAGTTTTTCTGGGCCTGCACCTTCGAGTGGAGCTGCTGAGTAACAGGATAATTCAGTGTTGAAGGAGCTGCATGGCTTTGCCTAGCGGCTGCAGGGTTTCACATCTCAGCCACTGTGTCCGAGTTCCAATTTCCCACCTCCTCACCAACACTGTGTTTGTTCTGCCCTTTTCATCCTAGACATCCTAGTGGGTGTGAAGTGGTGTCTCACTGTGGTTTTCATTTGCATTTCCCTGATGACTAATAATTTTAAGCATCTTCATGGCATGTTGGCCATTTGTGTATTTTGGGAGAAATGTCTATTCAAACCCTCTGCCCAGTTTTAAGTGGATGGTTTGTTTTTGTTGTTGAGCTGTGAGAGCTCTTTATATATTCTGGATATGCAACCTTGTCTTCCTTTCCGCTTGGCCTCATCTCTTGCTCAGGTACTGGATGCCTAAAACTTCTGAAGACCCTACTTTGAGGCTGGAAAAAGGCAGGCAATGTCTCCAGAATCTCAAGGCTCTGGGGGCTCCACGCACCTGCCCACTATATAGATGCACAGACTAAGGGCAGGTGAGGGACCCAGCCACATACCTACAGATAAAAATCCTGTAGGTAAAAAGCTGGCCACAAAAGGCCACAGAGTGTGCGTGATTCCACTGATGGGAAACGTCAAGAACAGGCAAATCCACAGGCACAGAAAGTGGGTTTATGGTTATCAGGAGTTGGAAGACAGGGTGTGACTTCCGATAGCTACTATTTTCTTTTGGGGTGATGGAATGTTCTAAAATTGGGGTGATGGCTGCATAACTCCGTGAAGATACTGAAAACCATGAAACTGCACGCTTTAATTCAGTGAATTGTGTGGTACTTTAATTGTATCTCAGTAAAACTGTTTAAAAAGAAAAAAAACAGGGACTTCCCTGGTGGTCCAGCAGCAAAGATTCCACGCTCCCCCAATGCAAGGGGTCCAGGTTCAGTCCCTGGTAGGGGCACTAGATCCCACATGCTGCAATTGAAAGATCCCATATGCCCCAACAAAGATCCGGCACAGCCAAATAAGAAAATAAAAAGCAGTAAAGAACACACACACACAAAGCCAGCAGGACTCAATCCAGGTGGACAGTGGTGGGCCCCGGTGCTCAGGCTAGTAACCTGGGCAGAGCCACGAGTGGCGGCTGGGTGGTGGCCTGACCCACACCGAGGGGTGGCCCAGTATCCAGAGGGGAAGACAGAGAGTGCAGGCTGGCACTTAGAGGATCCAGGCAGGTTCCAGGAGCGGCCAGCTGGGGAGGTTTTGGGCAACTTCCTCTGCTCCTGCCAGGAGAGGCTGGGCCTGAGCGGGTGTGCGCTAACAGCCGAGGCCCCAGGGTATAAGGGCGCCCTGTCCCCAGCCACGTTCAGCAGCCCCATCATGACAGCACTCAGACTCCTGGCTGTGCTGGCCAGCCTGCTAGCAACCTCCAGGGCTGGTGAGTGCTCGCCCCAGACCAGGCATCTGCATCTGTGTAGAGATTTAACTGCAGGGGACAGGCCTGGGGGAGAGGGACTGGTGGGTGCCAGCCCCAGCTTCCCAGACACAAGGCTCAGGGAGGGACAGTGAAGCAACCAGGCCCAGGCCACACAGGCAAGCTGGCCCTGACCAGCCTTGGGAGGATGGGGACCTGTCCTTTTAGGGAACAGGGGTGCGGGAGGCTGGGGTCTCCCTGGGTATGGGGCTGAGACTGGGGGGCTGCAACACACCCTCCTCTCCCCCCAGGCTTGGCCCCTCTGGTGGACATAGTGGGCGGCAGGAAGGCCCGGCCGCAGGAGCTCCCATTCCTGGCTTCCATCCAAAACCAAGGGAGGCACTTCTGTGGGGGCGCTCTGATCCACCCCTACTTTGTCCTGACAGCGGCCAGCTGCTTCCAGAGCCGGTGAGCTGGGGGCCATGGAGTGGGCAGGGGGGCTGGGAGAGGGAGAGAGCTCGGAGGACGGGGGTGGGGGGGAGTGGGGGTGTGGGTGTGCCTCTGGCAGGTGAGGAGGAGAGGGGCTTGGCAAGGGGGGCTGGTCTTAAGAAGGGTTGAGGGGCTTAGAGAGGGAAATGGGGCCCTTGAAACAGCGAGATGCAGCTATAGAAGGAGGATGAACAGAGGCTGGACCATCACTGATGCTCTTCCTCTGGCTCCTGGGCTGCAAGCCAGCAGGCTGGTAACTCCCTACCTTATTTGCAAGCCTGTCCCCGTGTAAGTGCCGCCCAGTGGGTGTAGAAGGCTAGGGGCTTCTGGGGAAACCCAGCCTGGTATTTGCCCCCGCCACTCTTAGGAACACTGGGATTGCCACTGTGGTGCTGGGTGCCTATGACCTGAGGCGTCGGGAGCAGGCCCAGCAGACATTCTTCATCAGGAGCGTCAGCGAGAATGGCTATGACCCCCAGCAGAAGCTGAACGACATGCTGCTGCTGCAGGTGGGGAAATGAGTGGGGAGCTGGTGTCGGCCTGAGGGGCTAAGGGGGAACAAGCCATGTGCACAGAGCCTAGTGTGTAAATCGTACAGCCAAGTCCACTTAGCCAGCCTCTGGATCCTGGACACTGAAGTTGTTTCCAGACGTTTTTGTTATGACAGAATCACAATGAGTTTTTGTGCATATTTCTTTGTGAAAGTTTTCCCAGAGCAGCCACAACAGCTGAGCCAACTTACTCTCCCATTAGCAAAATTTAAAACTGCCCGTTTCTCCACATCTTTACTGACACTGCATATTATGATTTTTAAAATTTTTCTGCCGGTGCTCACTTTGGCAGCACATACACTAAAATTGGAACTATACAGAGAAGACTAGCATGGCCCCTGCGCAAGGATGACATGCAAATTCGTGAAGCATTCCATATTTAGGAAAAAAATTTTTTTTTTCCTGCCAATTCTGACCAAGGGTGGAGGGTGGTGCTTTGTTTTATCTGCGTCTCCTGGGCGAGCTCTTCACCTTCATGGTCTCTCAATCACATTTGCAGTAAGGACAACTGATTCCTTCTCTGGAGGAACCAGAGGCCCAAAAGGTAAAGTCATTTGGCCAGGATGGAGGAGCCTGGTGGGCTACAGTCCATGGGGTCGCAAAGATTCGGACACGACTGAGCAACTTCACTCACTCACTCACTCCACAGCAGGTTACTGCCTAAACTGGGGTTTGAACCCAAACTGCTTTCCAGATCAGAACTCATGTTGCTGTCTCTCTGGCTCCCAGCTGGGCCCCAGTTATGCCCTCTCCTGACCCAGTTTCCCTCACCAGCTGGACCGTCAGGCCAACCTCAACAGCGGCGTGGCGCTGGTACCACTGCCAGAGCAGAACGCCACAGTGGAACCTGGCACCAGGTGCCAGGTTGCAGGCTGGGGTGCCCGACGGCATAGGGGGCGTCTCTCCCGAGTTCCAAGGGTCCTCAATGTTACCGTGACACCTGCAAACCAGTGTCGCCCCAACAACGTGTGCACTGGCGTCCTCACCCGACGGGGTGGCATCTGCCAGGTACCCACTGGGTGTTATCTGGTGTGGGCTCGGCGTGGTAGGGGAGGAGGGGTCTTGAGAGGTCGTGAGCTCCTCTTGGGAGGAGAGAAAGCAAGTTCAGAACTCACCCTGGGATTAAGTATTCAATTAGAACTGGATGTTTCAAATATTGGAGCCTGAGAAACAGTATTTATTCAACTCTGCCTGCCAAGCCCTATGCTGGGGGCTGGAGACACAAGGGGGAACAGGAGGGACTGCCCTTTTGGAGCCAGGAGCTCCCATAGCTTGTGGTTGAAGGGCTTGGGCATCAGCTATTAAGACAGGGATGTGAAAAAAAAACCAAAAGACAGGGGTGTGCACCAGGCCGGTCCAGCCTGGGGCCTTAGGAAGTTGAGGAGGTGGGGCGGCATTTGAGACCCGAGCTGCGAGCAAACGTAGAGAAAAGCACAGGAAAGGGCCAGGGGCATGAGCAGGTTCTGTGGGGGGCAGGGGTAGTGTTCTGGGCAGGAGCGGAGTGGAGGGCTGGGCCTGGGGTGCCCTGACCCTCCTGCTGCCCCTGCAGGGGGACGGCGGCACCCCTCTCGTCTGCAACGGCCTGGCACACGGTGTGGCCTCCTGGTCCCGGGGGCCCTGCGGTAGGGGCACCGACTTTTTCGCGCGTGTGGCCCTCTTCAGGAACTGGATCGACTCAGTTATAAACCAGCCGGCTTGATGGACCCTGTCCAGCCTGCAGGGGGCGCTGCGCAGCCAGAGCTCAGCCCCCACCTGCACGCTACGTGTCCATCCCGCGGCCCTACCCCGGCCCCCGCGGTTGTGACTCTAATAAAGGATCTGTCCCCATTCTGCCCACGGCGCCTGACTCTGCTGTTTGGGGGCGGGCGGGGGCTGGGGGCCCAGTGCCAGGACCTCTGCCCACAAGAGTGGCATCCACCCCAGGGGTCTCCACTCAGGGAATCTGATCGCGGTCCTCGGAACCAGGGGCTCTCGTGACCTCCACTCCACAGAGGCAGCACCGAGGCTCACAGAGACTGGGTGACTCCCCTGAGGCCACACAGCCAGGGCTCTGAACCCACACCTGTGAGATTATAGCCCCCATGAACCGTCTGTCGTGATGGTGGGGAATACAGTCACCCCTGGGGCTTTCCTGGTGGCGCAGATGGTGAAGAATCTGCCTGCAATCCAGGAGATGTGGGTTTGATCCCTGAATGGGGAAGATCCCTGGAGAAGGGAATGGCAACCCACTCCAGTATTCTTCCCTGGAGAATCCCATAGAAGGAGGAGCCTGGTGGGCTACAATCCTTGTGGTTGCACAGAGTGGAACAGGTCTGAGCAATTAACATTTCATTGCTACTACTGCTTGATGTCAGCAGAGGCTTGGCTCCAGGACCCTCGTGGATACCCAAATCCCTGAATGTTCAAGTCCCTTATATCAAGTGGTGTCATATTTGCAAGTGACCTATATACATCCTCTGTGCACTTTATATAATACAATGTCAACGCTCTGCAAATAGCTGCCTGCCTACAGCAAATTCAAGTTTTACTTTTTAGAACTTTCTGATAAATTTTTTCCAAATATTTTTGATTTGCGGTGGGTTAAATCGTGGGTATGGAACGTGTGACCACTGAGGGCCAGCTGTATATTGTACAGCGAAGTCAAGAAACACACGAGAAACTGGCTTTAGACTGCCACTTGGATCAGAAAGATAATGAGCCTGATATGAAAGAAACTAAAAAACAAACATTAAACAATACATATAATTATATAATAATGTATAGAACATAAATATACTTGTATAAAGAACCTATAAAACATAATAAATTTAACTGTATAAATGATATGTAAAACTTAATACCTATAATTTATTAAACTGAAATAAAATTATAAATCACAGACTTCCCTGAGGGCCCAGTAGCTAAGACTCCATGCTCACAATGTAGGGGGCCTGGGTTCAATCCCTGTTCAGGGAACTAGATCCCACATGCTACAACTAAAACCCGGCACAGTCAAATAAATATATATATATATATTTTTTTTTAAGTTAAATCTTACATTATATGTTAGTACCAATTACATATTATACACGCATTTTAAAAATAAACTTAGGAACTTCCCTGATGGTCCAGTGGTTAAGGATCTGCCTGCCAATGTAGGGGACACAGGTTTGATCCCTGGTCTAAAAAGATCCCACATGCTGAGGGTCAACTAAGCCCCAGTACTGCAA
Source organism: Neotragus moschatus (assembly GCA_006410615.1). Classification (NCBI taxonomy): domain Eukaryota; kingdom Metazoa; phylum Chordata; class Mammalia; order Artiodactyla; family Bovidae; genus Neotragus; species Neotragus moschatus. Next base: position 1,732,468 of record SJYA01001081.1, on the reverse strand, counting down.
ATACTGAAGCCCAAGCACCTAGAGCCTGTGCTCCACAACAAGAGAAGCCACCACAATGAGAAGCCTAAGAAGTGCAACAAAGAGTAGCCCCCACTCGCCACAAACTAGAGAAAGCCTGCATGTGGAGACACAGCACAGTCAGCACACTCAGCACAGTCAAAAATAAACAAAACATGAAACGTTATAAAAATACCTGGGGAATAACGAATCGATATTAAAAAAACTAAGATCATGACATCTGGTCCCATCACTTCATGGCAGATAGAAGGAGCAAGAGTAGAAGCAGTGACAGATTTTATTTCCTTGGGCTCCAAAATCATTGTGGGCGATGACTGCAGCCATGAAACTAGAAGACACTTGCTCCTTGGAAGAAAAGCTAAGACAAACCTAGACAGTGTATTAAAAAGCAGAGACATCACTTTGCTGACAAAAGCCCATATAGCGAAAGCTATGGTTTTTTCCAGTAGTCATGTATGGATGTGAGAGTTAGACCATAAAGAAGGGTGAGCGCCAAAGAATTGATGCTTCCAAATTGTGGTGCTGGAGTCCCTTAGACTGCAAGGAGATCATACCAGTCAATCCTAAAGAAAATCAACCCTGAATATTCATTGAGTTTATTGTTTTTCATAAGTTATTGATGAAATTCACGTAATATAACATTCACTTTTTTTAAGTGTACAATTCAAAATAGAACTAGTGTAATTCACTAGGCTGTGCAGCACTCACCATCCAAACCTCACTATCCAATGCCAGGACATTCCATCACCCCAATAGGAGCCCACTCCCATCCGCATCACCCCTCATCTCCTCCCCCACCCCATGGAACCCACTCTCTGTGTCTGTGGATCTGCCTGTTCTGGACATTTCCCATCAGTGAAATCACACCCTGTGTGTCCTGCCTGCTTCTCTCACTGAGCATCGTGTTTCCAGGGTCTATCCAGGTGGTAGCGTGTGTCAGGGCTGAGTGATGCTCCTGTGATGTGTAACCATCATCTGTGGATGGTCATCTGGGTTGGTTCCACCCTTGTTGTGAAGCAGGTTGCTATGGACATTCATGTACAAGTTCTACTTGAACATTGATATTTAGTACGATGATTTTACCAGGAGGTATATTGGGGGTTCATATGTGTCCTCTTTACAGAGAGGGAAACTGAAGCCCAGAGAGAAATGTGTGTCTCAGGAGCCCAGAAAAGTTCAGGGCCCCCACCTGTTCATTGTTCAGATGGGGAAACTGAGGCCCTGGAGGTTGGAATCCCACAGCAGAGGGTCCCAGCTTGGAGCCCCAGACACTGACACCCTCTAGGATGGAGTGTTTTCCTTTCTTAAAGAGAGAAGGAAAAAAAAGAGGCAGAAACTCTGAGGATAAGCCTCTCTCGCTCACCCTCCCTGGATCCTGGGTGTGTAGCTCAGGTCTGCTCGGCCCCCTCCCAGCTCCAGTTCCCGGCAAGACCGTTGTCTGTTGCGCCAGCCACAGTTGGAGTAGGAAGGGGACAAAGCCGCAGCAGCTTCCAGCCCTGCTTCCTCTCCACCGGTGGGCCTGATCCCCAGAGGCCCCAGAGAGTTCCCTTCAAGTTACAGCCCCCAGTGCCCCCAGCTCCCCACGCAGGCCCATACTGTCCCGTCTTCCAGACCAGCCTCTGTCTTCAGGAAGCCCCCCAGTCCTGCACTCACCTGCTGGCCCCCGTCCCAGGCCTGGAGCAGAGAGGCAGACCCCAGGCCATCTTCCTGTTGTGACTGATGCCGTGAACGCCCCCTGACTCTGAGGGGGTGAGAGCTCCCTGCCAGGACCTCCTGGGCCATTCTCTAGCAAAGTTATGTGTGTGTATGTTTCTTTTTCTTTCTTTGGATAAAGATTTATTAAATGTACTTCACATACCATACATACAACTTGCCCACTTAACAATTCAGTGGCATTTAGTACAGTCACAGGATTGTGCAACCACCACCTCTAATTCCAGAATATTCCATCACCCCAAAAGAAGCCCCTTCACCATCAGCAGTTACCCTTCTTCTCCCAGAACCCATTCTGTGTGTGTGGATTGGCCTGTTCTGGACGTTTCCCATCAGTGGAGTCACACCCTGTGTGTCCCTCTGTGTCTGCTCCTCTCACTGAGCATTGTGTCCTCAGGGACTGTCCACGGGGTAGCAAGTTTCTCTCCTTTTCAGGACTGAGTGATGCTCCGTGTGTGTGTCCTATTTCATCAGCTGACAGTTCATGGAGCTCTCTTCTGTATCCGGTGAATCAACCCCTGACATGAGGATGTTCTCATCACCCCCATCACTAACAGATAGGGAAACTGAGGCTCAGAGAAGTGGTGTGCCCAGCCCATATTCACAAAGCACAGCAGAATGTGAACCCAAGTGAGGGACTACGGAGCCTGGAATGACAGGGTGACAATGACATGGCTGGCACCTCTGCTCACCGTGTGCCCAGCACCCTCCAATGCTCTCATTTATCTCCCCCTCCCACTGTCAGCCCTGGGGAGGGACTATGACTACCATTACCCCACTACTGTTCAGTTACCAAGTTGTGTCCAACTCTTTGCAACCCTGTGGACTGCAGCACACCAGGCTTCCCTGTCCCACACCATCTCCTGGAGTATGCCCAAGTTCATGTCCACTGAATTGGTGATGACATTCAACCATCTCATTCTCTGTTGCCCTCTTCTCCTCCTGCCCTCAATCTTTCCCTGCATCAGAAAAAGTTGGTTTCCCAGTGAGTTGGTTCATCACATCAGGTGACCAAAGTATTGGAGTTTCACCATCAGTATCAATCCTTCCAATGAATATTCAGGGTTGATTTCCTTTAGGATTGACTGGTTTGATCTCCTTGCAGTCTAAGAGACTCTCAGGAGTCTGCTTCAGGACCACAGTCCAAAAGCATAAGCATAACTCAATGAAGCTATGAGCCATACAGAGTAGGGCCACCCCAAGACTGAGGGATCATAGTGGAGAGTTCTGACAAAATCTGATCCACCAGAGGATGGAATGTCAAACCACTCTAGTATACTTGCTGTGAGAACCCCACCTCACCATACAGGTGGGGGAACCAAGGCACTGAGCAGCCGGCCTGCTGGACCAGAAGGAGCTAGTCTGCAAAGATGCTCTTGTTGAATGAGAAAATTTTGTTCTGAAAGCAGACAGCACAGCAGCCCCGGGGTTCTGTGGGGACACGCCAGAGCCACACCCAGAGCTGTGGCAGACGCCCTGCAGGAGGACCTGGGGACCTTTCCCAAGCGACTGGGCTGATGAATGAATTAAAAACGTGTTGACAATACAGATGGCCAACAGGCACACAGAAAGCTGCTCCACATTGCTAATTCATGCTGCTGCTGCTGCTAAGTCGCTTCAGTCGTGTCCGACTCTGTGCGACCCCAAAGACGGCAGCCCACCAGGCTCCCCCGTCCCTGCGATTCTCCAGGCAAGAACACTGGAGTGCATTGCCATTTCCTTCTACAATGCATGAAAGTGAAAAGTGAAGTGAAATCCCTCAGTCGTGTCCAACCCTCAGCGACCCCATGGACTACAGCCTTCCAGGCTCCTCCGTCAATGGGATTTTCCAGGCAAGAGTACTGGAGTGGGGTGCCATTGCCTTCTCCGGAAACTACTACAACATTGTTATTCAGCTATGCTGCTGCTGCTGCTAAGTCGCTTCAGTCGTGTCTGACTCTGTTTGACCCCATAGATAGCAGCCCACCAGGCTCCCCTGTCCCTGGGATTCTCTAGGCAAGAACACTGGAGTGGGTTGCCATGTCCTTCTCCAATGCATGAAAGTGAAAAGTGAAATGAAGACGCTCAGTCGTGTCCAACTCTTAGCGACCCCATGAACTGCAGCCCACCAGGCTCCCCCACCCATGGGATTTTCCAGGCAAGAGTACTGCTATACCCGGATACAAAAAAAAAAGTTTAAAGTTCAGGGGGAAAAAATTCATGATGCATCCATACTAAAGCAGTTTATGTAGACATTTAAAAAATAAAATGTCTCACACACAAAAAAAGAATCTGCCTGCCAATGCAGGGCTCATAGGTTCAATCCCTGATCCACTGCCGAGCGACAACTGAGCCCTGCTCCGCAACTGCTGAGCCCAGATGCCTAGAGCTCATGTTCCACAACAAGAGAAGCCACTGGAAACAGAAGCCTGTGCACCACAACTAGAGTAGCCCCCTCTTGTATCAACTAGAGAAAAGCCTGTGCACAGCAACAAAGACTCGGCGCAGCCAAAAATAATTAATTTTTTAAAAGTCTACAAATGGGTCTGCCCTGGTGATCCAGTGGTTAAGAATTCGCCTTGCAATGCAAAGGACATGGGTTCAATCCCTGGTCAGGGAACTAAGATCCCACATGCCTTGGAGCAATTAATGCCATACACTGCAACTACTGAGGCCCTGCGCCACAACTAGAAAGTCTGTGTGCAGCAATGAAAGATACCACATGATGCCACTAAGACCTGACGCAGCCAAATAGTTTTTTTGTTTAATTCTACAAAGAACAAATGCTGGAGAGAGTGTAGAGAAAAGGGAACCCTCCTACACTGTTGGTGGGAATGTAAATTGGAACAGTCACTGTGGAGAACAGGATGGAGGTTCCTTGAAAAGCTAAAATTAGAGCTACCATATGATCCTGCAACCCCACTCCCAGGCACACCCCCAGACAAAACTAGACTTCAAAAAGATATATGCAGGCCTATGTTCACAGAAGTTCCATTTGCAATAGCCAAGACATGGAAGCAACCTAAACATCCACTGACAGCAGAACGAAGCTGTGGCACAAGCATACAGTGGAATACTATGCAGCCACAAAAAGGAATGAAATGATGCCATCTGCAGCAACATGGATGGACCTAGGGATTTTCAAACCAAACGGAGTAAGTCAGAAAGAGAAAGACAAGTACCAGACAATATCACTTGTATGTGGAATCTAAAATATGACACAAATGAACGTATCTGCAAAACAGACACAGGCTCACAGACATAGAGAACAGACTTGTGATTGCCAAGGGGATAGGAGGGCGGGAAAGGCTGTACTGGGAGTTTGGGATTAGCAGATGCAAACTAGTATATGTAGGATGGATAAACAAGATCTTCCTGTAGAGCGCAGGGAATGAAATTCACTATCCTATGATAAACTATGATGGACAAGAACATATATATATATATATGTATGTATAACTGAGTCACTTTGCTGTACAGAAGAAATTAACACAATGTTGTAAATCAATCATACTCAATAAAATTAAAAAAAAATAAAAATACGTCGGCAGAAATGGGGTGGCCGATGCAGGGGTCCTCAGTGGGCAAAAGGCAGAACAGGTTGTTTCTGCCTCGGACGAGCCTCCCAGACACTAGATCTTTCCAAAGGGGTAAGTGTGACTTGGCAGGAGGGACCTGGGGTCCGTGGGAACCCTACCCAGGCCGCAGACCCCGACTCCGTGTGGGGGCTCCACATAAGCTCCAAATGCCCACCGGTACACAATAGGAGGGACAGGGAAGGCTGAGCAGCTGTCCCAGAGCCGAGGAGACGCAGGGGGCTCCTGAACCAGGGATGGGCGATTGCGACCTCCAGGAGACCTGTGGAAGAGACAACATTTGTGCAAGATCAGGGCCCCAGGGATGCGTGGTAGGAAGTCTGGGAATTTTGCAGGCTTCTGTAAGCGAGAAATGGTTTCAACATAAAAAACCTGAAAAGTGTGTTTTTGCCCCCCAGTTTCATGAGCTCTTCTACCTATGCTTCTGTAGGTTTGAGCGAGTTATAAATAAAAACACAATTAAATAAATGTCTCCTGGGCACCCAAGTCTCCCCCACCCTCCTACCCCTGATACGAAGCAGCATCTCTGGCCTCAGGCACTCCATGCCAGGTGCCCCCACCCCAGTCATGATCACCACAGGTGTCCCTGGGGGAAGACCACCCCAGGCCAGAACTCTGCTATGGAATGAAGCGTGAATCCCTCAGACAAAGTCAGGGCAGAGAGATGACCCTGTGGGTGTGAGAAGGTGAAGGGTGCTGAGATCCCCCTATTCCCTTTTGTGTCCCACAGAGGGGGCTTCACCCTAAACCCTGTGCACACCGGCCACAACCCACCTTGCTAGGACTACGGGGAAGGGGGCAATGTCCCCTTGGAAGTGTGGAAGGCTGGAGAGCTGTGGCCACACTGCCCCCAGGCCCAGAGGACCTCAGCAGGAAATGGGTGCTAGCCAGCTTCCCACACCTCTTGGGGGTAGGGTGGGACTCTGAGCCTGAGCTTGAAGCCCCTGCAGCCTTCTTGGGGTGCAGCTTTAAATCCCAAGCTTCCTGAGGCCCTGGAGTTGGAGGGAGGAAGTGGGGATGCCTAACCCAGGTGTGAGGCAACCCCAACGGCCTGCTGAATGTGAGTATAATAAGGGGAGGGTGGGTG
>SJYA01001081.1:1682233-1725917 GCA_006410615.1 Neotragus moschatus | reverse complement strand
AGGGTGGGTGGGCAGGGGGCACCACTGAACCATGCCCGGAAGCTGCAGACCCCCTAGCCCCTCCCTGGCCCCAGTGCTGCTGGGTGGTGAGTGGGGTCCATGTCTGCCCACTGTCCACCTGTCCCACACCCTCACGGCCCAGATGGGGAGAGTCAGGCAGGATCAGGCTCAGGATGGGAGCCTCAAGGGGAGGGTAGGAGGAAAGGAGGGGGATGGGTCTGTTTCCCCATCTGTGAAGTGGGCAAAACCTAGTACCTCCCACCTAGGCAGGTGTCCTGGGGACACAGTGTAACTGGAATCCCCAGGCAGTGCCTGGCACACAGCAAGCACTTAATACGTGTGTGAGGGCACACCAATGAACTCGTAACTGGATGAATGAGGCAGGTGTCATAGGAGGCCAGGGTGAGGGGCCTCCACCCTCACCCCAAGGAGGCTGACTCATGCTTCAGCTTGTCCATCTCCTGGGCCCCAGGGCTGGGCACCGGGCCTCCCAGAGCCTCTAGGAGTAATGATGATGACCTCGGGGCTCTCCGCCCAGCGCTAACAGTCCCAGGCCGGGTCCCTTTCCCCGAGCAGACCCAGTCGGTGGTGCCATGGTAACCCTAGTTTGCAGATGGGGAAACAGGCTCCGCAGGATTCCGGGCCAGGCAGCGACTTTGCCTCCTCCCCTGTCCCCAGTCTGGGCTTCCTGGAGGTGGGGCGGGGGCGTCAGAAGAGGCGACCGCCCCTGACCCCCGCGTCCCCAGGAGCAGCCCGGGCCGCGGAGATCGTGGGCGTGGGCGGGAGGGAAGCCCAGCCCCACTCGCGCCCCTACATGGCGTCGCTGCAGCTGGCTTCCGGAAGCCACTTCTGCGGGGGGACCCTGGTGCACCCGAGCTTCGTACTGACCGCCGCTCATTGCCTGAACAACTTGTGAGTGCGCCGGCGCGGTGACGGGCCGGGGTCCGAGGGGGAGGGCGGACCTTCTCCGGGGTGCGGGGTCCGGAGGGGCGGAGTGCGGGCCTGCCCGAGGGTCCGAGTCCGGGGTGCGGCCCTGCCTGCGCTCCTCCTGGCCTCACCCTTCCATCCGTCCACCTGCCCAACCCTTTCATCCCAGACTAGGCGGGCATCTGCTCTGCCCGCTCCCCGCCCCGCCCGACGCGGCCCCCTGATGCCCCAGGAGGATGAGCTCAAGCCAGGGGCCCAACCCTCGGGGGCAAGATCCAGATCGGGTGGTGGGTCTCCTGGGGCATTGGTGGGGAGTTCCCCAGGGGCTGCACCCTGGCCTCAGGACGGGAGTGGGGAGCACGGGTAGGCCTAGCACGAACGCCCGATCCTCAGAAACCCGCAGCGCGTGCGCGTGGTGCTGGGGGCCCACCGCCTGCTGACCCCCGAGCCCACCTAGCAGAGGCTCGGCATCAGTCGCCTGTTTGAGAACAACTACGACCCGCGGGAGAAGCTGAATGACTGCTCCTGTTGCAGGTAGGTGGGTGGTGCCAGCGCTGTGCTCCACCCTCCAGTGCCTCCCGCTGCGGGCGGGAGGCCGAGCCAGGAGTACGCAGGACCCCCCATCCCATCCCCACCCTCATCGTGGACTTTGCCCGGCTGTGTCCCCTCCCCCCTCCCTGCACTGTTCCCAGATACCCTCACCTTTGGCTTCCCATATGGCTCAGTGGATAAAGAATCATCCACCTGCAATGCAGGAGATGCAAGAAATGAGAGTCCAATCCCTGGGTGGGGAAGATCCCCTGGAGGAGGGCAAGGCAACCCACTCCAGTATTCTTGCCTGGAGAATCCCATGGATGGAGAAGCCTGGCAAGCTACAGTCCATGGGGTCGCAAAGAGTCGGCATGACTGAAGCAACTGGACACCCACAGCTTTGGCACCATCCTCCCCTCCTCAGGGAGGCCTCCCCTAGTCTGTCCCTGTGTCACCTGAGTGATGCCCCCACTCACTGTTCAGGATGAGGCTCTATTCCCCTTGACTGTACCACCTGCCCTCCTCTTCTCAGTGTTTCCTGGCCCAAAGGTCAGCTCCCAGAGCAGAGACGTAGTGTCCCTAGGTCTTAGCCAGGATCAAGCATACAGTTGGGTGACTTCCTTGGTGGTCCAGTGGCAAGACTCTGTGCCCCTAATGCAGGAGGCCTGGGTTCGATCCCTGGTCAGGGAACTAGATCCCATATGCCCCAACAAAGAGTTCGAATGCTGCAACTAAGACCCAGCACAGCCAAATAAATAAATAATTTAAAAAAAGAAAAGAAAAGAAAAAAGCACACAGTTGGTGCTCAATAAGTGCTTTGTATGTGAATGAACACCACAGTGACCAGTGCTACAAATGGGTGGCTCATGGCCTCAAGGAAGGTTAAACTGAGCCCTTGTGAGTTTGGAGGGTGATCAGGACAGCCTCCCTGGAGGAGGTGACCCTTGAGCCAAGCAGAGGGAAGAGCATGTGCGAAAGCCGGGAGGAGGCACTTTGTGATAATGGTCTGTGGGTGGATGCGGGTCTGGAGGTGGGAGCTCACTGCACCCCAACCCCCACCCTCTGCCGTAGCTGGACCAGCCAGCCACCCTCAACACCCATGTAGCGGTGGCTCAGCTCCCCCAGCAGGCCCAGCCACTGCCCCATGACACCCAGTGCCTGGCCATGGGCTGGGGCCGCCTGGGCACCCTCGAGCCGCTGCCCCAGGTCCTGCAGGAGCTCAATGTCACCGTGGTCACCTTCCTGTGCCAGCCACAGAATGTGTGCACCTACGTGCCCTGACACAGAGCTGGCATCTGCTTCGTACGTACCGGTGGCTCTGGCGCAGGGACTGCAGGAACCGTCCTAGGAGGGAGGGTGGGCAGCGGGGACCCAGCCCTGCCTTCTCTTTCCTGAGCAGCTGCTGCACCTCTACCTCCCCATCTGGAAGGTGGGCACACCTGTCGTAAGGGGTGATGTGGCCTTTGTGGGTCTGGGGGCTCATCCATCCGGGGGCCCCTCGAGTGGGTGATGACCCCAACTCTGTGGTCACACCCATCTCCCTGTCTCACTGGAGTGCCTTCAGTGAGACAGGGAGCATTTCACCCCTGCGTAGCCTCCTCCCCGAGGCAGCCTCGTCTGGGTGCTGGCCTGTCCTGAGGGACTGATCAACCTGCCCCTCCACAGGGGGACTCCGGGGGCCCCTTAATCTGTGATGGGGTACTCCACGGCGTGGACTCCTTTGTGATCCGGGTATGTGCCACTGGCCAGTACCCCGACTTCTTTGCTCGTGTCTCCCTCTATGTGGACTGGATCAACTCTGTGCTGAGCAGTGTGGGGGGCAAGGACAGCCCCTGAGCTCCCCAGAACCCCTGCAGGCGCTGTGGACAGAAATGGCGGGTCTGTTTCTATGTCTGTGCCCCCTCTCCCCTTCCCTGGCAGCCCCACCCGTGCCATCAATGCCGTCAATAAAAGCAGAACAACCTCCCTGGCTCCTGTGTGTCCTTCCCACGGGCGATGTTGGGGAGAGCAGGTCAGGTTTCTCAGTGTCTGGGGTCCTGAAACCCCAAACTCGAGGTGGGGGTGAGAACAGAGGCCTGGAGGTCAGATGAGGGTCCAAGTCACCACGGATCCCACTCCCCAGATGCCCACAACCCTTCCTGTGTGACACTGGGCAAGTGGCTTCCCCTCTCTGTGCCTCCGTTTCCTCATCTGGAAAATGGAGTCACCCCACACATTTCCAAGTGTCCAAGTAGCCCCACTCTGGCTCTGGGGGCTGGGGGTGTCCTGTCCAGTTCTACGTGTATTAGTTAGTTGCTCAGTCGTGTTCAACTCTTTGTGAGTCCATGAACTGCAGTCTACCAGGCTCCTCTGCCCACGGAATTCTCCAGGCAGGAATTCTGGAGTAGCCATTCCCTTCTTCGGGGGATTTTCCTGACCCAGGGATCAAGCGCGGGACTCCTGCATTGTAGGCAGATTCTTTACTGTCTGAGCCACCAGGGAAGCCCTTTCATCAACATGGCCTCTTGATTAAGCCATCACAACCTGGGGTGCTCAGGGCCTGTGGGGCTCCTGAACAAGTCAGGGGCCGGCAGAGGGCTATCAGGAAGGCTTCCTGGAGGAGGTGGCAATGTCTGAGCTGACTCCCAGTGCAGGAATAGGAACAAGAGAAGGGTAGTGCAGACAAGGCACCGACCAGGTAAGGGCCCTACATCAGGAGTAGCTTGGGGATTTGGGGAACAGCAAGGCCAACTGAGTGGGGGAGGGAGAGCAGGTCAGGGAGGGGCAGGGCTGAAGCACACACAGCCACCAGATAACCTGGGGTCTAGAGGAGGAGCCTGAGGCAAGGCAGAGGTAGGGGTCACAGGCCAGCCTTGGAGAGGGCAGGTGTCCATGGCAACGCAGCAACGGAGGCTCGGAGAGAGGAGCCAACCAGCTCTGCACACACCAGTGTTGGAAGGCAGCTCTTTGGCTATTGATTTCCTCTGCTGCCACCTGGTGGAGACATGCAAATTCAAGCTGGAGCCAGAATCCCCTCAGGCCCGCTGCCTTTTTAACTGTTTCACAACTCAACTGACCACCCCAGTGGAGGAGCTGAGGCTGGTTTGCAGCAGTAGCAGGAGTGAGCCTGCGCTGAGACCTGGGGCAAGGCTGGAATTCTGGGAAACCCCCGCTGATAACCGTCAGGGGAGGGCTGGGGAATTCCCCCCCGCAGCTCCCACGGGCCCATGGCAGGGAAGTGGTTTCTATAAAAAGCCCAGAGGGACCTCTCCTGCCACACTGGGGACAAATGAGGTTTGCTGGAGGGCATGTTGGACTGAGCCCATTGATGGGAACAGAAAGATCCAGAAAAAACAGCCTAGGGTGTTTCTGTGAGCTCCAGCACATGAGTGTGTGTATGTAGTTTGTGTGTTGAGTGTGTGTGTTAGATGAGTCAGAGGAAAGTTCTGCACAAAAAGGATCAGCTCCAAGGAGGGGAGGAGAGAACAGGGGCCAGGAAGCTGGGGCTGACTTCTGGAGGTTGACAAGGCTGTTGACATTCAGGCGAGGACAGAGCCACAGGAGTTATAAACAGGATGTTGCAGAGAAGCGACCTGGGGAGGGGGCTGGCCGGGAGAGCAGGGCGGCCCCCAGCAACACAGGATCCCCTAGCCTCCAGAGCAGCATTGTCCTGTGAGATGCTCCACGTGGCATCACTACTCTGATGGGAACCAGAACACCCCCAAGTGGATCATCACCATACCCTCTGGGAGAGGATTAATGGTTAACAAACCCTCAAGGACGGCAGTTTCTTATCTAAGAACTTCACACAAGTTCATTTATTTAAGCCGTGGGACAATCTCACGAGATGGGAACCGACAGCCTCCATTTTACAGATGAGGAAACTGAGGTGTGGAGAGGGCCTGAAGTCACAGAGGGCAAGTCCCCTGGAGTCCACAAGTTTAGCCATCGCAACCTGTGAGGATGTAGCCTGCAGGTGGTCCTCAAAAGATCCAACTTTGTTTAAATCTGGTCTCCCTACCTGAGGCACAGCCTCCTCCATTCTCCCCACCCCCGCTGGACTCTGGGTTATGTATACAGCAGGTGCTTACCAAGTGCTCTATGGTAGCTGTAACTCAACAAAGTGGGGAGCCTGCCAAGAGGGGAGAGATGGGGGTTGACTTGCCTATGGCCACACACCAGGGGTGGGGGGATCCAAGGACAAACTGGACTCTCACCCCAGCTGGGCTCTGGGTGTCCCTGGGTGCCCCTGCCCACCTCTTCTTCAGATGGATCCGTTGGTTCCCGCCCCAAGCCTTGCTCCAAGCCAGGAGAACGTTGCTTCTTGCGACAGCCTTGGCTACAGCCGTTGCCACTGGAGCAGCTGGGGTTGGGAGGTGGGTGGGGGGAAGAAAACGGGTGCCATGGGGCTGGGATTGGCCCTGGGGGACCCCATCTCCCTTGTCCAGCTTGAGCTCTTCCAAGGTCCACACCAAAGCTCTCAAACTTGGATGGAGATCCATGGTCCAGCCTCCAGGCCCAGGAGGGAATTCTCTCCTCTGGCTCTGGCTGCAAGGGGTTTCAGAGTTCAGAGGGGCAAGATGGGATGGGTTGGGAGGGGTTCCTTCCCAAAACCTCGGAGGGCCCTCAGAGACTGACGGAATCCTGGGTAGGAGTGAGTTCCCTCTTAGGAGCAGCAACCAAAAACAGGTTGGAAGTCCAGGCTCCCAGAAGGACATCCAAAGCCAAGAAGTCAGCAAGTCCCCCTCTAGCTGTGAATTTTGGGTTCAAAGCCCAGGTCCCCCAACCATGTCATTGGGCATGTGGCTAATGTGGAGACCCTGCCACGCCTGCAAACTATTAGGACAGAGCTGGGTGCACATGATTGCTATTATCAGAGAGCCCTGGTGAAACTGAGGCACGTGGCATCTCAATTCCTTTGGGCCAGAGTGACCAGTATTCTTGTCTGGAGAATCCCATGGACAGAGGAGCTTGGCAGGCTACAGTCCATGGGGTTGCTCAGAGTCTGACACAACTGAGCAACTTAGCATGCATGAGTGTATGATCACATTTAGCAAAAATACAGGACGCCTTGCTAACTTTGAATGTCAGATAAACTAACTTTGTACATAACTACATGTAGGGAATATTGGCTTCCCGAGTGGCTCAGGTGGTAAAGAATTTGCCTGCAGTGCAGGAGACCCAGGTTCGATCGGAATCAGGAAGATCCCCTAGAGAAGGAAATGGCTACCCTCTCCATGATTATTGCCTGGAAAATTCCAGGGACAGAGTAGCCTGGGGGGCTACAGTTCATGGGATTACAGAGTCGGACTGTGCGACTAACTCACTTCACTTACACAGGACACCTTGCTAACTTAATGTTGGATAAACTTTGTTCATAACTACATCCCATGCTTATATGTGGGATATACATGTTAAAAAGATGTCTATCTGACATTAGGGTTTAATCATGCACCCTGAGTTTGAACTGGTGACCCTCCTGGAGCCTCCTGGTCACTTGCACAGTTCCTTCCCCAACTGTTCTTCCCATCAGCCAGTCAGCGGTCCCTCGTCCCCTGGATGGGGAGAGGAAGTAGGGGCACCTGGCCCCGCCGTGGGGCAACTGCAACTGCCTCCGGGAGTGGGGACTATAAGAGGGACAGGTGGGCACAGAGGGCAGAAACCCTGGAGCCCCCAACCGACCATGACCCAAAGCTGCAGACACTTCAGCCCTGCCCTAGCCCCCATCCTGCTGGCCCTGCTGCTGGGCGGTGAGTGGGGCCGAGTCTGTCCCTGTTCTTCTGCTCCCGCCTCTCCACTCACCCTGGACCCTGCCAGGCCCCATCCTCATGGGATGAGGGGGAGACTGAGGTTCTGAGTGGTGAGGGTGAAGAGGGGGTTCACCCCGCACCCTGTGGGGACTTCAGGGGCAGGAGGACCGTACACGCCCCCTTCCCTCTCTGGGTGACAATAGAAGAGCCCAACCCTGCGGGGTCCTGGTGGGGGTTCTAGGGGTCAGGGGTTCCTCCTCTGCTTACCGCCCCACCCCGCCCGTGCCCCCAGGCCCCGCGCTGGCCTCGGAGATCGTGGGGGGCCAGGCGGCCCGGCCGCACGCCTGGCCCTTCATAGCTTCGCTGCAGCTGCGTGGAGGCCACTTCTGCGGTGCCACCCTCATCGCGCGCAACTTCGTGCTGTCGGCAGCTCATTGTCTGAACGGCCTGTGAGTGTCTCCGCGCGCCGCACAAATCGGGGTCCCGGCGCGAAGGGCGTGGGACTGGCCCAGGGTGGGGGCTTCCGGCAAAAGCGGGAGGGTTTGCAGAGTTCCCCTGCGCCCCAGCGGGGTCTCTCAGCTGCTTCCAATCCCGCGGCCCCCCCATCACCTCCTGTCCGGCCCTGACCCCAGGAACTTTCGATCGGTACGCGTGGTGCTGGGGGCGCATAACCTTCGGCGGCAGGAGCGAACCCGGCAGAAGTTCAGGGTCCAGAGGGTCTTTGAAAACGGCTTCGACCCCTTGAGCCTGCAGAACGACGTCGTGGTTCTCCAGGTGTGCGGGGGGGTGGAGCGGGCAGGGCAGGTGCAGCGCCCTGAGAGGCTTGGGGAGGGGGTGAGGGGCAGGAGACTGGGGGGGGTGCGGCTGGCGGGGGCAGACCTGATGTCCCCCCTAATCCTGGTGCTTCAGTCACCCCGCTGTGAAATGAAGTACACCCCCGCACCCCGCAGGGCTGCCAGAGATTAGATAAGACAGCCAGAAGCTCTGAGCAGCTGTCTTTGCTGGTGGTGGGCACCGATGGCCTCCCTCTTTGGGAAATGGGGCAAAATTACCTACATTCGGCAGGTGGGAGTCTGGAGGCAGAGGCCTATCTTTCCCCTCTGCTTGCACAGCTATGATTATTCTCTGAGAATGTTCTAGAACAAGGGCTTTATGGTCGTTGGTGTAGCCCACGATTTGTTCTGTTGAACACCTACTGTTTACTGCATTCAAGACACATTCAGGGACTTCTCTGGTGGTCCAGGGGCTAAGACTCTGCACTCCCAAATTCAGGGGGCCCAGGTTCAATCCCTGGTTGGGAAACTAGATCCCACATGCTGCAACTAAGACCCCACGCAGCCAAATATATATATATATATATATATATATATATATATATATAAAAGACACGTCCAGAGACGTGGCCGCAGCCACGGTGGTTCCTCCCACTTTACAGACAGGGAAAGTGAGGCTTTATGGGAGACATGAAGAGGGTGGGTGTCCTGCTCTTAAACACCCCAGGACAATGGTAGAGCCTCAGCGGGGGAACCTGGCCCCAGAGTCACAGCCGTGGCTCACTGCTCCTCCCCGTGACTGCTTCGTACCCCACCACCCTCCTCTGCAGCTCAACAGGATGGCCACCCTCAACGCCAATGTGCAGGTGGCCCAGTTGCCTGCCCAGGACCAAGGCGTGGGCGAAGGTGTGCGGTGCGTGGCCATGGGCTGGGGCCGGCTGGGCACGAATCGGCCACCGCCCCAAATCCTGCAGCAGCTCAACGTGACCGTAGTGACTGGTCTCTGCCGCCCCACCAACGTGTGCACCCTGGTGCCACGCCGGCGTGCTGGCATTTGCTTTGTAAGTACCCTGGGTGCCCCCAGCCCCCACCCCACCCCCTCCCAGGCTGCTGCAGCCAGACCTCTGGAATATCTTCCCCACCCTGACGGGCAGGTAGGTGGAGCTGAGAGGGCTAGGCCGGGAACCTCAGCCCCCCAATTTGTCTGGCTCCACAGGGGGACTCCGGTGGGCCCCTGGTCTGCAACGGGCTGGTCCATGGGATCGATTCCTTCATCCGTGGGGGTTGCGGCTCTGGGGTCTTCCCAGACTCCTTTGCCTCTGTCGCCAAGTTTGCCAACTGGATCAACTCTATCATCCAGCGCTACAGTGATGATGATGGCCCCTCTCTCCACCCCAGGGACCCCATGGGCAGGACCCGCTAGAAAGGCTGTACCTGTCACGCCCCCTCACCTGCCCCTGGCTGGGCCCTTCCCATGAAGGATCACTCAGCATCTGGCACAATAAAAACCTCTCTCTGTTTTGTAGAAGGTGTCTGTGTGTTTGTTGGTTGTACAACTGAGTCTTGAAAAGTCCTCAGGAGAAGGTCTTGGGTATGTCAGAAGTACGCTGCCACCAGGTGGTGGCTGATTCAGGGCCCTGGGGTAAGAAGTCCCTTCCCTACCTTTCACAAAAGGATCCCAATTGCTATTTCTTGGATGGAGGAGCCTGGTAGGCTGCATTCCACCGGGTCGCTAGGAGTCGGACATGACTGACCGACTTCACTTTCACTTTTCACTTTCATGCAATGGAGAAGGAAATGGCAACCCACTCCAGTGTTCTTGCNATCCCAATTGCTATTTCTTGGATGGAGGAGCCTGGTAGGCTGCATTCCACCGGGTCGCTAGGAGTCGGACATGACTGACCGACTTCACTTTCACTTTTCACTTTCATGCAATGGAGAAGGAAATGGCAACCCACTCCAGTGTTCTTGCCTGGAGAATCCCAGGGATAGGAGAGCCGGGTGGGCTGCAGTCTATGGGGTCGCACAGAGTTGGACACGACTGAAGCAACTTAGCAGCAGCAGCAAACAATTAAACCAGTGCTGCAGGTGGTGATAACGCAGAGCACTACAGCAGGTGTTCACACGAGCTTACAAGCACAGACATCATTCTGAGTCTTTGCAAGTATTCACTCAGCTGGTCCTCTCTCTGCCCTTGAGGCAGGTCCCATGAGTGCCCCACTTCACAGAGGAAGCAGAGGGGCAAACAGCTATGAAGTCACACTCAAGAGCCTGGGTTCGAGTCCCAGCTCTGTGACTTTGAGCAACTTGTGTGCTGTTTCTGAGCCTCTGTTTCCCTGCAGTAAAGAGTAAGGCACTGTCTGGGAAGCAGCCGGCCAGGAGTTGGGGTCCTAGGCCAGCCTCAGCTTCACTGAGTGGGTAGACAGTCCCTCTCCCTCCTCCTTAGCCTTGGTGGGGAGGTAGGGGAGGAAGGAGGCAAAGATGTCAGATGTCTCACAAGGAAACACTTCAGCCCGAAGGAGTCACAACAGCTCTGGGGAGGAGACCAGCCTGTAACCCTCTTCTGCTTCCCTGGGCCTGGGAAGGAACCCCCAGGGGCCCACAACACATGCTGCCTCTGCCATCATGCGGCTCACAGGCTGGGAGAATCAATTGCCTAAGCCAGCAAATAAATTTGAGAAGTAACATCAGGCAATGCTCCCTTCCCTACCCCTGACCCCACACCACGAGGCCAGGATAAATTCCTCTCTGCACCCCACACCCCGCATCCCCCTAGTGGGGCACACCAGCCTGGGCCCTATCTGATGGTCCTTACTTTTGCTAGTCCCTCTGTCTGCCGGCTCTTCCTGAAGGTATATCTCCCCTCTAGTGCCAGTGGCTCAGGAACGTGACCCACTGCCCAGCAATCGCATTTTCCACTTAATACTATACCCTGGCAGTCTTCCCAGGTCAACAGAGCATCCAGGGACCACGCGGGGTTATTCACTGAACTGACCTGTCTTGTTGCGACATTTCCAAATTTTGTCGCAATTTCCAATACACTTACTTACATAATCTGGACTCCACTTGCAAATATGCTTTCGTTTCAGAGATTCTGATTTTAGTACTGAAACATGTCAGGATCTAACGAATCACATTTGCTATGTTGTTTTCTAATTTTCTTTTCACTGTGAAAAGCAGCAGAGGGGGAAAGATGGCGCACTGCTTCCACTGGGAACAGCTCATAGCTCGAGGTCCTTCCCACTCTTCTGGGAGCACCCAGCGTCTCCCCCTAGTAGGTTCATGAGATATTGACCCACCATCCCCAACTTACAGAGGACCGTGTGACTCAGGTTCTGCTCATCAGGACTTTTCATCCCCTGCCTGCAAAAGATGGTTTAGGGGCATGAGATCCAAGTTTGGCCAGTCCGAGACGGGCTTGAGACATTGGCTACAGTGATGGGGAATTTGTAGAGGGACTGACCCAACTTCTGGGCTGAGTCTAGGGCCCCTGGGGCCACAACAATGAAGTCTGTTGAGGAAAAAAAGTCATCAAGGAAGAAAGGAGGAACCAGAAGGAGACCTGACCTTGTTAAGGTGCCTGGATCAAACTACAGCTGAAGGTGGACCCATGAACTTTGCATGTAATTTCCTTGTTGAAAGTTCCACCCAGTTTGCCTTGGTTTTCTTGTCACTTGTATCCAGTCTTTCCAGCCACCCCTACACATCATTTTTCCCATATTCTACTTGTTGGGGTATCAAGCTCCAGAGCCACACCAGTGGGAACAAGGGTGTTGGATAACCTCTCCCCACCCCCACTTGACCTCTTCTCCAAGTTGTAGGAGGAAGAGAAAGAAGGGAGGAGCGGAAAAGGAGGAAGTGGGTTGTTTACAGACTGGTCTTCAGCTGCTGTTGTGAAACTTTTGGAGCTGGGTAGGCAGTGGGGGGGACTGGGCTGGGGGCCTAAGGGTGGGTCCATCTCTCTGCTCTGCCTGCTGCCCATCAGAGGGGCAGCTTCCCACACCAGGCTCATAAGGGTAGTTGGCATACCCAGCAGCCTGTCTATACTCAGTACAAAGTCCGTGGGAGAGAACCGCACCCTTGGGGAGAACGGACAGGCAGCTTCCTTTTCTCCAGCTGGGCCGATGCCCACCCGGCAGATAGCGCCTGTGGGAGCGCCCGCCTCCTTCCAGCCTCATAAAAGCACCCCCAGGGTCCTGCCTGGGTCAGTGTCAAGGCCACAGCGGCATCATGGCAGACCGCTCCCTGCACCTGGTGGTTCTGATCCTCCTCGGGACAGCCCTGTGTGGTGAGTGGATGCAAGACGACCAATGGGGGCCACCAGCTTGCAGGGCAGTCAGCATGGTGGCCCCTCCATCAAGCAGGACTATTCCCCAGCCCCATGTGAACAGAAGGCTCTGGAAACCAAGGAATTCTCCAAACTTTAGGGATTTGGGGGTTGCTTTTTGTTTTGGCAGTGCCAAGCAGCTTGCAGGATCTTATTCCCCAACCAGGGATTGAACCCCTGCTCTTGGCAGTGAGAGTCCCAACCACTTGACTTCCAGGGGATATTCTTAAAACTTTGCATCTAGCTTTCCACACACTGGAAAACCGAGAGGCAAATGCTGGCAGGGATGTTGGGTTTGGGCATCCCCACTTTCCTCGTGTTTAAATTGAAGCCATCAGGCCCACTGCGTAGGCATGGGGTTTTCCCCAGGTTCCCTCACTCCCTGTCGTTTGTCTTCTCAGCCGTTCCTCCCTGGGGCTCCAGGAGGTTGTAATTCTGTTGGGGAGGATTGCAGGATGGAATTCCAGGTCTGAGGGGGTGTACAGCCACTGGAGGGTGGGGTGTTGCAGTCCATGGGGGATCCTGAGGGCTGGGCTGCAGTTAACCCCGAGGTCCTCACGTTGACCTGCCTACCTCTAGCGGCACAGCCCCGTGGCCGGATCCTGCGTGGCCAGGAGGCTCCATCCCACTCCCGGCCCTACATGGCATCGGTGCAGGTAAACGGCAAGCACGTGTGCGGAGGCTTCCTGATAGCAGAGCAGTGGGTGATGAGCGCAGCGCACTGCCTGGAGGACGTGTGAGTGGCCCGGGGCAAAGAACGGGACGGGGCGGGGCGGGGCGGGGCGGAGGGGACGTGGTTCTGATGTGAGTCCACCCCACTCCCAGGGCCGATGGGAAGGTGCAGGTCCTCCTGGGCGCGCACTCCCTGTCGCAGCCGGAGCCCTCCAAGCGCCTGTATGATGTGCTCCGCGTAGTGCCCCACCCGGGCAGCCGGCCAGAGACCATCGACCACGACCTACTCCTGCTGCAGGTCTGTCGGGTCTAGCCGCAGTCCCCCCGCTGCTCTGGGACTCCGCCCCGCCCTGGCCCTAACGCTGGCTTCTGCCCCACCCCCCAGCTCTCTGAGAAAGCCGTGCTAGGCCCTGCCGTGCAGCTCCTGCCGTGGCAGCGCGAAGACCGCGACGTGGCTGCCGGCACTCTCTGCGACGTGGCGGGCTGGGGCGTGGTCAGTCACACCGGCCGGAAACCCGACCGGCTGCAGCACCTACTCCTGCCGGTGCTCGACCGCGCCACCTGCAACCTGCGAACGTATCACGACGGCACCATCACAGAGCGAATGATGTGCGCGGAAAGCAACCGCCGGGACACCTGCAAGGTGCGCAGGCGGGACGGGACGGAGAGGGTACCAGCCTGCTGGGCTTGGGGCCTGTAGAGGGGCGGGGCGGTGGGGCGGATCTACTGTGGGTGGGGCCAGTAGAGGGGGCGGGGCAGAGAGGGGACCAGCCTGTTGGGGGTGGGGCCAGGAGAGGAGCGGGGCGCCCTTGACGCGGCAGAGAAGGGCAGCTATGCTGGAGGGCGGGGCCAGCAGAGGGGCAGAGCACGCGGACAGGCCGGGGAGGCGGGCGGGTATGGCTGGTCTGAGGACAAAAAAGGGTTGGGAGGAGAGGTGACAACTGGGAAAGGATCTGGATGCGTTGGGACTCGAGCTTGAAGGCTTCGAGGGGCTGCTGCGCATAGACTGGGACGGAGGGCGGAGTGGAGATTGAAAGTGGCAGAACT
Source organism: Neotragus moschatus (assembly GCA_006410615.1). NCBI lineage: Eukaryota > Metazoa > Chordata > Mammalia > Artiodactyla > Bovidae > Neotragus > Neotragus moschatus. The sequence continues at coordinate 1,711,911 of SJYA01001081.1, read as the reverse complement.
GAAGTCTGGAGGCGAGGCCTTGATGGGCGGAGGTGGGTGGACCCTGGGGAAACTGACAAGTGAGGGAATGATTGGGGCCTCAGGGCAGAGCGGAATTGCAACAGGCTGGAACTGCAGCAGGCTCTAGTGGACCCGAACCAGGACGCGGGAGGGCAGGCCTGCACCGGACCTCACAACCCTGCTCCCCGCAGGGAGACTCCGGAGGCCCGCTGGTGTGCAGCAGCGTGGCCGAGGGCGTAGTCACCTCGGGTTCGCGGGTCTGCGGCAACCGCAAGAAGCCCGGTATCTACACGCGCTTGGCGAGCTACGTGGCCTGGATCGACAGCGTCATGGCTGAGGGCACAGCCGCCTGAGGAGCCCCTGAGAGGAGCTCCTCCCCCTGCGGTCACGGGGCCCAAGCAATAAAATCATCCATTCCTGCACCTGGTTCGCCTTTATTGATTGCATGCTGCCTGCAGGAGTGGACCGAAGCGAGCCAGACTGAAGGGGCAGCGGAGTCCTGGTAATGATGTATCAGGAGGCAACCGAAAGGCTGAGACGTGCCTGAAGGAGGGACATTCAGGCTCAAGTCCAGAGGCCCCATGCCCTTCAAGCCTGGCTTCGCTTCACGCCTCGGCCACACGGTGGCGCCCTTACTCTTCCCAGGAAATAGAAGTGTCCTGAGACCTAGCAAGGGATGCGGGTCGGGTAGTGTCGCCTTGGTTTCCGCTTCCCAAGAGGAATGTGAAGGCCTACTGTGTGCAAGACCCCGCTCTGGGCTGAAATCTAGGTACACTGCCGGGTTTTGTTCTTAGAACCGTGTCCCAAACGGGGAAGTGCTCAGAGACGCTGTGCGACTCTCCTGAGCAGCCTGGAATTCAGCCCGGAGGAAGTCACCTGCCTGCATTCACAGGCTGTCCTCACATGCATTGTGGCCCACTGACTGTCCAAAGCTGACCGGTGTCCCAGAGCATCCCCACTGATTGGGGGCCCAGATGACTCACCACCTTCCTGGGTCTGGGTTTTATCCTTCTGTGCGAGATGACAAGGCAGAACCCAGGGACTGAGGCCCTGGGCCCTCTCCCACTTGGACAAGGGGCCATTGAAGCCCAGCACCTACCTGGCCCCAGGTGTTAAGCCTGACCCACAAAGGGAGCCTCTGACCTCCCTTTAGTCAATAAAGAGATTGAGGGTCTGAGAGACGGTCATGTGCCCCACAAGGGACTGGAACTGGAAACCGGCCAGGTGTTTTTCTGCTATGAAGCGTTCATTCACATGGAAGCTCTTGAGACACTGCTAAGACCCAGCCCTACTCTTAGCAACCAGGTCAAATATTCCCAGATGCATAGATGGAACTTCTGAGTGATACTGATGATGGGCTGGGGGTTCTCCTCAGTGTGCTCAGGATTTAAGAAGCTGCACACACTTAAGTGAGAGTGGAAAGGAAAACGTAACTGCTGGTCAGTCAGCCATCACAGACTCACTTGTCCCATGGTTATTACTTCCTGAATTAAGCCAAGACACTGGGAAGTGGCCCTGAAATGGTTCAGCTGGGAGGTGGAACAGTAGGATTACCAGATTTAGCAAACAAAAATGCAGGCTGTCCAGTTACATTAGAGTTTCAGGAAAATTTTGTTAAGTATGTCCCATGTCCCATGTAATATTGGGGAGAGATTTAGAGTAAAATACCATTCATTGCCCATCTGAAATTCAGACTTAACTGTTCTCCTGCATTTTACCTGGCAATACTAGTTGGGGGTACAGATGAGATAAAACAGTGAGCAACAGCACCTGAGGTCAGTGGCTGGGGCAGAACCAGATGGAGCTGGTGGAGACACAGGTGGGGTGGGGGTGGGGGGCATGTTGCTGCAGTCACCTGTGACCCTGTGACCCTAGAGGGCTTCTGCTTCCACTTCTATCTGGAGGATGGTGTCTTCAGCCTCCTCAGCCACAATGGGGTCCCATCGGCCTGGCTTTGAGGAGACTGAAGACACAGGAGACATGCAATCAGAGGGACCTGCATCTTCCTGTCACAGGAATGCCTGCTCTTGTCCCCCAAAAGGGGAAATGTGTGGACACCGGGTGGGGGAAAGATGAGGGGCAAGGAAACCTCCCCACCCACAAACCCCCTCCCAACCTGGAGGACATCCCAACAGGGCCCTCAGATGACCTGACGCTTCTGGACAGCCAGACGTGGGCATGCATGCCCACTGGGCTCGTCACAGCGGCTCTTGGGCACTCTGGTCATCCACCGCTCAGTGACAAGCTGCCCCAAACTTGGTGATGCTGAGCCATCCCATCCCCTTCATCTCGCTCAGCTTGTGCGGGTTGGGGTCACACAGGCATGGAGTGTCCCTGCTCCACCCCCTGGATGATCAGACCCAAGGGGCCACCCTGCAGGTGTTCAGAGGCTCTAGGAGGAGGCCCAGGAGCCAGGCCAGGTCCCACCAGCCTCAGGTCAGCTGGTACCACCTCCCATGCACAGGATGGGTCGGAGCAGGTCCAAGGGGAAGGGACCAGGACTCGTCCTCCAGGGAGCATCCGAGGATGGTGGCTGTGGTGTAAACCCCCACTATTTAACCTTAAAGCAAAGAAATATGAATGCAAGAAACACACTCACTTTTCTAAAACAAGTAGCTTCTTTAAAGACTTTAGAATGACTTGAGGAAGGCAAGTGGCTTAAAAAAATATATGGTCAAATGAGGTAAAAGGCTGAGAAAATATATGCAAGAACCTGGGCCACGTGCCACTCCACCAGAGAGGCTACCCATTTCAGGCCCGTTTCTCCAAGGGACTGGGGTACCAGCAGCAGCACAGCCTGGGGCGGCGGGTACCCCACAGGTCCCTGAAGAAAGCACCACTCAGATGGCAAGACATGGACACCTCTGAGTGCTGGGGCCACAGGCAGGTGGGCAGCTGGCCCAGGTAATGGGGCCCCTGGAGCGCTGCCAGTCCCAGAAAGCCTGACACAGCAGGCAACATGCTGAGCTTCGCAGGACACCTACCCAGCCTGCCCTCCCTCGAGCCTCCAGAAGGAAAACAAGAGAAGCAATTATCGCTTAACAGGCAGGCACTGTGCCCGGGCCCTGGGGAGCCACGTAATCAGTGAGTGGTTGCTGGCGAGGCAGGACCCCTTGGGGCCACAGCCTGAGCTCCCAAAAACCTGGTCGGGGAGGGGAGGAAGGCAGGGAGGCAGAGAGAAAGAAGAGACAGAGACACTCCTGTGTGCAGGAGCCCAGGCAGTAGGGAGCAGCCCCCACCCACATCCAGCTCACTGTTTCCCCTGGGATGCCTGCATCTGGCAGACAGTAGGTGCTCAATAAATGCTGGCCAAGCAAGAAAGCAACACACACAGGCACAGAATCCCATGCCTGTTGGGGGTGGGGGCTGTGGGGACGTGGCGCCCAGGACACCGACAAGACACCTGCTGCCTAGGGGGACGTTTCTGGGGCCTGCCCATGTCAGAGACAGCAGTGACAGGTACAGGTGGGGGACCCGACAGTGGCCACTGGACGCCTGGCAGGTTCATGTGTAATGTTCTAAAGCACAGAGTCCTCAGATCCTGGACCCTCTGAACTGGGACCTAGGGGTCCTTGGGGTCCTGAAGGGTGGCACTTGCCGTGGTTCTGCCTGGGGCAGGCCCCAGGCTATCTCAGTCACCACCTCGCAGGGTGATCACGTGGCTAAGTCCTCCTCCCAGATAAGTCAACAGGCTTCAAGGGAGAAAAAGCCTCGACGGCTGGGCTGAGGTGCCAACTTGAGGCTTCAGGCTGTGTCCTCACTGGCCCTGTCTGTTACAGGGGTGCTGGCGCAGCAGACAAGGCCCCCAAAGCATAGTTCCAGGGTGGTGGTGTCTAAGAACACCCAGCGAAGGTCTGGAGCATGTGGCTGCTCTGCAACCAGCAAGGGGACAGCATGGCTTTCCTGTAAGTTCATCAGGAATCCACTGACATTTTGCACAGCAGAGCAAACTATAAATAAAACAAAAGACAACCTACAGAATGGGAGAAAATATCTGGAAACGATGCAACTGACAAGGGTGCAACTTCGAAAGTATACAAACGACTCATATAGCTCAATATCAAAAAACCAACCCAATCAAAACCATTGGCAGAAGATCTAAATAGACATTTCTCCAAAGAAGACATATGGGTGGCCAACAGATACATGAAAACATGCTTCACATCGCTAATTATTAAAGAAGCGCAAACGAAAACTACAATGAGGATTCACCTCACACCAGTCAGAATAGCCATAGTTAAAAAGTCTGCGAATTCTGGTGAGGGCATGGAGAAAAGGAAACCTTCCTACATTGTTGGTGTGAATGTAAGTTGGTGCAGCCACTGTGGAGAATAGTATGGAGGTTCCTCAGAAAATGAGGATTCTCACTCCTGGGCAAATATCCAGGCAAAATTATAATTCAAAAAGACACATGCACCTCAGTGTTCACTATAGCACCATTCACAACTGTCAAGACATGGAAACAACCTAAAGGTCTATCACCAGATGAATGAAGACACGTGGCACACAGCCACACGATGCAATACTGCTCAGCCATGAAAAAGAAGAGTGCCACTTTCTGCAGTAGTGGAGGGACCCAGAGATTATCATTCTAAGTGAAGTCAGTCAGACAAAAAAGAAAAAAGACAAATATCACTTGATATCACTTACATGTCAAATCTGAAACAGGACACAAAGGAACTTATTTACAAAACAGAAACCAACTCAAAGAATGACAATTTATGGTACCAAAGGGGAAAGAGGGGAGGGATAAATTGGGAGTGTGGGATGAGCAGATACACACGGCTACATATGAGCAAGATGAACAAGGTCCTACTGTACAGCACAGGGAACCATATTCAATATGCTGTCATAAGCCACAAGGTATGAAAAAGAACATGTGTGTATACATGTGACTCAATCACTGTGCCGTATGCCAGAAACAACATTGTAATCCTTACCATAATACCTTAAAAAAAAAAATTATCCAACTAATAATTAAAGACCAGAGCAAGTGAAAAAAAGAGAGAAGAAAAGAAAGAAAAAGAATACACTTACAGGCTGAGATGTAGTCAGGGGTAGCTGAGGGGCATGCGCCACCAGAGCCCCCCACACAGGCAGTTCTTGATCCAGCGCTGCTCCCACTGCTTGACGGCGGTGGTCTTGTTGGGCGACTTGAGCATGGTGATGCAGCCGCACCTGCAGATAGAGCAAGCAATTGGGTGGGATGCTAGGCTGGCTGGCTGTAGCCACAGGGGCTGGCACATGCTACCCCACCTCATGAATGGTGTTCCCTGCACCCCTACACCCCACACAGTGAGCTAATTCCTCCATATCCTGTCCCCACTCAATACCACCCCTCACTTCCCTGAGTAGACAGAGGCTTGGCCAAGCCTAGTGGTGTGGCCCTGGGGTCGTCTGGCAGCAAGTGGGGCCACACGTGCACGAGCAGCGCAAAGCGGCCACACCACCATCTCTGCCCTTGTCAGGCCACTGGGAGCCCCAAGAGGGCAGGCTTGGGCCAGCCGCTCACTGCTACCCTCTACCTCGGACCCACGCTTTATCAAGACCACCAAGGATACCCGCTCAGGAGCCCCAGACAGACACAATCCTGGGACCCTGTCTCGTAGGCTGGGAAGCTGCCAGTGGCGGAGTGGACAGCATCTCCTGCAGCTGCTCACCTGGTACATGCCTTGCAGGCCTCCGTGGGGTAGGCGCCCAGGTGCAGCCTCCGCAGGTGGTCCATCTTGGGCTGGCCCGGCACCCTGATGGAGATGAGCAGGGGAAGGCTCGGGGGTGTGCACGTGCACATGTGCATGCGTGCACTGGAGCACACATGCATGCACACACGCACGCGACAGCTATATGGGTCAATCTCCTCGAGGCAAAGCGTGTGTGAGAACAGGGAGAACCCAGGAGCCAGACTCCTACACACCCTCCGCCCACAGGCCCCTGCTAGCAGGAGGGTAGTGCCTAGAGCAGAGTGAAGCGAGCCCATCAGGATTCCTGAGGCTGGGCACTTGTACCACTCAAATCTGAAAACTTCTGAGAGTGTGAAAGCCCTTTGGCCACCAGCCACCTCTCTGTAGTGTTCCTGAAACTCGAGCACAAACCACAGTGTGATTCATCAGGACGTTCCTCCCACAGCTTTAGAGATGACAACGAAAATCTGGAAGTGGAGGAGGAAGGCCCAGAGTCTTCCCAACGGGGAAGGGGGCTGTGGGGACGCTAAGGCCCCTCCCCAGTAAAGGCCCCTCCCCAGTAAAAGATCATGTGAGAATCCATCCCATAACACCTTGAACGGGAGGTGGCCTGTGGGGTCCTAGGTTCGCCTTCTGGCCTGGTGTCTATCTCTGGACTGTACCTTGGAGATTGAGTTTACCTGCCTGTAAAGTGGGGACAAACTCCCATCCAGGGTGCTGCTCCCTCAGCAGCCTGGGTTTTCTGGACTCTGTGCATCCAAAGAATGGCCCCCGAGGTCACTCCCAGCCAGGTCTGCCTAAGAGTGTTCTGCTTTCTGGGGCCTTGGGACCTGCCAGGCACTTTTGGCTACAGTGCGATTTATGGTGGGGGCTTGGGGTATGAACCTGAGCTCCAGAGGGGCTGGCTGGAGCCCAAGTAACCAAGGTTGGCCACATGGGCCCTCCATGCGGGCCCACCACATGGGCCATGACAGGCCAGGGGAAAGATGACATCACCCAGACAAGCAAGGACACAAATCAGTACAAGCTAATGACCTGTACACTATAGTATAGTATAGTGCCTGGATGGAGGGAAGTGACAGGACAGAGGAGGTGGGTGGAGAGGGGAGGAGTCTGGGGGCAAGGAGGAATCTCAGGGGCAAGGGAGGGGAGGAATATCGGGGGTAGCACTCAGGTCAAGCTAGAAGGAAGCAGCAGGCACAGCATGGGCAGAGGCCCTGAGATAGACATGTGATGGGGGATGTCAGGCAGGTCTAGGGGAGACCCTTCTGGAAGAAAGGGTATACGGGGCCCTGAGTCAGAGGTGGGTGTGCATACCTGATGAGGCCATCCAGCTGCAGGCCACTGGAGCCACCAGGAAGAGCAGGGGCCTTCCCAAAGTGCAGGCGCAGGGGCTGCTTGGGCTGCAGGCGGCTGACCAGTCCATCACTCACAGGCAGCCAGTCCAGGCTGGGGATGAGCAGCTGACTGGGCAGTAGGCAGCACTCATCCACCAGCGCCTCATCTGGCTCACTTGTAGGACCCTCGTCACGACCTGTGGGGAGAGCAGGGGACGCAAGACATCATGCTTAGTGGCCCTGCCCACCATGAGGCATCATGGCCTCCTCCAGGCTCATAGAGCGCCAGGTGCAGGCCACAGCCCTGCCCTGACTTCTTGAAGAGCCTGGGAAGCTCCTCCCCCTTCTCGGGCCTGAACCTCTCCTCTGTAAAATGGGGACCCATTTATTCATTTAAAAAATGTGCAGCGAGTACTGGGTGCCCTTCCTGGCATCAGGGAGGCAACAATGACAGAGCCTGGTCCCAGAAACACATTACACAGGACAAATAGGTGCCTACGAGTGGCTGATGTTTACTGAGCACCCATGCTATGCCTGGATCTGTGCTAGGTGCTGGAGAAATAGTAGGGGGGCCACAACAGAGCAAATTTGACCTATGGGAGATTACATTATGGTGGGGGGACTCAGCCAGGGCTTGAATTTTGGTGGGGAAATGAGAGAAGAGGAGCAGGTGTCTTACAGCAGATCCAGAGCTTGGTGAGCAGGCGAAAGAGCAGGGACATGCTGTCCTGAGTGTCTGAGGTAGCCGTGTACACAGGCAAGCAACTGGGCTTCAGCAGGCCCCAGATGCGGATGACAACCATCAGCTCTCGCAGCATGCCCAGCGACGTGCCATCCCGCAGGAAGCTATGGCCTGGTCGCAGCGGGGAGCCCTATGGGGAGGAAGGTTCTGGTTGTGCACTTTGTGTTTGAACATTCCAGGACCTCTGAGTTGGCATCAGATGGCCTTTGGGGAGGGGTAGGGGCAAGGAGGTGGGGCTTCTGGGAGGAGCTAAGCTGGAGGAGGTGGGGCGGAGGGCACACCTGGTTGGGCAGACTGGCCAGCAGGTAGAGCACAAAGTCGCCCACCCACTGCAGCAGCTGCTGCAGTGCCTGGAGCGTGTTCATGTCCAGAACGAACTCCTCCGTCTTGAGGTTGATCATGACCTTGTCAATGTCTGGGAGGGGACAGGCAGTCAAGGAAGGCTGGGACCTCACACAGGGGATCCCTGGAGGGCAGGGCTGGAGGGAGAAGTTCCAGGTACCCACCACAGGGCTTCAGGACACCTGACGCCCCTTGGACCCCCTATGCAGGACAGCCTGGAGTTCCTGCCGGCCTCCAGGTGCCCACACACACAGTGCCCCTGGGGATGCCACCCAGGCTGCCTCATCTTTGTTCCCGGCAACACCCACCATGTGTCCCCACGGGCAGTGAGGGGGGGGGGAGGGCGCATGCGAGACACCTGAGGGATCCTCCCTGGCAGACAGTGAGGGCACTTGGGGGGTGGGGGCGGGACCCAGGGTGGCCTGCAGGATGGAGCTGGACCCACCGACATCTGTGATCTTCGCACAGATTTCAGTCAGCCGGTCACCAGGACTTTTATCGGGTGTGTTGAGCACGTGCGGGCGCAGCAGCGACTTCAGCGTGGAACTGATGGCGATGAGGAAAAGCTTTGCATGGTAGTCGCACACGCGAGTCACTGTGCAGGGTGACAGCTTGCACAGCGAGGCCTTCATGGCCAGGATCCGGGTGGACAGGACCTGGGTGGCCAGGATGTGAGCAATTGGGGCTCCCACCTCGGGGTGAAGCCAAAGCAAGGCACTGGGCCCAATGGGCAAGGGGCTAAATCTCTGGGCCTTGCCCTCCTTCTGGTAGAATAAAGTAGAACCTTCCCTCACAGGACAGCAGGGTTTCAACCTGTGGGTGGGTCTGCCCCAGGGGCCAAAGGGCCATGTCTGGGATCCCTAACGATTTGGGGGTGCCTGGAAGTGGGTGGGGGCGGGGATGCTGCTCTACCTCACCTCATTCCTCGACCCTGATGTCTCCTGGGATGCCATGACTGAAGGACTGACAGCATCAACGTGCATGCACACAGCTCAGCCGAGCACTGAGTGGTTGGACCCTAGTGGCGTTCCCGGCTCTGAAACCAGCTCCCTCCTGTGTAGTTCATGCCGGCAGCACCCTCTCACATCTGAGCTCTCTCAGGTCTGAGCCCTCGCACATCTGAGCGGGCTGCTAAAAACCACATAACCTCTCCTTTCTGTTTCCTCGTGTTGGAGACTGGGGCACAGAGGACAATTCCGGATTCCTAGCAGTGCTGACCTCAGGGAGGCTCTAGGTTTGCAGTTACGCCCGGTTGCGTCTGGGGGATCATTTGTTCCTGCCCCTCCCATCTTTAACTCAAGGTCACTGTTCTTACCGCAGGGGCAAAGGCCTCCACTGACACACAGAGGCAGGTGCAGCCAGGCCTGCAACCGTACCCTCCTGGGCTAAGAAGGCAGGGAGGAGGGCTGCCTGACCCACGGGGAAGAAGGGGGCCCCCAGGGAGGGAGGGGTTGGGCCGGCACCTGCTGCAGCTCGGCCTTCTGGCGCGTGTACTCCTCGTGCAGCTTCTCCACTAGGCTCTGCACCATGCCGGGCTGCACGTGCAGCAGGATGTCCCACCAGTCATAGCCAGTCACCATGCAGTACTCCAGCAGGAAGAGCAGGTGCCGCAGGGCCAACCCCACATCCAGCGAGTGGCCCATGGATGGCGAGATGCGCAACATGCTCAGCTGTGGGGAGAGGGTGGGGCGTGAGGGGATGGAGTCTGAGCACCAGGGACAGGGCGCGCTCAGCCCATGTGGGGTCCTGGCCTGCCTGATCTGTCACATAAGAGGGCTACAGAGCCACAGCCTGGCCAGGTGGCATGAAGCCAGCCCTTTCCACCAAGGGTCTGCCTGAGGGGTGGCAGGGCCTACAAGTCCACTTGAGGGCCACGTGGTCTCCCCCACCAGGCCAAACCCGTCCCTACCCAGCCCATCCCAGATGCTGAGGGTAGGGCCAAGTAGGTACACTGCCCAATAGTGATTTGGGGAGTAGGGGGCACATGCACGTGTGAGCAAGTGTGTAAACACATGTAGATGTGTGTAAGCAAGTGTGAGAGTGGATGTGAGAGGCACCTGTCCTGCCAGGCCACGGATGGGTTCCTCTGAGAGGCAAGAGGCCAACACAGGGCACCTGGCGCACATGCGGGGGAAGGGTGGGGGAGGCGCCAGAACCCCACATGTGAGGAGAAGCCACTGGAAGCCACCTCCTGCACAACCTCCGCAGGCCACAGGCCTCACCTTGCAACAATGACTGCACCCCACAGACAGAGGCACAGGGCTCTCCTCACTCTTGGCACCCCCAGCACAGCACTGACCCTGCCGTGGTTATCAATGCCCACGAGGGCCAGGGAGGTCCAGGAGAGTTGCATGGCCTTGAAGTGGACAGTGGGGCCTGTGGTCCGGGGGCGCTTGAGAGCTGGTTCATCCACGGGGCGTGGGGCGGCAGAGCTATAGAAGATGGCCATGGTCTGCAGCGAGAGCCGGTGTACGATGTGGACACTGCCATCATGGAAGGCCAGGGCCAGCCCTGGGGACATATGCAGGTCAAGCGGCCGAATCCAGCCTTGGACAATGGGAAGTGGCTGAACCATGCCCAGCTTATTGGCAACCTCATAGCCTTTCTAGCTCACTGGATATCAAAAGCAGTGTCCTCATCCCACTGGGACTGACGTGAGGCTGGGCCAGGTTCCCACGACCCTGAGACTGGAAGCCAAGGCCACAGTACACCCCTCCCTCCGACCCCCAGGAACCCTGAGACACTGTACCGAGGCCGGGGTAGAACTGGGTGTCACTGGCCACCTTCAGGTCAGTGTTGGTGAGTGAGATGGGCAGCTTGGGCAGTGCCACAGCAGACACACGGTCCAGGTCATTGGTGGCCGACAGAATCCGCCATTTGAGAATCGTGGGCTGTTTGTCGCCAACTGAAAGAGGGTGTGGGAGACAAGGGGCAACAAAATGAAGATGAGACTGAAACGCAACAAGGGTCAACTGGACCCAGCACCCATCCCCTTGCGGGGCCCCCAGCCAACTCATAGGGGCAGGGAAGGGGGGGTGAGGGTCCCTCACAGGGCCCGGTCCTCGGGCCTTCACAGCGACGGGAGGAGGTGTCTGCCTGGGCAAGAGGCTGTCAGCCGGCAGGGGTGGCCATCTTGTCCCCTCGAAGGAGCCAACATGCTGAGGAGAGGAACCGATCCCAGACCATGCTGCCACACAAACCCCACAATTCTCCTGTGGACTTGGCTGGTCTGCGTTGGGTTCTCTGTCCCTGTGGTCCGAGAGGTCCTAGGTGGACCCCAGCTCCCTTAGGAAGTGGACAGACAGGCCCCTCTTGGTACCCACAACCTCAGGGCCACAACTGAGCCCCCCAGCAAGAAGCGGGGTGGTTCCCATCCATCTGGGCTTGGTCCCTGCATGCTGTGGGCAGAGGTGCCCAGACACCAAGGTGACTCAGAGACAAGCCCAGGCACCCAGCCAGTGGCCAGCACTCCAGCTGCCTCAGGGGCCTGGCAGACTCAGGGAAGCAGGCTGGAGCAGTGAGATGGCCCAACCCAGGAACGTCCAGCTGTATTTCTGAAACAGAGTTTGAGGCTGGCTGTGATAATGCGCCTCTGCGCCCACCTGTCCTGAGAGCTCTGCCCCAGACATCTCAGCAAGAGGGGTCTCCTGGAAAATGTCATCCCACAAGGAGACGGAGGCCCAGAGAGGGGCAGCACTGAGCAGAGCTGTCATGGTGACAGCCAAGGTGATACCCAGAGAGGGAGCACGTTCAGGCCAGGCCGGCACCAGCCGCCCACACTGGCTTCCTGACGGCCTTGGCTGTTTCTAGGTCACAGAGGAGAGTGGCCGCTGTCAGAGGCTGAACAGCTTGCCTGAGTCCACCTGGATCCACTGTACACCCAAGTCAGGCCACCCCCTCTACTGCAGGCTGGACAGTAGCTGGTAGAGTAGGGCCCGAGGGAGACCAATGTGGGCAAAGGTGAGGAGGAAGGGGCAGGAGAGGCAGGTCTAAGAGGCTGCAGGGCCGCAAGGCTGGGACAAGGGGTGGGGGTGGGAAGCTGCAGGTGAACTCAGCAGAGACCCTTCAGCACCTGGATGCCTGCCTTGGGAAGAGGCTCCACCAGGATGGGAGGCCCTTCTGCATGAAGTCTGGTCCTACTGTAATAAGGTCCCAGGGTGGGGCTGCAGGGCAGGTGGGGAGCAGGGCCAGCCTGGGACTGGGAAGGGCCAGAACCCCACTCAGGAGGTGCAGCCCGACCACCCTCACACAACTCCTCTGGGGCTGTGTTGAGCAGCGTATGTAACCCACCTGCAGGCAGATGGACCTCAGGGGCCTCTTGACTCAGGCCAGTCATTCCAGGGCCATGAGCACTACTGCAGCAGGAATGCCCCTGGGCTGTGTGGCAGCGGTTCACCCCCGGCATCTCAGCCACACGGCTATCAGGAAGTGGGCCCCTCTGGCGGGGATGTGGGGTTCCGTGTGGGTGCAAGGTGAGAGAGGGAAGGAGAAGTGGGCACATTCTAGCAAACTCAGGCCACCACCGTGCCGCCTCGCTGCACTCAGGGTAGTCTGAGTGTGCCTGGCCACCTGAGTGACTCACCAGCTGGAGAAAGCTGCTGGAAGATATTGTTCACAGGAAGCCCCTCCTTGCGCAGCGACCAACACTCCACCACACTGCTCGTCTGGCTGGATGCACACAGCAGTACCTAGGGGTGGGTGCGTGGTGAGGGGCCTAGAACATGGCCCCATGTCCTCTGTGGGGTTCTGGCTCGTCTTAGGGCTCACATGCCACTGTGGGTACAACCCAGGCCCGCCTGGCCTGCATCTGCATCTGCCACCCACTGTCCTCACTCCCCTGGGGAGTGCTGTGCTGTGCTGGGGCTGGTCATCCACGGTGCCCCGGCAAGAAGCAAAGGTACTAGGGAAACACATCAGGGACTGGTGAAGCTAGGGCTGGTTAGCACAAAGCTACGAGGGACCTCAGGGAATGTGGTGCAGGAAGCTCAACTTTGCCTCCAGAGACTCCCCCGTCCTGGTCCTGGGACCTGTGGATACATCACCTTATGGAGCAGAGGGAACTTGCAGGAGGGATTAAGCTAAGGTCCCTGAGATAGAGAGGACCCTGGATTCCCCAGGGGGCCCAGTGTCATCACAGGGTCCTTGTAAGAGGGAGGCGGAGGGACAGAGGCAGAGAGACAGGAGATTTGCACTGCTGGCTGGGAAGATGGAGGGAGGGGCCGCGAGCCAGAGATGTGGTGCCTCTAGAAGCTGGAAAAGGCAGGAGCCCGTGGAGGGAGCAGCCCCGCCCAGGCATGGGTTGAGCCTCAAGGTAGTGGGGCAGGCTCACTTGCTCCGACATGTCGCGGGCCAGGAACTTGAGGTGGGTGATGGCGGGCAGCCGGTCGCGTCGGCTGAGGTCGGTGGTGCAGCGCATGAAGAGTGAGGGCAGGAGCTCGGTGTCAATGCGGCACTTCTCGTTGACCACGCTCACGCACACCTTGTACAGCTGTACCGGTGACGCGCTGCTGCCATCTGCTGTGGCCACAACAATGTTGCCGCCACCTGTGAAGGCGATGTCGGCCAGAGCCACACGGCCTCGCAGCCGGCACAGGCTCTCAGTCGAGGTGAGCACCTGCCCGCTGGGCTTGAGCAGGGACACAGTGACCAGGCCGCTGACCGTGACTGCGATCCAGCCCTCCATGGGCTTGCCCCCGAACAGTGTAAGCGATGGCGAAAACTTGACGCGGGAGAACTTTTCCCCGAAGCTGGAGGCACCAGACTGTAAGGGAGGGGAGGGGTCAGCTGCGGGGGGTGGAGGGGCGCCCAGTTCATGCTCGGCCTTTAGGTCCTTGCCCCCTCCTAGGAACCGCACCCTTAGGAACACAGAGGAACCAGATAGCAAAAGCCTCAAGAGTCCAAGCCTGAGGTCAGACTCAGCTTCAGCCACTGAGCGCTGGGTGACATAGGCCTCTCTGACCCTCGGTGTCCTTGTCTGTATGTCCAAGAACATGATAAGGAGGTCACAGCTAGACACAAAAGGGACAGCAGTCAGCCGTATTTTCTTTAGGGCCAGATATCCAGTGTTCTCAAGTGCTCAGTTCAGCCACTCCAGGCTCCTTGCGTGGGCAGTGTGGGAGTACAGCCTGAGCCACTGCACAGAGCAAGCTGGGCACCAGGTAAGTGGCTGCAGGACTCAGATATGCCTCCTGCAGGCAGTGCTGGGAAGCGCAGCTGCCACTGCTCTTTCATCTTTTTGCCTCTGGGCCCCTACTGCTGTGCTAGCCTCTGCTCCAGCTTTGCCTTTCCCAGCACCCCAGGAGGCAGACCCTAGGGAGGCCTGCACACCTGACTCCTTCCTGTCAGCACAAAGCATCTGTCACTGAAACAGCACAAGCTGGAGACTGCACAGAGTTCTCTGAGTAGTGGGAGACTCTTTGCCCCTCTGGGGACGATGAGCAGACTCACTAGGCTCACCCAGGCACCTGCAGGCTCATGGGACTAGATATCCAGGGAGGGCAGGGCTGACTACAGCCCTAGCTGAGTTTCCTGGACGTGTAGGTGAGAGCAGTGTTGGAAAGAAAGAAGCAAAAGCCCCTAAATGAGCACCAAGGGGAGATGCTGAAAGTCTGAAAAAGAAACCTCCTACAGAAAAAATGGTCCAGATGGTTAAGCAGTAAGCCTTGCAATGAGTCACTCCCTAGGGGAGAAGGGACAGGAGGCAGACACAGGGAAGGGATGGAAAGAAAGGTTATTTCCCACAGCATCATTCCAGGAGACCCGCCTGGCTTGGGAGCGGATCTGACCAAGGCACATGAGCTCTTGCTGCTGCCATAGGCATCACCTAGGCATGGCCCCAACCAAGTCCCCCTCGCTTTCTCATACTGAACCCTGGCCCAGCCCCTGGTCCCACTTGACAATGAGGAGAGTGACGGCTGAGGTATGACTCGGGGACTGAACTCAGCACCCTGACCCAGGATGCTCCCCTCTCAGGTGGACACCGGGCTGAACCGTGGGGTACAGACAGGAATCAAGGGCTGTCACCACATCAAACCACATGGGAGATGCTAGCAACCCAGATGCTAACAACACCATGAGAGGAGGAGCCAAGCCCTCTTTGGGCTTGAGGCCTGCTCCCCAGGCAGGACACCCACCTTTTCCACATGCAGGGCCAGTTTCACACCGTTGTGCAGCCAGGACAAGGCCACAATGGGATCCCCTTCCACCACGCTGCCCACGGGGCTCTCCCAGCTGTTGGCCAGGTGGTCAGCCATGCTCCAGCACTTGATCTGCCCATCGGCATCAGCTGACAGCAGACGAGAGCCTGAGGGGAAGGTGGGAGATTGGGCAAACCTGCGTCACAAGCCCCATCCCCACAGTCCATCAGGGTGGGGGGCCGGACTGGAGGTCGTAGAGCAAGGGACCAGCACAGGTGAGTTCAGAAACAGGGGCAAGAAGAGCAAAAGCCTCAAAGGCACAGCTCAGGGTTTCAAGTCCCAGCTCTGAGCCTAGGGCTAAGGCCAGGAAGACAGAGCAGGCAGCCCTGGCATTCAGGGTGGGAGGCCCCCCTCACCGGACTGGTCCCACTCCAAGCAGGTGATGGCCTCGCTGTGCTCTGAGCGGATGGAGTGCACGTCCCAGGGATGCTCAGTGTCCAGGATGTGGATCATGCGGGTCAGGTCTGCAAGGGACAGTGAGGTCAGTGCAGCAACAACGGCCTGGTGCCCGACCACCCAGGGAATTGGGGTGTCGAAGCCGATCAGGAAGCGTTGAAGCCAGGCTGCAGGGACTCCAGAAACATGATTTATACACAGGCAGCCCAAGGGGAGACCCATGACCCTGCCTTCTGTGAGGTTACAATTGTGCTTTCAAAAATGGACCCAAAACACTAACAGCGCGTGTCTCTCCATGGAAGGTTAGGGTTCTCCTCATCCTAAAGTTTCACGTTTTCCTAATTTCCTCTAAGAAGGGCATATTGCTCTGTGGTGGGAAGAATACCAGCCCTGTGGCAGAGTGCACCACAAAGCTGGTGGTGACACGTGCAGCTGGAAAACTCCTGCAGGAGCCTCAGCAAACCACAAGCGGCCACTGCCCCCTCTCCCCCAGCCCTGCAGCCGTGGCCATTCCTCAAGGTTATCTCTGTGCCCCTTAGCACCCGTCTCAGAGGAGGAAACCTCATGGGAGCTGAGGTGAGGGCCCTATGAGGGGGCCTGGGATGAGGGGTGGCACACCTTGGTCATCGCTCCGCAGGTCCGTGGTGAAGGCGATGAGGTTGCGGCAGGACCAAGTGCAGGCCAGGGGACCCGACGGGCAGTGGGTGCTCTTGGGCCATTTCTCCCACTCACAGATGTAAGCCAGGTCCATGGTGCCCAATTGCCAAGGTCACACAGGGAGGACAGTCACCAGCTCCTACAGGAGGGAAGACAAGCTTGTCATCCATCTTCACAGGGTGCCTGCAGGGCCCCGAGTGCAGTGGTGGATGCTGGTTACCACAGGGGACAAAGTGGACTCAACCCCTGCTCTGTGTGTGGCCAGGGAACTGCGTTTTACACAAGCATGGCCAGGGATCAATCCATGCAGCTGGGAGGAAGAACATGTCAAGCGGAGAAAAAGGCAGTGCAAAGGCCCAGAGGCTTGACTGAGCCTGGGGTGCTCAAATAGTGTCCGGGCACGCAGAGCGGGAACAGACTGAGTGGGGGCATGGAGCAAGGTAAGGATGGGGAGGGGATGAAGCAGGTCTTGCAGGGCCTGGAGGTTTCACCTGGAGGGAGATGGGAGCCCCAAGAAGCCTGTTTATGTTTCACAGGCCCTCTGGCTGTCTGGAGGGCACGGCTGGGGAATGGGGTAGAGGTGACAGCGCTGGTCCAGGTGCACAGTGATGGGGACAGTGAAAGCTGCGACGAGAGGTAGCACCCAGGTCTATTCTTAAGGAGCCCGTGAACACAGGAGAACCAGTGAGGCTGCTTTAGACAGAGGCAAGGAGGCAGGTGGGGGTTAGGCAGCAACTTGGGGCCTGGCTTCCAGGGGTACAGAAAGGGTCAGTGAACGCTTCCTCAGCACGCTCTTTGCATCCAGCAGCGACTAAGGTTTTTTCCTTTCACCTTCCCAATCACATTACCCGCTGCTTCTTAAAGACCCGCCCCGGAACACTGAGACCCCGCCCACAAGCCCAAACAGCAGTCTTTTAAAGCTCTGCCACCAAAGCCCTCCGGCCCCGCCCCTACAAAATGTGCTTTCCAGACCTCACTCTCAATTTNACTCTGATGCTGGGAGGGATTGGGGGCAGGAAGAGAAGGGGACGATAGAGGATGAAATGGCTGGATGGCATCACCGACTCAATGGACATGAGTTTGAGTGAACTCCGGGAGTTGGTGATGGACAGGGGGGCCTGGCATGCTGCGAATCATGGGGTCGCAAAGTGTCAGACACGACTGAGCTACTGAACTGAACTGATGGGACCTGATGCCAAGATCTTAGTTTCTTGAATGTTGAATTTTAAGCCAGCTTCTTCACTCTCCTCTTTCACTTTCATCAAGGAGGTTCTTTTCGCTTTCTGCCCATAAGGGTGTCCTCTGGGCACTGGAAATTCAGTGCCCTTGGCAGGTGGGGAAGCTTCAAGTTGATTATTCGAGTATTAATATTTCTTTCTGTCCTCCTAACAAGCCCTTGGGAGTTCCATTATTTAGTATCTACATGTAAAACTTTTTCAATGCCTGTTAAAATAGAAGACAGCAAACCCAGCATCCACATCTTGGTTTCTAAAACATGCCCCCAGGGAAAGGAACCTGGCTCCTTGGCAAATTGGCTGGTTCTAGGATGAAGCTAGGGCTCTCCTCGTAGCTCAGTCAGTAAAGAATCTGCCTGCAATGCAGGGGACCTGGGTTTGATTTCTGGGTTAGGAAGATCCCCCGGAGAAGGAAATGGCAATCCACTCTAGTATCCTTGCCTAGAAAATCCCATGGACAGAGGAGTCTGGTGGGCTACAGTCCACAGGGTCACAAGAGTCAGTCATGACTTAGTGACTAAACCACCACCAAACCAGGATGAAGCAGGAATATACCAAGAAGCTCTGTGCATCTTGTAGCAGTAGAAAGTAAGGCCGTTTCTCAAATAAATAAATATAGGGGTGCCTCAGTGAGACACAGGAGCCATTGAAGAGGCTCCCAAAAGCCAAATCTTGAACACTCTAAGCAAGGAAAAGGAATATTAGATCGCAACCCAAACTAAAAATTAAATGCCCAGGCATCCGTACTGCTAGAACTGGCTAAATAAACACTGAATACACAGGGTGAAAGAGAAAAATCTCTCCTGGAGAATTTTCAGTAGTAAACATGGATATTCCACCTTCAGATAGGTGGAGATCAGCAGAGCTCAGTAGCAAGGATCCCCATGGAAAGCAGGGAGCTCTGGTGTGGCTCCATGGGAACAGCAGAAAACTCAGGCTAAGGGGCCCTGCAGAACACACAGCCAGTCCCAGACACACAGATGGAAAACATGGGGGAGGAAGCCACATGAAGACAGAATCAGAGTCTTGAAGGATGTGGTCACAAGCCAAGGGAGGCTGGAGCCCCTAGAAGCTGGAAGAGGCAGGGAGGACCTTCCCCTGGAGCCTCCAGAGGGAGTAGGACACTAGGACACCTTGATCTTGGATTTATGCCTCTAGAACTGGGTGCCAATAAATTCCTGTTTTTTTTTTTCTGCCAGGTCTTAGTTGCAGCATGCACAATCTATTTCCCTGAGCAGGGATCGATCCCAGGCCCCCTCCATTGGGAGTGCCGTCCTAGCCACTAGAGCACCGAGGAAATCCCTCAAATTCCTGTGGTTTTTAAACTGCAGTGTGGTGTATTGTGTTCAGCCACTCTGGAAGCTCACACAAGTGACCTTTTTGGAGGTCATACAGGTGGCAGGTGAGAGTTAGGGTTTCNGGCCCCCTCCATTGGGAGTGCCGTCCTAGCCACTAGAGCACCGAGGAAATCCCTCAAATTCCTGTGGTTTTTAAACTGCAGTGTGGTGTATTGTGTTCAGCCACTCTGGAAGCTCACACAAGTGACCTTTTTGGAGGTCATACAGGTGGCAGGTGAGAGTTAGGGTTTCAGCCTGGGCACCCAGGAGGGGACCAGCAGGGCAGCATAGCCAAGGGCCAAGAGCTCCTGGCAGAGTCTTCACACACACCTGCCTTCACCTGGGGTCTCACTTATCACCAGCCTTTGCCTAAGGCCTGCATTCCTCAATGACCAGGACCCAAGGGCATCGTGAGTACCTGGAACATCCCCAGCCCTCCCCCAAGGGAAAACCCCACAGCAAGAGACCAGAGCACCAGAAATTTATTGAACACTCTGCTTTTCCCAAAGCACAACTAGCCACACCCACAGGGATTGTGGGAGGGAGGGAGTGGGGTGGTCTCCCAGCCCTGCTCTCCTGTGCCAGGCCAGGGTGACCAGCAGGAGGACATCCCAGAGCCAGGCTGGGGGCGGAGGACACAGACAGGGGAAGAGGACAGTCTGAGGGTGGAGGCTTCTGTCTGGAAGTCCCACGTCCCTAGTACAATGGGAGAGGGGTACGTAGAGCAGATGGGGCCCTGAGAGCAACCAAAGGGCACCAGGAAGGCAACACACATTCTCCAAAGAGGAAGACACCATTTTTTAAGATGAAGCTCCTGTCCTGGGTTGCAGGGAACACACAGGCTCGAGCACGCGCAGACACATACACAAAAATGTTACACTCCTGCGAAGAGGGGCGGAGCCCCAGAGACCCAAGCCAAAAACTGGGAGCGGGTCAAGCAGGGACTGGAATGAAGCCCCTCGATTTATCACTTGGGATGAGTTTTTTTCTTCTCAAAAGGGATATGTAAAAATCCACAACAAATCATGCCAAATTCATTAAGAATGATAAAAACCCAGCCTCTCCCTCCTCACTTAAGCATCACACAGGGCCAAAATAGCCCACCGAGGAAGTGGCAGGAAAGTGACCAGGCTGGGTGCCTCCTCCCCAGTCGGAGCCTGGGGGCAGATACCGCAGGCAGCCCAGCCACTGGATTTAATCTGGAAAGCTGGGCGGGGAGGGGGCGGGGGCCACCCCAAGGGGAAGAGCATATTTCCAAGGGAAAATTCTAAAAATAATAAAAAATATTTGAGTGGATGGTATTGGAGGTTTTGGCGATGGGGGTGGGGCCGCCATCAGCTGCGCTGCTCCAGGTAGGCGGACAGAAGCAGCCCTGGTGGCAGGAAGTCCAGGTGGCGATTGCTGACCTTCATCTGCCGCTTGCCCTCCAGGTCGGCGCCTGCAGCGGAGACAGGCAGGATTAGGAAGAAGGCGAGGGTGCTGACACCCAGAGATGGAGCCCTCTGCCCACCCTGAGCGAGGTTCCCTAGACTTAGGTTGCCCCACCCCCCAGGTCCCAGGGCAGTGTATTCAGCAGCTCCTACTTCTAGCCTGCTTTCCCTCTCCCATTACTTATCCCGTGTCCTAATGGCACCCAGATGTACTACTGAGGCACACTGGCCTGGTATCAAGGGGACTAAATGAGGGTCCTGCCCCCTTTGGTCTCCCATGCCCTCAGAGGAAATTCCAGGCCCTAGGTGACTCAGTCCCTACTGACCTCCCTTTTCCCAACTCGTGTCACCCCAAAACCTGAATATAGGGGTACACAACCCAAGCTAGGCCCACCTCCCAACCTCTGCCCTGGCTGTTCCCTCTCCCTTGATCCCCATATTCCAGGACCGTTCTCCTATGTTCAGGTCAGGGTCCTACTCTGGCAGAAAAGCATCCCCAGCCCAGCCCCCCATGCCAAGTCAATGGGAACAAAAGCAAGTGTGGGGGCTACACCTCTCTCAGAGCCATCCTGAAAGGAACCATCTTGGGGTTGCCATGGAAACTGTTTCCTCTGCAACTCTGGGCAGGAGACAGATAGGCCTGGAAAGTATGGACCCTGTGGGATGCCAAGGGCCACGAAGGGCCTGAGAGGACCCTCCCTGGGGGGACTTTGTCCCAACAGCATCCCCACTGAAAAAGGAGGTGCTGGCCCTTGGAGGGGAGACTTGCCAAAAGTCACACTTGTGGCACAGTAGAGGCGGGCTACAGCCAAGTAAGAACTCTATAGACACTGGGGTCCCCTCATCTCATCAGGCCCCTGAAGATGCAGACAGGCATGTCTGTCCACAGCATCATCCATCATGGGAACAGAGGTACAGGAGCTACTGTTGAATTAAGGCAGCATCCCCCTGTTACCTTTGTGCTCATGATGTCCCTCCTCTCCTGATGCCTATTGCTGGGTGAACAGACTCCAGTAAGCCCAGCCTCAGTTTCCCCAGGATAGAATCAGCTAACTGGGGCCCAGGGGCCACCAGGCACTTACTGGCTGAGATGAGATCCATGTACTGGCAGATGGCGTGAAGCAGGAGCCTCTCAAAGCTGCAGAGAATGGGTGGTGAGTGGCCGAGCTGGGCACCATGGGAGGGGGGGTGCCCACTGCACCTGCCCCTACATATTCACCTGTTGTCCAGCATGGCCGTGTACACGGCCTGGGGGGACACAGAGAAGAACCTCAGCAGCCGCTCCTCCCAGGTCTCCAGTGTTTCCTGCAGGAGAAACAGGTCCAGCGGTCAGGCCAACTGTGGCACCCTGGCCCCCCAAATCCATGCCAGCCTCTGGAGCCCAAAGTCTTGGGTTCAAATGTGGCCTCTGACTCACCACATGAAGCTACTTAACCGTTTCCAAGGATACCAGGCACTTAGACATATCCACACTTTTGAATGTCTTGGCTTCTGCCTGGTGAACTCCTACACATCCATCAGTACCCAACTTCCTTGCCTCTGCCGCTCCCACCCTCAAGGAGATCCCTTGCCCAGCCCTGAGTCCTACACTCTGATCACATTGGTTTTTATCCTGCCCATCTCCAACACACCCCGTTCACTGGGTTTCTGGTCTCCCCTCAACCCAGCCCCCAATTAAGAAGCTGAGAAAAAAGGCCTTCAAAAAAGACCAAAGACAAAGAGAGGCAAGAGAGTACAAGGCCGGGGCCTGGTACTCACCATGGGAATACGGCTCCGCTTGAGAACAGCTCGCAGGCGCCTGCTGATGCGCTGGAAGCATTCCCGGGGCGTGTAGGCCGGATCCTCTGCGAGAAGAGTTGGAGCAGTGGGGCAGATGAGGGAGCACAGCCTCAGGCCCCACCCACACAGGAGACTCCACCCCACCCACACAGGCTCCACCCACACCGGCGTCCTCCCATCTACCAAGCCCCGTCTACACATCAGACTCCTCCCCTACCTGTTCTGGTCCCTCCCCCACAGCAGGCTCCTCCCTACCTGCCCTGGCCCCACCCTCTCACCCTAGACCACGCCCCCACCCTCTGACCTCCCCCGACCCCAGGCCACGCACCCATCATGCCTCTGACGGCCACTTGCACCCTAGATCCAGACTCACCTCTCCGCCGGTCTTCCCCACGGGTAGGCCCCCTCCTCCGCGCCTTGCTCTTGCCCTCATCCTCCAGGTAGCGGAGAACACGCTCCTGCTCCTCCCCAGAGCGGTTCATGAAGTCGTTCCAGATCTGGAAGAGAGGCAGGCAGGCCCTGACTGATGACTGCGCACTCTCAAGCCTCAGTTTCCCCATTTGGCCAATGCACATGGTGGGGCCACAAGCACACGGAATTACTCCTCGTGGACACATTTGACCACTGGGTCAACAGTTCGTGGATCATCTGTGTTGGGGGGGTGTCAGTATGGACCAAATACATTCCTAATTCTGTCAGTAATTCCAAGGTAAGCAAACGAACCTCAGGTGCTGGAAGGTTCTGGGGTGGAGGGGTTGCTGGCCTCTTGAGGGAGACCCAGGGACGTTCATCAAGGGACCAGAGGGTTCAGTGGAGGCAGTGCTGGTGGTTTGGGGGATGGGGGAGCCAGGCAGGACATGGGGCCCCACCTCCACATAGGTCTCATTGCTGCAAGCTTCTGCAAAGATGCCAGGTGCTGCGGGGGGTGCCAGGTCCCCATCCTCCGGGCCAGGTGTTCCTCCATCTGTCTCCAGTAGGGTCAGGAGGTACTGTGCTAAATGGAAACAAACAGTCTCTGGGCTGGGGGTCACCCCAGGCTTCATGGGGTCCAAAGGCCCATGTTTCCTCCCATCCCCCCCACCTCTATATTTAAGGCCTTTACTCTCCGGCTCACACCAGCCTCCCCTCCTCCACACTCCAGCTGTCTTTCCCAGAAGACACAGGAACCATCCAGCCTCCAGAACTCCTTCTACATTGCCCTGGCTTGGTTTGTTGAATTCCTACACCACCTTTAGGGCCCCAGCTCCAATGCCCAGAGCTTCCTCACATTGTCCAGCTCAAGGTCAGGCTCAGATAACAGAACATGCATGTCATTGCTGTCTGAGGCCTAGGAGCCCCCAGGAGGCGCCCTTCGACCCCTGCTCACTGTTCTCCAGGCGCTGGAGGCTCTTCCGCCCCTTGGCCTTGGGCACGAGGTCTGAGTTCCGCACAGCCTGGTTGATGAAGTGCTGCTTCCGCCGGGAGGCCGAGAGCCTCTTCACCTGGGAGCTGGCTAGAGCGGGCAGGCAGCCCGGAAGGGGCCTGTGGGTCGGGTTTGGGGTTGGGGGGGCAGTCCTCAGGGCCAAAACAGGCCAGGACCCCCAGGAAGAACCCTACCATCACTGCTCTCTCACAGCCAACCCCGGCTTGGTTTCCCTCTGCAGTGGGAAGCTCATCCCCATTGCACATGGAGCCCTGGACCCTTAGAATGTCACTGTGCCACATCGCTCAGGAGGCAGATACCACTGAGGACAGATGAGTAGACCAAGGCTCACTGAAGGGAAGCCACACATTGGTGGGGGCAGTGAGGGGGCTGAGGAAGCTGCTCCCCTTGCTCCCAGGCTTGCAGGTTTGAGCTGCAAGCCAGTGAGGCCCGCGTCTCCTTCCTCTGGGAGTTTCTCAAGAGATTTAATTTGATGATGCATTCCTACCTGCCCCCCAACCCCCAGCCTCTGACAGCAGGTAAACCAGAAAACAGCCCCCCAGAAGCTAAGGCGCTACCTGAACACACCTGCCTTGTGCCCCCAGAGCCCCCCTGCTATGTGCTCAGGGCCTGGATGGGGAAAGCAGGCAGAGTGGCCCCCTCTGAGCACAGGTACTAATCCTGGAAATGGATTAGTGGCCCAGGCAGGCCTCCCACTGGGGACCTGAGGGCCAGGCAGTAAGTGGCTACGTGGGAGGGAGGGGCAGGTATTGAATGGAAACTTCTTGGTAAGAAGCTACAGGGCTGTCATGGTCACCCCCTGACTACGGGCTGAAAGGAAGGTCCCACCAGGCTCAGAAACCCTCATGCTGAGAGGCTGATGGTAGATTTTGAGCCTTGGAGGGTCTGGGGTGCCAGGACTCCCCCTTCCTCCTTGCCCTGCACTCTGGTCCTAGCCCACCAGGCACCCCTCTGTGCCAGCTGTCCCCCACCCCACTGGATGCCCGTGCCCCAGGCTCCTCACTCCTCACTCCCATCTCCTTTTGCCTTCTGTTCAAACCTCCCCAGCCCCTCACTGCTTTCTTCTCCTGATGGCCACACCTCCTACCTCCCTGCCCACAACCCACCATGACCTCCATGTGCAGGTAGGGTCTGGTGTCCATTGCACCCTGGTCTGGCATACAGTAGGTGCTCAGAAAATAATCACCCAATCTGGTCTCCAACAAAACCCTATGACTTCAAGACTGAGTAGAACCCAGAGTCCAGAATTTCACCCAAACTTTCCTGGTGTTTGGGTGATCCCAAGACACAAATTAAAAACAGAAGTGTGACTCCTCATGCACAAACAGCCGCTAGAAAATGCCATGAAGCCCTAGGATATGAAACAAGGTGCCTCAAAGAGGTTAGGAGTGAAGCCCGTGCTTATTAAGGCTTATACATATAAAACTCCTTGAAAGGAAAGCTATGACAAACCTGGACAGTGTATTAAAAAGCAAAGACATCACTTTGCCAACAAAGGCCTATATAGTCAAAGCTATGGTTTTTCTAGTAGTCATGTATGGATGTTTGACAGTTGGACCATAAAGAAGGCTGAACACTGAAGAACTGATGCTTTCGAATTGTGGCCTTGGAGAAGACTCTTCAGAGTCCCCTGGACTGCAAAGAGATCAAACCAGTCAGTCCTAAAGGAAATCAACCCTGAATATTCACTGGAAGGACTGNGGATGTTTGACAGTTGGACCATAAAGAAGGCTGAACACTGAAGAACTGATGCTTTCGAATTGTGGCCTTGGAGAAGACTCTTCAGAGTCCCCTGGACTGCAAAGAGATCAAACCAGTCAGTCCTAAAGGAAATCAACCCTGAATATTCACTGGAAGGACTGATGGTGAAGCTGAAACTCCAGTACTTTGGCCACTTTATGTGAAGAGCTTTCTCACTGGAAAAGACCCTGATCTGGGGAAGATTGAGGGCAGGAGGAGAAGGGGGCGGCAGAGCATGAGATGGTTGGATGGCATCGCTGACTCAATGGACAGGAGTTTGAGGAAATTCCGGGAGATAGTGAAGGATGGGGAAGACTGGCATGCGGCCATACATAGGGTCGCAAAGAGTCGGACACAACTTAGCCACTGAACAAAACAGAGTCCCCAGCATTAAGTTTTTGCCCTGGACAGAAAGGTTGTTACATCTTGATTAGGAAGCAAACAGGCTGATGAGCCCTATCTATGAAGAATTAGCTGCTGGATAAATTAATCTGGCACAAGTACCCATCAGTGGAAACTCACAATCAGTGGATAGGATTCAAGGACTTTCACTACTGGGGCCTGGATTCAGTCCCTGGTCAGGGAACTAAGATCCCACAGGAAGCACTGAGCGGCCAGTAAGAAAAACAAAATAGGAGACTAGCATGCAGGCAGAGGCAGGGGTCAAGCCTGGTATCTCAGCCTTGAGCTTGCTTGAATCCCAGCTATGAGCCACAAGATTGATCACAGCAACATTCCTGGTTATGTGACAGTCCTTAGTTAATCAATCACTGTCACAATAGGAGGAAAATACTATCGTCCTGACACCTTTTATTCAGATTTGCAAACCAAGGAGCAAAGTCTTTATCCCAAGATCCCACAGCAGCAAAGAGGGCAGCTGGGAGAGGATGGGGCAAATCAAGTCAGCACATAGCCAATGACTCTGAGGCTGGATGTGACCTTTCCGAGGCCCAGGCGCCAACACCCCAAGCTCCAGATTCAGCCGTGGCCTCCTCAGGGCTCTGAAACCTGTGTCTCCACCCCAGCAGCTGGACTTATGCCAGGATGGTGCCTGGTAGGGCTGATAACAAGACCACATCCGGGGGGAGCTGTTGGGAACATCAGAGCTGGGCGGGACTCAGAGAGAGGTCAGGGCCTTGGGGTGTGGGGCTCCCTGTTACCCCAGGACTCAACGTGGAACCAGGGTTGGAACCTGGTCTGAGCAGGACCGCTCCCAAGCCACCAGTCTCTGCTTCCCTCTGGGGCCACAGTGGGGCCAGGGGCTCAAACTCAGGTCTGGTGGACCCCTCAGACCACACCCCACTGTGCTAAGATCCAGCTGCTCCCTGCTCTGCTCCACCACTACCTGCGGCTCCCCAGCACCCTCAAGGCAAGGCTCAGCCCCTCCCTGGCCTGGCACTGCACTTGTCTGGTCCCACAGGGCTCCTGGGGCCTCGTTGCTCTCTAGGATCCCAGTACCTTCCAGCAGGAGCCTTGGGGCTAATAGCTGGACATCCATGCCCCACCCTGTCTCTCCCTTTCACTCCCTCTGCTCCAGGCACTGAGTCCTTTTACTGCATTTTAAATCCACCTCAGGGCCTTTGCATGTGCGGCCTCCTGCCTGAAGCAACCTTTTCCTGGCTCCCAGTCTAGGCTCAAAAGTTACCTCCTGGGAGAAACCACCCCGCCCCCAAGCTGGCCCAATCAGCCCCATTTCCGGCTTCACCAGTTGGCATCGGCAACCAGCTGGCCCTCACACTTGTTTACTCCTGGTTCTCACCTCCTTCACTAACCCCAAATGATAAGGACAGGGTCCCTCTCTGCCCCTGCTGGGCCCCCAGCAGGTTCTCAAGAGCTGTTTGTTGAATGAATACTTGAACTTCTGCTTATACTCACCCTTGGCCACCCAAAGAGACCACTTTACAGACAGGGAAACTGACCACACAGAGAGGCACCTGAGGTTTCCTGGACCAGGCAGGCCTCAGGGAAAAGTCTACACCTGGCAGGGGCCAACATCCAACAGGGATGGATGGGCCTAACCGTGGGAACAGCTGCTAAGCCAGGTTGGCCCAAGGGAGGACAGACAGGCTCCTTGCCTCCCCCAACTCTGTTCCCCAGTTTTGAGACTGGTCTTTGACATCCCCTCCTCTGGGCAAAAATACACCTTCTCAGGCATCAGCCCCTCCCCCAGGGACAGGCCAGAGAGGAACCTACTTCCTCAGCAGGAAACCAAGGAGGGCTCAGAGCGGAGGTGACTCAGGTTGGGGTGGGGCTGACTGGGGAGCAAACCACTACCCCACCCAGGACACAGAGGTGAGGGGGGTGGGGGCAGGTCAGAGGGACTCTGCTGTCGGGTAAGTTACCCACTTTGGGTGGTTAAGGCCCTTTAAAAGGGGGTAAATAACCACATCTGTAGACACTGGTATAGCTTCTGGGTAAATACCCAGGTGGAAGTAATAACACCAAATAAAAAATACAATAAAGCAATTATAAAATACCAAAATGATAAAATTATTTTAAGACACCTACAATAGTAAGCTATTTAAGATAATTATCAAAGAACAAATGGTCCACTTTGCTGGGCACCTCCAACCGCAGGGTCACCGACCCCAGCCACTCTGAGCGGGGTCCCCGTTGTTCCATTTTACAGATCGGGAGACCGAGGCACAGCAGGGGGTACTAACCTGCCCAGGCCGCTTGGACGCCCATGAAGGAGCAGAAACGGAACACAAGCAACCAGGGTGGACCGCGGGGATTTCTGCATAAATACTNGGAGGCTTGTTTTGGAGTTCTGGTGGATGGAGCTGGATTTCTTCTCTCTTGAGTGTGGGGTATCTCTTCATGGCTGCTCCAGCAGAGCGCAGCCTCTGCTCCTTATCTTGGACGAAGGGTGTCTCCTCACCGCCGCCCTTCCTGACCTTCAACATGGGACAGCTCCTCTAGGCCCTCCTGCGCCAGCACAGCCACAGCTCCTTGGACACAGGTTGATCCTCCCGGCCCCCAACCCTGGCCTCGGACACAGGGTGGCTCCTCTCGACTGTTCCTGTGCTGTCGCAGCCTGGCACTCTCGGCCGCTGCCCCTGACCTCGGGTGTGGGGTAACTCCTCTCGGCTGTGCTGAGTGCGCCGGTCGTCGCAGCCACTCGCGCCAAGTGCACCAGCTGTTGTAGCCACTTGTGCTGAGTGTTAATTAATCAGTGGCTCCTCCCAGCCCCTGACCCTGGCCTTGGACATAGGGTGGCTCCTCCCGGCTGCCGCCCCTGACCTCGGATGCGAGGTGGCTCTTCCCAGCCCCCGACCCTGACCTCGGCCGCGGGGTGGCTCCTCTCAGCTGTTCCTGTGCCGCGAAGCTTGGCACTCTTGGCCACTGTCTCTGACCTTAAATGTGGGGTGGCTCCTCTCGGCTGTTCCCATGCCGTCGCAGCCTGGCACTCTCAGCTGCTACCCCTGACCTCGGAAATGGGGTGGCTCCTCTCAGCTGTTCCTGTGCCATCACAGCCTGACACTCTCGGCCGTTGTCTGTGTCCTCCAACGTGGGGTAGCTCCTCTCGGCCATGCTGAGTGCACCAGCCTGGCCGTCATAGCTGCTTGCGCTGAATGCCGGCTGGGACGTGTCGCCACCGCCGCCGCCGCTGCTGAGAATCTAGATGTTTCCTCTGAACTTTAGCCTTGCATCATGTCTGACTCTTTTCAACCCCATGGACTGCAGCACACCAGGCTTCCCTGTCCATCATCAACCCCCGGAGCTCGCTCAATCTCATGTCCATTGAGTCAGTGATGCCATCCAACCATCTCATCCTCTGTCGTCCCCTTCTCCTCCTGCCCTCAATCTTTCCCAGCATCATGGTCTTTTCTAAAGAGTCAGATCTTCACATCAGGTGGCCAAAGTATTGGAATTTCAGCATCAGTCCTTCCAATGAATATTCAGGACTGATTTCCTTTAGGATAGACTGGTTTGATCTTCCTGCAGTCCAAGGGACTCTCTGGTCTTCTCTAGCACCACAGTTCAAAAGCATCAATTTACCCTTCTCACGATTTACTAAACCATGGGTTTTATTTCCCTGCCTTTTATATTATCTGTTTCCCCCTTTTGGATGTCCACTCTTCAAGGGCAGAGATATTTATCTGTTTTCTTCATGGCTATTTCCCCAGAATTTAGAATAATGCCTGACACACAATAGATGCTCAATAAATATGCATTGAATGAATGAGTCACCCCCTTGGCTGGCTCTCTGGGGAGTGAGTGTCAGCTTCCTTGAGTTGGTGTTACATGGCTGAAAGGCAGAATTCGGTGGCAATCTTGATGGACCTAAGACACATCACTGCTTATCACGCTGTTCATCTGTCCATCACCTACATCACCACCAGTGTCCCTGCCTGCACTCAGCAGACAGAGTCCCGTATA
>SJYA01001081.1:1646320-1681794 GCA_006410615.1 Neotragus moschatus | reverse complement strand
CTCTGTCTTATCTTGGTTATATTGCTGCGTTTGTTGTGGCCTTTCTATATTCTGGGAATTTATGGAGTTCTCTTTATTATGGAGTTTCCTCCCCGTAGGTGGGGTTGTATCAGTGGCTTGTCAAGGTTTCTTGGTTAGGGAGGCTTGTTTTGGTGTTCTGGTGGATGGAGCTGGATTTCTTCTCTCTTGAGCGTGGGGTATCTCTTCATGGCTGCTCCAGCAGAGCGCAGCCTCTGCTCCTTACCTTGGACGAAGGGCAGTGAGCCGCCCTTCCTGACCTTCAACGTGGGACAGCTCCTCTAGGCCCTCCTGCGCCAGCACAGCCACAGCTCCTTGGACGCGAGTTGATCCTCCCGGCCCCCAACCCTGGCCTCGGACACGGGGTGGCTCCTCTCGGCTGTTCCTGTGCTGTCTGTCGCAGCCTGGCACTCTCGGCCGCTGCCCCTGACCTCGGACATGGGGTAACTCCTCTCGGATGCGCTGAGTGCGCCAGCCGTTGCAGCCACTTGTGCTGAGTGTTAATTAATCAGTTGCTCCTCCCAGCCCCCGACCCTGGCCTTGGACATAGGGTGGCTCCTCCCGGCTGCCGCCCCTGACCTCCGATGTGAGGTGGCTCTTCCCAGCCCCCAACCCTGACCTCGGCCGCGGGGTGGCTCCTCTCAGCTGTTCCTGTGCCGCGCAGCTTGGCACTCTTGGCTGCTATCTCTGACCTTAGATGTGGGGTGCCTCCTCTCGGCTGTTCCCATGCCATCGCAGCCTGGCACTCTCAGCTGCTGCCCCTGACCTCGGAAATGGGGTGGCTCCTCTCAGCTGTTCCTGTGCCATCACAGCCTGACACTCTCAGCCGTTGTCTCTGTCCTCCAATGTGGGGTAGCTCCTCTCGGCCATGCTGAGTGCACCGGCCTGGCTGTCATAGCTGCTTGCGCTGAGTGCCGGCTGGGACGTGTCGCCACCGCTGCCGCTGCCGCCAAGAATCTAGATGTTTCCTCTGAACTTTAGCCTTGCATCATGTCCGACTCTTTTCAACTCCATGGACTGCAGCACAACAGGCTTCCCTGTCCATCATCAACCCCCGGAGCTTGCTCAATCTCATGTCCATTGAGTCAGTGATGCCATCCAACCATCTCATCCTCTATCGTCCCCTTCTCCTCCTGCCCTCAATCTTTCCCAGCATCATGGTCTTTTCTAAAGAGTCAGTTCTTCACATCAGGTGGCCAAAGTATTGGAATTTCAGCATCAGTTCTTCCAATGAATATTCAGGACTGATTTCCTTTAGGATAGACTGGTTTGATCTTCCTGCAGTCCAAGGGACTCTCTGGTCTTCTCTAGCACCACAGTTCAAAAGCATCAATTTACCCTTCTCACGATTTACTAAACCATGGGTTTTATTTCCCTGCCTTTTATATTATCTGTTTCCCCCTTTTGGATGTCCACTCTTCAAGGGCAGAGATATTTATCTGTTTTCTTCATGGCTATTTCCCCAGAATTTAGAATAATGCCTGACACACAATAGATGCTCAATAAATATGCATTGAATGAATGAGTCACCCCCTTGGCTGGCTCTCTGGGGAGTGAGTGTCAGCTTCCTTGAGTTGGTGTTACATGGCTGAAAGGCAGAATTCGGTGGCAATCTTGATGGACCTAAGCCACATCACTGCTTATCATGCTGTTCACCTGTCCATCACCTACATCACCACCAATGTCCCTGCCTGCACTCAGCAGACAGAGTCCTGTATATTCCTAATATCTGTTTTTTTAATGGACCCCCCCTAGTTTTCTTTAATTTTTAAAATCATAGTTGATTTACAACGTTGTGTTAGTTTTAGTGTACAGCAAAGTGATTCAATAATACATAGTCACTATCTATTCTTTTCCAGATTCTTTTCCCTTATAGGTTATCACAGACATTAAGTAAAGTTCCCTGTGCTGCATTGTAGGTCCTTGTTGGCAGTCTACTTCATAAATAGCAGTGCGTATGTTATTCTCCAACTCCTAATTTATCCCTCCCCCTGCCGCTTTTCCCTTTGGTAACCACATCTGTTCTCTATGTCTATGAGTTTGTTTCTCTTTTGTAAATAAGTACATTTGTGTCATATTTTAGATTCCACATAAAAGTGTTATTATATGGTATTTATCTGTCTGACACTTTATTCAGCATGAAAATCTCTAGGACCATCCACTTTGCTGCAAATGGCATTATTTCCACTCTATTTTATGGCTGAGTAATGTTCCACCCTGGGCTTCCCTGGTCGCTCAGTGGTAAAGAATCCACCTGCCAATGCAGGAGACGCNTCAGCATGAAAATCTCTAGGACCATCCACTTTGCTGCAAATGGCATTATTTCCACTCTATTTTATGGCTGAGTAATGTTCCACCCTGGGCTTCCCTGGTCGCTCAGTGGTAAAGAATCCACCTGCCAATGCAGGAGACGCGGGTTTGATCCCTGGTCCATAAAAATCCTCTGGAGAAGGAATGGCAACCCACTCCAGGATTCTCGCCTGGGAAATCTCATGGACAGAGGAGCCTGGTGGGCTACAGTTCATGGGGTAGCAAAAGAGTCAGATATGACTTAGTGACTAAACAACAACAATATTGCACTGTGTGTATGTATGTATATGTATATATGCATAAATACATATACTAGCGATCTCCTAATTTTAAAAGCAGAAAATTAAAAAGTGCTCAAGTATTGAAGGCTTGGTCCATTCACCTTAAGAGTCACTGCTTGGAAACGTCTTTATAACCCTTGGACCTTGCAGAAAAGCTGGACTCTAGATAGGACAAAGAGAAGCAGTCCCTGGGACAGAATCTATGGGCAGTTTTAATATGTTGGGAAGTGTTATATGTCTCTCATTGTTTTTTAGGGGGAGGATGGACCCCAGTGGCTGAAGGATCTTGTTTACTGAGTTCAGGCTTAGCCTCCCTGTTGTAAGGCCTTCCATGGCCTTTTCTCTGCTCACAGAGAACATTAACAAGTTCATGGGGGTAGCAGGCTTGAAGGAGCCAAGCGTGAGCTCATGTGGGTATGAAGGAGCACTGTGAGGGCAGAAAAATGAGGTGGATTGAGGAAAGGTTGGAGGAGCTAAGGGAGGAGAGAGAACAAAAGCAAGGAGGCCAAGTGGGGACTTTGGTTCATCAAGCACATGGGATGTTCANCCGCCCCCAAGCAGCGCTCACAGCGTCCGCCGCCCGCCCGGGACGACCCTTGCCGCCGCCGCTGTTTCCTCGGGACCGGCCTCAGGGTTCTCCAGAACGACCATAGCTTGGATTCCGCCGCCGCTGCTGACGCCGCAGCCCGGCAGGGCCTTCTCCGGGCCCGGCAGGAAGTGACGGGCGCCCGGAGGCGGGCTAAGGCGGAGCCTGGAGGCTGGACACGCCGGGCGGGGACCTGGCCACGTCCCGGCCAGGCCCCGGCAGCGGGCCGGGGACACCCAGCCCAGGGGCAAGGACGGGGACACCGAGGCCCCTGCCCCAGGGGACACAGCGGCCCCCTGGCCGCTGCCGGGCTGTGGGCCGAGCCCCTTCCCCCCGGGGGACTGTGGGGAAATTGAGGCCTGGGGAGGGAGGCAGGAAGGTGATGTCCTTTTCAAATGTTTGGACAGACCTAGTGCCCCATGCCACACACCACCCCACCCCACCCCTCAGCTGCAGCAGGGCTCTCCTTCCACCAGCCCCCTCCGGGAACCTCCTTCAAAGAGCAGCCTCCAGATCGCGGCTGAGTGCCTCAGTTTACTCTTCTCTAAAGATACAACGTTGAAAGGACTGATGCTGAAGCTCAAGCTCCAATACTTTGGCCATCTGATGCAAGGAACTGACTCACTGGAAAAGACCCTGATGCTAGGAAAGATTGAAGGCAGGAGGAGAAGGGGACGACGACAGAGGATGAGATGGTTGGATGGCATCACCGACTTGATGGACATGAGTTTGAGCAAGTTCTGGGAGTTGGTGATGGACAGGGAAGCCTAGCATGTTGCAGTCCATGGGTTTGCAAAGAGTCGGACAGTACAAAGAGTCGGAGCAACTGAACAAAACTGAAAGATACAACACGGACTTCTCTGGTGGTCCTGTGGCTGAGACTCCTCCAGCCCAGTGCAGGGGTCCAGGTTTGATCCCTGGTCAGGGAACTAGAGTCTGCTTGCCTCAATTAAGACCTGGCCCAGACAAATAAATAAATAGAAAATAAACATTAATGGAAAAAAAGGAACAAAGCTAGCGGCACCTTTCTTTGCCTTTTAGAATTTATTCATTTAACAAATGCCCACTGTCACTGGGGCATGGGGTAGGGGCTAAGCTCTCCAGACCCAGTGGTAATCAAACAGACCCCTTCCCCTGTGTGGGATCAGGAAGAGAGGACTTTTGGAAAGAGAACCAGCATATGCAAAAGTGAGAAGGGTGTAGCAGGCAGAAGCAACAGTCAGTGTAAAGGTCCTGGGGCATCCAGATAGCCAGAGCAGGATAATGGGAGAAGAGGGTGGTGGTGGGCAGAATAGAGGTAGAGAAGAGGGGACAGACCAAAAGTGGTCCTTTAAAGACAGATCTGGTTTTTGACCCAAGGGCAATGGGTAGCCAGGGGAGGTTTAAGAACAGAAACTTAGAGCTGCTCTAGAATCTAGAATCCATCCTTCATTCCACAAGAAAAGTGGGAAACTGGGACCATGATGGGCCTTCCCAGGTGATGCTAGTGGTAAAGAACCCCTCTGCCAATGCAAGTAGACATAAGAGACCCAGGTTTGATCCCTGTGTGGGGAAGATCTCTTGGAAAGGGAAATGGCAACCCACTCCAGTATTCTTGCCTAGAGAATCCCATGGACAGAAGAGCTTGGTGGGCTACAGTCCATAGGGTCGAAAAGAATCAGACACAACTGAAGCAACTTAGCACATGTGTTCACAAGACCATGACATGGGACAGCAAGGGATGCAACCCACCCAGATCCAGCCTGGTGGACGCTACACAGGACAAATGACCACACTGCTGTAGCAAGTGAAGAGCAAGAGAAGAAAAAAAAAAAAAGAGGAAGAACTATTACAAGACCCAAGAAAGCACACACTGTGTGACCTCATGTAGATAAATGTGGAAAGAAGGGAAAGAATCAAGGTGATGGGAAATGGGATCTCTGGGGACAGTGCTTGGGCAAGGTCTCTAGGTGTAGGGGCGATATTTGGTCTCCAACTCTAGCCCACGATGACCAGCCGCTCAACAATGTGCCAATCTGGGTCTTGACCTGATTCTTGAGCCTCACTCATTCTGTCCTCACCCTTTTATTTTCTCCCCTTGACTCATTCCTCTCCTCAAACCACCCCCCGCCTTTTTTTTTGGCAGAGGTGAGGGAGGACAGCACAGTGGGGCATATGAGATCCCCAACCAGGGATCAAACCTACATCCCCTGCCGTGGAACCACAGAGCCTTAACCACTGGACCACCAGGGAAGTCCCTGTCATCACCTTCCTAACACCCTCCCAGATCCTTGGCCTGCCCAGGAGCCACCGCTGTCCCCTAGAGTCCCGGCCCCCTTCTCACTGCTCTCCCAGGCCCACTCAGCTGAGCAGCCTCCCCAGAACAGTTTCTCCCCTCTCCAAGTATCCTGGGTTCTCCTCATCCTAACCTGGCCCTCATTACCACCCCGTGTGCTTAGTCACTTCAGTCATGTCCAGCTCTCTGTGACCCCTTGGACTGTAGCGGTCTGTAGGAGAGACTGCCAGTCTCTCTCTTCATGGGGTTCCCCAGGCAAGAATACTGGAATAGGTTGCCATGCCCTCCTCCAGGGGATCTTCTCCACCCAGGGATCAAATCTGCACCTGCTGCATTGCAGGTGGATCCTTTACCACTGAGGCACTGGGAAAGCCCCTCCAATACAACCCCAAAGGGATGTTTTTCCCTTTTCTGAATTTTTAGGCCATTGTCATAATGCTGAAGGTATGAAAGGGGTGAACAGAGAAATGTTCCCCTTCCCCCCATCATTGTACTCATTGTACTTTCTTTTGGAGATGTTTAATGCACTTTGGTGCCCATGCACATTTTTAAAATTAATTAATTTTTTTACTGTGCTGGATTTTCGTTGCTGCACTCAGGCTTTCTCTAGTTGCAGATAGCGGAGGTTACTCATTGAGCTGGCTTCTCTTGTTGCAAACCACAGGCTCCAGATTGGGCTTCAGTAGTTGTAGCACAAGGGCTTAGTTGCCCCCTGGTATATGGAATCTTCCCAGATGGACCAGGGATTGAACCTGTGTCCCCTGAATCGGCAGGCAGATTCCTAACCACTAGACCACCAGGAATGTCCGTTGTGCATACTTCATTGTTTTTCCGACTTTTAATCTTTGTTTTACACAGAGGACAGCATCTTTCCTTCTGCACCTTCATGCCCTGTTTCCTGCCTCACAGGCTATTACCTGGGATACATTCTGAGTGTGGATTTGGAGATCAACATAGTTCTCTATAAACTGCTCTCCACCTGGTTCCCATCACCAGCAGCACAGGTGACTGTGTCCCCAGTGCAGACAGCGGCCAATTGATTGCCCATTAAGGGAAAGGTGGACAATCCCTAGGGATCTGATTTGCATCAAAGTCTTGGGAAGGTTGAGTTAGTGAAAGAACAGGCATCTTCTGACCACCAGATTCTGGGCAACCCTCCCTTGCCCTGAACCTTCCATGGCTCCCCAGTGTCCTGGGACAAACCCTGGCAGCAATGATACTCAGGGCCTGTGAGGGCTGGCCTCACCACCAGCCCAGAGCCCCAGCCCCATGGAAGGTCAGAGGCATGGCCTCTAAGAGGCCTCATCCCCTAGTCTCTGAGGCTTTGTCCCTCTGCTTTTCTTGCTGGTGAGTCTCCTGGGGTAAGGATGGAGTCCTTCCCCGGTCACAGCATCCTCCAGGAACCCTACCGCTCCCCCTGCTCTGCTCCATACTCCCTTCCCCAGTCCTCCTCCTGTGCTCTCACCCTTACCTTGGAGGGGGAGGACGAGATGCGGGAGCAGGGTGTTGTTCCGGCAAACAAGAGGGCGCACAGGCAGGGGAGGGAGTGGCAAGCGGCTGCAGGAGAGGCGGGAAGGCGGGGCACGGTGGGATGAGGGGTATAAACGCGCAGTGGCTGCAGCTGAGGATTCCAGAAAAGCTGCGACCCAGACTTTGTAGCGCATCCCCGGAGGGCGATCGATCGGGAAAGTCACGGCAGCGATCGCAGGGTGCAATCCCGGAGAGTGGTCAGGAGGAAGAGGGTGGTAATGCAGCCCTTGTCCGCGTCTGGGTCTAACGCGTCCTGGTGGGCGCCGGACAACACAACGGTCTGCCTGGGCTGTGGCACCAACACCTCGGACGGCATGATCCCTGTGCCTTGGCCCGTGGACGCCTGGTTGGTGCCGCTCTTCTTCGGCGCGCTGATGCTGCTCGGCCTGACAGGGAACTCACTGGTCATCTTCGTCATCTGTCGCCACAAGCAGATGCGGACGGTGACCAACTTCTACATTGGTGAGCGCCCGGAGCTTCACGGTGCCGGAGGGCCATTCCAGGGGTCTATGAGAGGGCATAGTGGCCGGCGGGCGC
Organism: Neotragus moschatus; assembly: GCA_006410615.1. Taxonomy (NCBI): domain Eukaryota; kingdom Metazoa; phylum Chordata; class Mammalia; order Artiodactyla; family Bovidae; genus Neotragus; species Neotragus moschatus. The sequence goes on along the minus strand of SJYA01001081.1, from coordinate 1,674,257 downwards.
CCGGAGCGGTGAATCGGGTTACTCTCAGTTGCAGATTTCTCCAGGGCAGGGCCCCTGGTCCTTTCCCTACTGTTCCTGTACCTTAGGCTGGAGGTCGCCAAATGTAGTGCTGAAGAGTTCCATCTTGACTGGAGTAGCTAAAAGGGAGGTTGGAGAGTGTGGCCCATAAAGCGCTGGCCACTGCCACTCAAGGAAGATGTCCGATTGAAATGTGGTTCTTATAACACCATGGGGGATGAATAAAAGGAGTGGGGGAAAGACCGAGTGGCCCGCGGGCCCCCAGTTGGCAACCACTGCCCCAGAGGCTCAGTTTATACGTTTGTGGGATGAGGGTACCCTACCCGGGTGAGTACTCACTCGGTCCGTGTTCTCCATTCTCTGTTGGCTGGCACCCCTCAATTTGCAGATGAGAAAACTGAGGCTCAGAGGGCAAGGGCCTATTTGCAGTCCCGACAGGGGGGGAGCAGGGCCCATTACTGCCTGAATGGCTACAAAGCAGGTGCTGGGTGAGGGGTGTTTTAAATATTAAAAAGTGAGAGGAAGCGCCCAACTTCTCTGCTCACGGATGCTGGGGTCTCTCTGGGTGCCTCCCAAGCCGCCCTGCTGGTCACTCAGACAAAGGCGAGACCCAGGAGGCTGGGCCAGGGCGCTGAAGGGCTAGGGCGATGCGCCCCACATTCAGAACCCGCGCGTCCTCGGCCTGCAGCCAACCTGGCGGCCACGGACTTAACGTTCCTGCTGTGCTGCGTGCCCTTCACCGCTCTGCTCTACCCGCTGCCCGCCTGGGTTCTAGGCGACTTCATGTGCAAGTTTCTCAACTACATCCAGCAGGTGCGCGGGCTGAGGGCAGGAGAGCCAGGGGCGGAGTCTAGATGTGGGCGGGGTCGGCCCTCCTGCGGGCTGGTGCGAGCCAGGGGCGATTGTGGAGGTGGGCGGGGCAGAGTCTGGGTTGGAGCGCGGACCGCCTCCCTGCCGCCTGGTGAGGGCCAGGGACTCGTGTGGAGGTGGGCGGGGCGGGCACTGGGTCAGGGTGGGTAGGGCTGGGGCAGGTATTGGGATCCTACTAGGATGGCTCTGCCTCTCCTAGTCTCAGTCTTGGAGGTTTCAGGCTACCCCCGAAGGCTCCTCCGTCCGCCACCATCCTGGGCTCCTCTCTGGCACCCTCTTCTCCTGCCCCTTCAACTGTGGGCCCTGGAGACCTTCCCGGGTCAGGTCCTGCCTGTACTCGAGTGGCTGGACAGTGGGGGACCCGCAAGGAGGGCGCGGACAGGGAAAGGCCCTGACGGGGCAGGGGGCCACACGCCGGACTCCCATTTTTCCTAGGTCTCGGTGCAGGCCACATGCGCCACCCTGACCGCCATGAGCGTGGACCGCTGGTACGTGACAGTGTTCCCGCTGCGCGCCCTGCACCGCCGCACGCCTCGCCTGGCGCTGGCAGTCAGCCTCGGCATCTGGGTGGGTGAGTTCAGCGTGGGGGTCGCACGGGCTCGGGGAGACAAGTCTTCGTCCCTGGGCTCACCACCCCACACTGCCTCGATCGTGCATCTGGGAAACGGGCGCACTAGCGCTCCCTGCAAGGGCCCCTGAGGGCAGGGACCCAAGTGGACTCGCGCCTAGCAGGCGCTCGGTGGCCCGCTGCCCAGGAGGCACCGGGGAGACCCGGGCCCTCTTGCGTCCCTCCTCCCCCCGGAGCAGGGTCTTCAGCAGGGCCCTGATGCAGGCTCGGCTGTCCTGTCGGCGCCGGTGTTCGCCCTACATCGCCTGTCGTCCGGACCCCGCACCTACTGCAGCGAGGCCTTTCCCAGCCGCGCCCTCGAGCGAATCTTCGCTCTCTACAACCTGCTGGCGCTCTACCTGCTGCCGCTGGTCGCCACCTGTGCCTGCTACGGGGCCATGCTGCGCCACTTGGGCCGGGCCGCCGCGCGCCCAGCGCCCGCCGGCGGCACCCTGCAGGTGCGCGGCTGGGTGGGCGGGGCGCGGCCAGGGTGAGGGTCGGGGGAGTGAGGCGTATCTACGGCGGGGGGAGGGGTGGGGGCGGTGGCCCCGGTCGGGGGTAATTCGAGAGGGTCAAGAAGGGGAGCGCCCAAGGAGGGGTATAGTCGCTGCCGGCCCTTCGCCTTCCCTCTTTCCCCTCTTCTTTCCCCAGGGGCAGCTGCTGGCGGAGCGGGCGGGTGCCGTGCGGGCCAAGGTCTCCCGGCTGGTAGCGGCCGTTGTTCTGCTCTTCGCAGCCTGCTGGGGCCCCATCCAGCTGTTCCTGCTGCTGCAGGCGCTGGGCCCGGCAGGCGCCTGGCATCCGCGCAGTTACGCCGCCTACGCACTCAAGATCTGGGCACACTGCATGTCCTACTGCAACTCGGCGCTGAACCCACTGCTCTACGCCTTCCTGGGCTCCCACTTCCGCCAGGCCTTCCGCCGCGTCTGCCCCTGCGCTCCCCGGCCGCTCCCGCGGCCCTGGCGTCCTGGACCCTCGGACCTTGCGGCCGCCCCCCAAACCCAGCTGCGACGCCTGGACCACGCCAGGCCCCTGGAAGTCAGGCAGCGGTAGTCCCGGGCTGCACATGCTGTGCGTTCTGAGGGAACACACCGTGTCACTCTGAGCCCTCTCTGAAGGGATCAAGACAGGCCTCTCTGAAATAGGCGGGCTTAAGTAGCAGCTGTTATTCTGTTTTTGCCCAAAATCATAATAGTGAAAAGGCCTTCCCCTCTTGCAACATTTGATACAAATCTGCTGTATGTTTGCCACTGTTGATGCTATAATTATTATTTCTGTGTTTTCCGAATTGAGGATGCTTTGATGCTGACATTTTCTGGAACTTCGGAGGAAGGGTCAATAGGACTTTTCACACACTGCCCTGTGGTTGACTGTACAACTGTAAGACTGTACAAATGCCATTTTCAGAGATACTAAAAAGTGAACATAATGTACATCTTAAAATGGATGAAATAAGGTATTCTTCTTGGTACCTTGTGAGTGAGTCCTGGCTGGAAAATCATGGGTGTCATTGAATAAATAGCAGAGACATCACTTTGCAGATAAAGGTCCATATAGTCAAAGCTTTTTTGCAGTAGTCATGTATGGATGTGAGAGTTGCAACAATCTTTATAGAAGACTGAGTACCTTAGAACTGATGCTTTCAAATTGCACTGCTGGAGAAGACTTGAAATCCCCTTGGACAGCAAGGAGATCAAACCAGTGAATCCTAAAGGAAATTAACCCTGAATATTTATTGGAAGGACTGATGCTGAAGCTGAAACTCCAATACTTTGACCATACGATGTGAAGAGCCAACACACTGGAAAAGACTGTGATGCTGGGAAAGATTGAAGGCACAAGGGAAATGTGGCAGAGGATGAGATGGTTAGATAGCATCAGCGACTCAATGGACATGAATTTGAGCAAACTCTGGGAGATAGTGAAGGACAGGGAAGCCTGGCATGCTGCNAAACTCCAATACTTTGACCATACGATGTGAAGAGCCAACACACTGGAAAAGACTGTGATGCTGGGAAAGATTGAAGGCACAAGGGAAATGTGGCAGAGGATGAGATGGTTAGATAGCATCAGCGACTCAATGGACATGAATTTGAGCAAACTCTGGGAGATAGTGAAGGACAGGGAAGCCTGGCATGCTGCAGTCCATGGAGTCACAAAGAGTCAGACATGACTTAATGACTGAACAACAACCCAAGGGAGCAGGATTATTGCTACATAACACACCCCCAAATAAAGAGGCATATAGCAGCATCAGTGTATTTTTCAAAACCAGAATCATTAAAAAATACATATTTATTTGGCTGCAACAAGTCTTAGTTGCAGCACACAGCTCAGTTGCTCTGAAACATGCAGTATCTTAGTTCCTTGACCAGGGATAAAGCCCATGTCCCCTGCATCATAAGGGGGAGTCTTAACCACTGTACCACTGGGGAAGACCCCAGGATCAGTGTATCACTGCTCACGGTTCTGTGGGTGAGTGGACCCAGCCAGGCGGTTCTTGTGATCCATGGGTGGTACTGGGTGGAGCCACCAACCTAGTGGCTGGACTGGGAAGGCCAGAGAAGGATTTGCTCTCAGGCTGGTAGCCAGTGTGCTTCCATGGCTGCCTGGACTTCCTCCCAGCAGGGCAGTCTGGGGAAAGTCAGACTTCCTCCTGGGCAGAGACTTCCAGTTGGAGGAGGAGCTGCACAGCGTCCAAAGGCCTGCAACCTGACCCCTGCTGCAGGGAGTTGTTGGGAGCTGTCAGGGTCACAACCAGATTCAAGGATTTGGGGGTTAGAGCCACCTCATTGTGAGTTCAACTGCATTTGTCTGTAGGGCAGGGGGGAGGTCTAGGGTCAGTTTCTGCAGGCCTCAGGCTTAGTCTCCCTGAAGGACAACTGCCCATCTTGAGGAGGGCTCTGTCCCCCCCCCCAATTATTAGGGGACATCCTAGGTCTCCAAAGAGCCCAAATGTGCAGAGATGTTATGTGAGAACCGGAGGCCATTCTGACATTGATGTTGCCCTGACCCTTACCTGTGGCCTTTGCACAGGCAGGTCCCTTGCTGCTCCAGGTCACCCTCATTCTTCCTCATCTATCAAGTCTCAGCTCAGCTGCCCCCTCTTCCAGGAAGCCCTCCTGGATCCCAGCAGGCTGGGTCAGGCCCCTCACCTGGGCCCAGGGCTGCCCCATCTCAGCTCCGACATCCTTGTGCTATACTTGCTGGGTATGTATCTGGATTGGCCCCCAGTGTGTTCCCAGGGTTCAGCACACAGTGGGAGTGATGAAAAGAGATGGTGTGTGTACAGGGAATGGCAGAATTTCTCTATGAAAAATGAATGAAAAAACAAACAAGGAGTTCCCTCCTGGTGCAGTGGACAAGAATCTGCCTGCGGGAAGCAGAGGACACAGGTTCGATCCCTGGTCCAGGAAGATTCCACATGCCAAGGAGCAACTAAGCCTGTGCACCACAATTACTAAGCCCACAAGCCCTAGAGCCTGTGCTCTGCAATGAGAGAAGCCACCACAATAAGAAACCTGGGCACTGCGATAGACAGTAGCCCCCACTCACCACGACTAGAGGAGGCCCGTGAGCAGCAATGAAGACCCAGGGCAGCCAAAAATAAGCAAACAGTTCAAGGGGACTCTTAAGCATCTATCTCAGAGAAATAGAAACTTCTGTTCACACAAAACGGTGGCTTCCCAGGTGGCACTAGTGATAAAGAACCCATCTGCCAATGCAGGAGACATAAGGGTCACAGGTTCGATCCCTGGGTTGGGAAGATCCCCTGGAGGAGGGCATGGCAACCCACTCCAGTATTCTTGCCTGGAGAATCCCATGGACAGAGCAGCCTGGAGGGCTACAGTCCATGCCACATACACATGATCATAGCAGCTTTATTTGTGATACTCCCAAACTGTCAACGAATCAGATGTCCTTCAATGGGTGAGTAGTTGAACAAACCATGGGCTGGTCCATCCACAACTGCTCAACTGTTCTAAGTTATGAACACAGTGTTGATACACACACATCCACGGCAGATCTCTGGGAACGACACTGAGTGTAGGGAGGAAGCCTGCGAAGATTACATGAGGTATGATTCCATCTGTGTAACCTCCTCAAGGTAACAAAATATGGAATGGAGAGCAGATGTAGGGTGGCCAGGGTAGGAGATGAGGGGAAGCAGACAGCATGGGGGACCTTTGCGACAGAGCCTCTGTCCCTGGATGAGGTGGAGACACTAACCTGCACATGTGATTGAACTGCAGAGAAGGAAATGGGCACACACGAATACAAATGAAATGGGGATCCAGATCCACGGGTGGGACATAGCAACCCTAATACCCTGATTCCAGTGTTGAACTACATAGTTTTGCAAAATATCACTGTTGGAAGAAGCCTGGTGAAGGGCGTGAGGGAGCTATCTCTGCATTATAAAAAAGTTTTTAAGAAATGATGTGAAAAAAAAAAAAAATGATGTGAAAAGCTTGAAAGGGGACATCTAGGAAGCGGCCTCTTCCCAAAACCGCAAACCCTTGCTTTATCCTCAAGTCTTTTCATCCGGGGACTATTTTCAGAGCCCCTTCTGTGTGCCAGGTGCTGTGTGTGAAGCAACCTCCAACCCCTGCCCATACAGAGCCCCTGTCTAGTCGGCAATGGGGCCAGTAAGTGGTAAGCTACCTGCTGCTGCTAAGTCACTTCAGTCTTGTCCGACTCTGTGCAACCCCATAGACGGCAGCCCACCAGGCTCCCCAGTCCCTGGGATTCTCCAGGCAAGAACACTGGAGTGGGTTGCCATTTCCTTCTCCAATGCATGAAAGTGAAAAGTGAAAGTGAAGTCCCTCAGTCATGTCAGACTCTTAGCTACCCCATGGACTGCAGCCTGCCAGGCTCCTCTGTCCACGGGATTTTCCAGGCNCTGGGATTCTCCAGGCAAGAACACTGGAGTGGGTTGCCATTTCCTTCTCCAATGCATGAAAGTGAAAAGTGAAAGTGAAGTCCCTCAGTCATGTCAGACTCTTAGCTACCCCATGGACTGCAGCCTGCCAGGCTCCTCTGTCCACGGGATTTTCCAGGCAAGAGTACTGGAGTAGGGTGCCATTCCCTTCTCCGGGTAAGCTACCTAGAGAGATGCAAATAAAAGCACTGCAAAGGGTTACTAAGGAGATATGGGTGTACTTTGTGAGCAACTGTAAACCAGACCATGATTCAAGGAAGGCTTCCTAGATGAGGTGAAGCCAGGAAATGTGACCTCAGATCAGACGTGGGGAAAGAGCATATCCAATGGAGGCCACAGCCAGTGCAAAGGCCGTGAGGCAGGGTATGCCTGGTGGATCTTAGAAATAGGAGGGAGGCAGGTAGGGCTTCCCAGGTAAGGATGGGAGATGAGAGAAGTGAGAACAGAGAGGTGGCCGAGACCTTATAAGCAAGGAGATGTGTTAGGTCTGTCCTGAGTGGGTGGGAGCCATAGGAGGCTTCTCAACAGGGAAGGGTGTGGTCTAAGGTATGAGGAGATTTTTTTCAATTTATTATTTCATTATTATGATTACTCTAACCTTTGTGGGGTGCCAGGCAAAGGCCAGTGCAGCTGATTTGGGTGGGGATGGGACCTGAACACAGCATGAGAATAAACCCCAGAGGTTAGGGTGGGTCAGGAAAGGGGTTAATTTCAATTTCAGATAAATAAACAGTGACAAAATTTTTAGTATCATTATGTCCTATGCAAAATTGGGGTATATATATAAATTATTCATTGTTTTGCTTTTGAATTGTGATGCTAGAGAGGACTCTTGAGAATCCCTTGGACTGCAAGGAGATCAAACCAGTCAGTAGAGGAGAATGAAAAAGTTGGTTTAAAACTCAACATTCAGAAAATTAAGATCATGGCATTTGGTCCCATCACTTCATGGCAAATAGATGGGGAAACAATGGAAACAGTGAGAAACTTTTTATTTTTGGACTCCCAAATCACTGCAGATGGTGATTGCCGCCATGAAATTAAAAGACACTTGCTCCTTGGAAGAAAAGCTATGACCAACCTAGACAGCATATTAAAAAGCAAAGACATTACCTTGCCAACAAAGGTCCATCTAGTCAAAGCTATTGTTTTTCCAGTAGTCATGTATAGATGTGAGAGTTGGACCATAAGCAAAGCTGAGCCCTGGAGAACTGATGCTTTTGAACTGTGGTGTTGTTGAAGACTCTTGAGAATCCCTTGGACAGCAAGGAGATCCAACCAGTCCATCCTCAAGGAAATCAGTCCTGAATATTCATTGGAAGGACTGATGCTGAAGCTGAAACTCCAATACTTTGGCCACCCGATGTGAAGAACTGACTCATTTGAAAAGACTCTGATGCTGGGAAAGATTGAAGGTGTGAGAAGGGGATGACAAAGGATGAGATGGTTGGATGGCATCACTGACTCGATAGACACGAGTTTGAGTATGTTCCGGGAGTTGGTGATGGACAGGGAAGCCTGGCATGATGCAGTGCATGGGGTTGAAAAGAGTCGGACATGACTGAGTGACTGAACTGAACTGAAAGGAAATCAACCCTGAATAATCATTGGAAGGACTGATGCTGAAGCTGAAGCTCCAATATTTTGGCCACTTGATATGAAGAATTGATTGGCGCAAAAGACTCTGATGCTTAGAAAGATAGAGAGCAAAAGGAAAGGAGGCTTAGGGTTAGAGAAGGATGAGATGGTTAGATATCATAACGGACTCAAATGGACGTGAGTTTGAGCAAACTCCGGGAGATATTGAAGAACAGGGAGCCTGGCGTGCTGCTGTCCACGGGGTCGCAAAGAGTCAGATACAACTTAGCCACTGAACAACAATAACAGCAAATTCCTTGTTTATTGGAAATTCAAATATAACTGCAAGCCTTGTGTGTTATCATCAAATCTACCCGGGGGCATTTCAAAGGAGCCACAGGAAAGGCTCGGCTGGCCTGTTTGCTCATCCGACCTGGGAAATTCATTTACAAGTGAAACGGCGCCCCCTGGCGGCCTCGGACTCGAGGCCCCGTCTCTGGTTGCATCCCGTAGGTACCCGGCAGGGGGCGCGCGCACTCTGCGGAGGGTCGAGTCCACCCCACAAAGGAACCCCAGCGCTTGTAGGGAGTCTCTCCTCAGTACCCCAACCTGGACCCCGGGCTCAATATGTGCGCACTACAAAATAAGTCACGTAGGGCCTCATTATGAATGTCCTGGGTCTCCTGGGCCCCTTCTATGAAAAAATACTACTAATCATATTTTGCTGCTGCCTTGGTATAAAGACAAATTATTTTAGGGTGGATTCGTGACTATACATTCCTTATAATTATACTCGATTTTTTCATCTTATTCTAAGTTAAAATTACATTTTCACAGACCCTGGCTCGCAGAGACAAGGGAACCTGGAGGCCAAGTGTGGGTGACAAGAGAATGTCCGGGTTCCGGGGGTTTGGGGGGCTGAGACATTTTGAGATTGAGATGGTGAATAGTTCAATTTGCCCTCCACATCTGTGCAGACAGACATCAGAAATACCATGGGATTAGGAAGGACAGAGGGAACCTGTGAATTCATTCATTCAGACAACTTTATATGTCAGGCCCAGCCTCAGCACTGGACATGCAGCCAGCCATGCTCAAGGCTAACTAGGTTAAATAAATACAGCTGTTTTGAATAGAACAGCCTGGAAGAAGATAAAAGAGTATGACCCGAGGTTCCACTTTGAGTGAGAAGGCAAAGCTGGGGAAGGGCAGGCCAGGCAAGGGAATGGCCAGGGTAACAGCCAGGGCAAAGGCCCTGAGGCAGAATATGTTTGAAGAGGAATATATGTGGAAAGGGGGACAGTTTGGAATCTGGGTAAACTTTTATTTAAATAATTTATTTTTAATTTATTTGGATGCATCAGGTCATAGTTGAGGCATGCGGTATCTTTAATTGTGGCATAGGAACTCAGTTGCAGCATGTGGAGTCTAGTTTCCTGCATGCATGCATGCTAAGTCACTTCAGTCGTGTCTGACTCTTTGAGACTCCATGATTGTGGCCCTCCAGGCTCCTCTGTCCATGGGATTCTCCAGGCAAGAATATTGGAGTGGGTTGCCATTCCCTCCTCTGGGGGAATCTTCCTGACCCATGGATCTTGAACACATCTCTCTGGAGTCTTGCATTTTCAGGTGGGTTCTTTACCACTAGCACCACCTGGGAAGACCCCAGTTCCCTGACCAGGGATCAAACCTGGGGCCCCATGCACTGAGAGTACAGTCTTAACTGCTGGACCATCAGGAAAGTCCCTTGGTGAACTTTTAAAAAGGTGCCCCTCAACCCTGAATGGAGGGCAGGATGAGTGTCTTGAGGGGCTCAATGAGAATCAGGCTGGTTTTCACAGGTGGCCCATAAGCTGGTTTGGCCAGGAAACCTTACAGGGCTGGGGTCACTGTACTCAGAGACCAGAAAGGGGTCCAGGCTAACCTAAAATCACACAGCCAGGACCGAGGTGTAGTCCATACCTGCTGCCTATCCCTGGAGGAACCAGCAAAACTGGGGTCAATTCCCAGCTATCTCCCTGGGCTAAAAATAGGATGCCCTTCATTAGAAGCAGCTGGGAATCTTGCAGCCCCTCACCCTGCTGGGCCAGGCTCCTCTGGGAAGTTGCCCCCAGCTATGCGGCAGGGGTGGGGGTAGGCGGCACCCCTCCTGCCCCCCAGGAGACTCCTCTCCCTGCCCCCTTCCCTTTGACCAGAGGGGAATGAGATCCTCAAAACCACTGAAGGAGGAGTGAATGTAAATTGACCCATTTAGAGAGGGGGAACAGGCACAATGAGGCTCATCCTCCTGTGCCAGGTAAGGCAGGGCTTGCATCCTGATGTTTGGCTCTTTGGTGGAGGGGGGCTTTCCTGCACTTTGGAACTGACCTGGGGCATGGTCCTTAAAGGATAGCTCACCTGCGTCTCCAAACTTTTCTCTCTCCTGGGTCAGGGGAGTTTTGCCCCTCCGGTGGCAGGGGTGGTGAGGTAGGCAGCTGGGGGGTGGCTGTTTAATAGCTTCAAGGTGGAGGCCTCCCTGTCACCTGTTAGTAGGCTATAATGGCCCGGGGGGCTGGAAGGCTGGGAAAGGAGCAGGCAGAACTCTGCCTCTGACCACCCATCACGGATGGGGGTGGCTCCCTTGCACTGTCCCCTGGGTTTGGGAATACCCCAGAGAGACAGGGCCTCAGTGGGGGTGGGTGATGTTGAGTAGGGGTAGGACCCCCAGAAGATGGCAAGGCGGTCTCTTGTACTGGAGGAGCTGCACACACAACCCCCCCCCNGGCTCTGGGACATGTATGCCTGGAGTCCACCCAAGGCCCTGGCAGAGCAGGTTGGCAGTGATCCAAAGGGAACCCAGGCTTGGGGAGCGGGACAGGGGGTAGAGTGGGCTGTGTTCTGGGTCCTGGGCCCCACCTGGGGACTCAAAGCACAGGGAAGCCGCCAGAGAGCATGTAGGGGTTATTGGGAGGCCCAGCGTTCCCCTAGACCTGGGTTCTGGATTTGATCCCCAGTCTTGCCTGGAACCTGCTGTGTGCCCTCCAGCAGGACAACTCAAGCCTATTTTCTCCATCTGTGAAACGTGGCTCGTCCAGCCTCCTTCCATAGGTCTAGCGAGTGCCTTCTGGGGTTGCGCCTGCATCATCACAAACTTGCATCATTCCTGCTTTGGCACAGGGAGATGGGTGCTGTATGGGCACTGTTTTGCAGATGGGGAGACTGAGGCCTGGAGTAACTGAGGTTTAGAGATGAGGTGGGAGCTTGAGTAGGGAGGCCTAAGCCTGTATACAGCAGGTGCTCAATCTGGGTCAGCCACGGTTTCTATGAGAAAGGAGGGTGCCCGGAGTCCCCTGGGCCAGGCTGCACCAGCATGTCTGTGAGCAATGCCTAGAACTCAGAACTGGAACCCAGAGCCCCCAGGACTCTGGCACCTAGTAGCTGGCTTTGACCAATCAGAGACCAGGAATACTTGGTCCTCTTGCTCTGTTTATGAAGCCATAATCCAGCTCTTTCTGGGGGGTGTTGATTCTCTGTGGCCCAGACGGGTGGGGGCCGCCTCGAGGCCCTCGGGAGTCCAATACAGAGTGACCCAGCTTCTCAGCATGCTAGAGCGTGGACGGAGGGAGGAAGATGAGGCGAGCATGCTCCTCCACCTCCAGGGAGGCCCCCAGGTTTGCACCCTGATGAGCATGGATGGAAGAGATTTTCCCAGAGGCCTTTGAGTTCCGACCTCAGTGGGGAGGAGCCCAGGTGTGATCTGACAGTCTCTTGTCACCCCCAGGTTTCTGTACACACGTGAATGAGCCACCCGCCAGCCACCGCCACCCCCTGGCGCCCAGTGTGAGAAAGGAGGTGTCGCCCGCCTGTCACTGGCATGCCCCGCCAGCCCTCAGCCTGAGCCCAGCGGCGCCTGCCCCTGCCCCCTGACACCCTGCACTGCCCCGGCTCCCCCGCAGCCCCCACACTGCAGTGCGGCCGGGCCCCCTCCCCACAGGGGCCGCCCCCACCGCCCCCTCCTGGTGTCCGGGGCGGCCCGGCCCGCAGGGCCATGAAGCTGCAGGCTGTGATGGAGACGCTCCTGCAGCGGCAGCAGCGGGCACGCCAAGAACTGGAGGCCCGGCAGCCACCGCCGCCCTCTGAACCCCCAGCCCGTACCAGGGCCACTCCAGAGGAGGACAGGGAGCCTGAGAGCGCCCGGATGCAGCGGGCGCAGATGGCTGCCCTGGCCGCTATGCGGGCTGCTGCCGCCGGCCTTGGCCACACACCCAGTCCCAGCTCAGAGGATGGGCCCCCTGGCTCGGAGGATGAAGATGCGGCCCTGGAGGGGGCACCGGGCTCGCCCACCCCACCCGGCCGAGGCAGGGAGGCAGCCAGCCTTCCCATGGGCGATGGCCGCTTTGAGGATGCAGGCTCCGACGATGATCTGTGAGTCAGGTTCTGTGGGCTCCTTGTGCCGACCACATGCCCTGCACTAGCCACTCTCAGCCCTGGGGCACTGCCATAGAGAAAGGGCAAAACTCCTGTCCTGCTGACCTCCTGGGACATACCATCTTTTATAACTCACTGGTGGACAGTTCTCCATCTACACTGCCCAAGATGGGGGCCTCCTGTCCCAGAGGGTTCACACACACATGGCCAGTACAGCCACACTCTGCTTCTGTAGCTTTATTTCTCCTTAATTTAAATGGAGCTACTCACATGAGATCGGTGGCCCCCATCGCCTAACGAGGCTGTAGGAGATTTAGTGATGGGGACAGACTTAGAGTCCATGGCCCAGGAGAAGCCTGCACAGAGCGGGCATCCATTGGTCCTTGCGTGTATCTCGCCAGCATCTGATGCGGGTCCCAAGCTGGGCACTGGTGGGATCCTCCTGGGAAGAAGTTTGACAAGTCACACATGAGTATGATTATGGGCTGTGATCATGCCAAGAAAATAAAGCAGGGATGTTGAGGGGAGGGGTGGCTGGGGCTGGAATCAACTTTTGGGGCATTGTGAGTAAAGGTCTCCCTGTGTAGGTGACAGCCCTTAGGAGCGGGTGAGGGGAGCAGAGAACAGCATGCTTGGCAGAGGGAACAGCCTCAGCGAAGGCCTCAAGGCAGGGACAGGGTCTGTGTATTCAGTGCCCAGTGAGGAAGCCTGTGCCGAGGACGGGGAGAGGTGGGATCAGCAGGTAGGTAGGGGGGGTTCATTGCCACAGGGACACCTCTAGTTGCTCTGGGGTAACTGGGAACAGGGCAGTAAGGGCCACACCCTGAGCAGTTCTGCTCATGGGTGCTCTTGACAGCTCACCCATGTCCAGACAGGGAAACCAAGGCCAGATAAAGTGGGATCCCTGCCCCAGGGCTTGAGTTGAGCTGATGCCTTCTCCCTTGACCTGTGCCCCTTGTCCACCCAGGAAGCCAAAATGGGAGGAGGAGGAGGAAGAGGAGGAGGAGCTGGAGGAAGATCTGGGAGACGACGAAGAGGACGAGGAGGACGAGGACTACGAGGACGAGGAGGGGCTTGGGCCCCCGGGCGCCGCCAGCCTGGGCCCTGCAGCGCTGTTCTCCCGCAAGGCTCAGCCGCTCCAGGCCTTCCGTGGTGACAGTGGATCCCGGGCACTGGGTGGCCAGGAGCGCCCGGGGACTGGCCCGGCTGTCCCTGGAGGGGCTGCCCATGCTGCACCTCAGTTGCAGCCACCAGACCACGGGGACTGGACATATGAGGAGCAGTTCAAGCAGGTGGGCCTTGCGTCGTAATTGGGGCCGCGGGTGGTCTCTGCCAGAGTCCTTCTGACCTGCCCTCGAGGGCCACAAGCTTGCCTTTTGGGCCTGGGGCATCCCATGGAAGCCCCACTGTGGGATTGTGGCCTGTGGGTGGGATGGGCCAGCCGGTAAATGCAGGGACATGGGGACACATGGGGACAGGAGTCAGGAGGGGAAGTTTGGCAGACTGTGTACCAGAAGGCCGAGCAGAGAGACCTAAGCAAAGTGGGTTCTGAGTGGAGGCCCTGGCTTGGGGAAAGGCCACCGTCCTATATGGGGTTCCGGGGGTCATGGGTGCACCCAGCAGGCGCCGCCAGAGGCATTGTCAGTGGTGTCGCGTCTGATGTATTGAGACTGTGGCCGTGGAGGGGGCTGAGCAGGGGGTGGCCACTGGTGTGGACAGCCAGTTGGTATGGACAGCCAGTTGAGCAGCTCCCTGGGCTCAGGAGGGGTGGGGAGGAAGCAGGCGTCCTGGTGCTGTCCCCGCGGGCGGCCAGGGCAGAGGAAGTGGCCAGGCGGGGGAGCCTTTGAAGTCAGGCCTCACCAGGCCGGGCAGATGGAAACCAGATGGCGGCCGGGATAGCCGGCTGGGCTTGCATTCCAGCCTGAGGCCAGCTGGGCCCTGCCCCGACCTCCGAGAGTGGACATGGGGACTTGGCTTCCCAGGCCCAGTGCCCAGCCCTCATCTGGGCTCCACAGGGCTGGGGACGCGCCAGGCACATGGGAGCTGGGAGGTGGCTGTGTGTGGCCTTGGGGCACCACCCCCCACCCATGCTGGCTTCCAGGATGGGCAGTGGGACCCTCCTTGAGGGAGCAGGAGGCCCCGCCGCCGCTGCGTGGGGAAAGGGTGCTGGGACCTTGGTAACCCTCAGAGAACTCAGACAAAGTATAGAAGCGGACATGCAGCGTGAGGGGGATGAGCCAAGGCCATGGTGGGATGATGCAGGGACAGGTGTAAAGGCAGGAGGGGAACGTGCCCCTGGAGTGGGTGTGGCCAGGGCAGTGGCCTGAGGCAGGAGGCCAGACTAAGGAAGGCAGAAGGGTTAATCCCCTGCCCGGGCATCTTGGGCTGGGTGGGGCTGCCCTGGCTTCCGGCTGGGTCCTGGCACGCGGTGCAGGGGGTGGAATGACACCCAGCAGACGTCACCTTCCCAGGGTGTGGCTGGCCACTCCTCACGCATGATCCCGGCTACCCCCTTCAGCTTAAAGTCCCCACCCTGGCGTGTAGACCCCAGCCTGCAACCTGCCTCTGTCTGCCTCCCCTTCCAGGGCCCCATTTATGTCTGGGCTGCTGTCCGTCTACTTGTGCAGATGAGAAAACAAAAGTAAGGCATGAGGGGGGCAGGGGGAGTGGTAGGTGTCCCAGAACTGAGCTCCTGACTTCTGTTGGGGTGAGAGTAACGAAACAGGAGTCCCATGGGTGATTTACATCGATGTTTGCCATCTGAGTTCAGCCCTCAGGGAGCCCCAGGACGGAGGCCAGAGCCAGACAGACACCCCCCCATCTCACAGGGTCACTGCTGAGCAGAAGGAAGAGACAGGCCCACAGCCCCTGTGGGGTTGAGGGTGGACAAGTACCTCCCAGCCCCGCCCAACCTGGTTTTGAGTGGCCAGCCCCGGCAGAGGCCAGGGGTCAGGTGTCCTGACTGCAAAGCCCTCTCGGCCCATCAGGAGCAAAGTAACTCAAGGGGCTGTTGTCCTGCTGGTCTGGGAAACAGGGGTGATGTCTTGAGGACCCCCAGGGTCAGGGCACAGATGGGGAAACTGAGGCCCCAGAAGCACAGGGAACGCAGGTCACAAGTCNAGCTATCCAGACAATAAGTAATAAGACAAACAAACAAATTTTGTAGTAAGTTGAGAAGAAATAAGTACAATAGTAATAGAATAGGTTAAGATGGATCTGAGACATCAGACTGAGGGGAGGGAGTTGCATTTCTTAGAAGGGTGGATTAGGTAGGGATCATTGGGTAGTGTCATTGAGCAAAGGCTTGAGTGAGTGAGTTAGCAGTGCAGATATCATAGGGAAAGGCACCCACCTCATCAGAGATATAGCCACTAAGAAGGCTGGTGTCCTCAGGAAAGATCAAGATGTCTACTGTGTCTTTGTTAGTATAAAAAAGTGGGAGAATAGTAAACTATTCAAGGAGGCAAAGGGAAGAAAATTTAGGGGGGTTCTGTAGACCACTGTAGAGAATTTGGCTTTTACTGTAAGGAAAAGGGGGGCCTCTGGAGGATTCTGCTAAGAGAGGTGATATGATATCACTTACATTTACAATTGTTTTTATGTCTGGTTGTCCTGCTGAGAATAGCTTAGGGAAGGGTGGTGCAGTGGTGTCAGCAGTGATAAGTTTGGAGTCTATTGGGGAATTTAAGGGAAGAGAGAGATGGTGGCTTGGGTAGCAGTACAGATGCTAAGATGCTAGTGGAGAGATTTTGAAGGGTCGGTGTTTAGTCACTAAGTCATGTCCAACTCGTTTGTGACCCCATGGACTGTAGCCCACCATAGTCCTCTGTCCAAGGATTTCTTAGGCAAGAATAGTGGAGAGGGTTGTCATTTCCTTCTCCAGGGGATCTTCCCCACCCTGGAGTCGAACTCATGTCTCCTGCATTGGCAGGTGGATTCTTTGCTAGTGAGCCACCAGGAAAGTCCCTTTGANATGGACTGTAGCCCACCATAGTCCTCTGTCCAAGGATTTCTTAGGCAAGAATAGTGGAGAGGGTTGTCATTTCCTTCTCCAGGGGATCTTCCCCACCCTGGAGTCGAACTCATGTCTCCTGCATTGGCAGGTGGATTCTTTGCTAGTGAGCCACCAGGAAAGTCCCTTTGAAGGGCTAACAAATAGAATTTTTTAATTGAAGGAATAGTGGATGTAAGAGAAATGATTCCAAGTTTTTTAACTTAAACAACTAAAANCACACACACACACACACACACACACACACTGCATTTTACTTACCTACTTATCCACTGATGGACACTGGGGTTGTTTCTCCCTCTGGCTGCTGTGAATGTGTGTGTACAAGTTTGTGCGTGAATATGTGCTTTCGGTTCTCACAGGCATGTACCTGGGAGAGGAGGTGCCGCGTCATATGATAACTCTGTGTTTAGTCTTCTGAGGAGCTGCTCTTGTTCACGGTGGCTGCTCCATTTTGCATCCAAGCCGAGGGTTCCAGTTTCTCCATGTCCTCGCCAACACTTGTGGTTATGACTCTGATTCCAGCTGTCCCTCTGGGGGTGGTGTGCTATCTCCCTGTGGTTTCAGTTTGCATTAAATGTTTGGATCTTTTCCCCCCTGCTTCCCAAGGTCATGTCTGCTCACCATCACTAGTAAATAAGCTCAGAGGTGTAGAAATGATGGTTCTAGGTGGTGTTTGTCACCTAACTATGCACAGGTGGCAGGTTGAACGTCTTGCGACTGTCTTGTGTATACTCATTTTGTGCTGGTGGGGGGCACTGTGTTTGCACCATTGTGCGGAAAAGGAGATGGCACCCCACTCCAGTACTCTTGCCTGGAAAATCCCATGGACGGAGGAGCCTGGTGGGCTGCAGTCCGTGGGGTCGCTAAGAGTCGGACACGACTGAGCGACTTCCCTTTCACTTTTCACTTTCATGCATTGGAGAAGGAAATGGCAACCCACTCCAGTGTTCTTGCCTGGAGAATCCCAGGGACTGGGGAGCCTGGTGGGCTGCCATCTATGGGGTAGCACAGAGTTGGACATGACTGAAGCGACTTAGCAGCAGCAGCAGCAGCAGCAGCAGCAGCAGGTAGGGAAACTGAAACATAGACCAATGAAGCCACTTGCCCACGGTCACACGGGGGATGTGTCAGACTGGGATTTGACCACAGAGTGTACCAGAGGAGTGGACAGATGGGAAGGGGCAGGGGGCAAGCCCCACTGATGAGGGTTTTAAGGGAACCTGGGTAGCCCTGAGCATCCATCTCCTCGTCTGAAATGGAGGTGGTCGGTCAGGGCCCCCAGCAGGGTGTCAGAACCCAAGGTCTGGACATAGAGGCCCCCAGACAGGAAAGCCACCCTCAGCCTCAGGTCCCCCACCCTGAGAGGCTGCCACATCCTTGCTGTGGACCCTGCCTGTCCCCCCTTCCCAACCCTCCCCCGGGCCTCCTGGGGCCCTTTGAATTCCCATGGGTGTCCTTCTCCACACAAGCTTCTGTGGCCCCAGAAATGGGTTCAGACAACTTAGGGTGCAGCCCTGGGCCCCAGATGCTCCCTCAGCAAGGGGCTGTGGTCACATTATTTTTTCTGTGTTTTTCAGTTCACTTGATGTGTTTTTTTTTAATTATGGAAAACACACACACATATATTTTTAAAGTCTTTTTTTGGATTTCAGAAGTGACACTTAATACCATTCTGGTAGGAAAAAAGGGAAGGATTCCATCGAGGTCTGAGCCTGCCAGCCGCCTCCTCAACCTTCCCGGCATCAGCCACACCGTCTCTCCAGGCCTTTCTCTGTCCACTTACACAGAAGTGTGACAGGCCGGGTATTAAAGTGTGATGGGCAGCATATTGAAGTGTGGTCTTTTGGGGGTTGCTGGGGTCTTGCCATTCACTGAGCTGGACATACTGCTCTTCTTGTTTTTTCCCATCATTTTCACTCTTTGTTTATTTTATCAGTGTTTTGAGTAGCCTGGTTCTTTTAGCTGCTTCAGTTTCCCTTGTGGGGCTGATACCAACACATTGGTCTTTTTTCCTATTTCCCAGTTGTAAACAATACTGCAGTAAACATCTCTTGGGGTTTTGTAGGGTGGAGGTGGGAAGCAGAAATTGCTGGGGCTGCAGGAGGATGTGGCAGATACATTCTTCACCTGGAAGGCCAGAGATGGACACAGGGACTCCAGCTGTGCAGTCCAGGCCGGGCTAGAGGGAAGGCTGCCCAAAGGAATGGGCTTTGGAACTGGGGTTTTGTAAGGTGTGTAAGAGTCAGCCAGATGGCCGTAGAATGGTTAGGGTCTGTATCTTGGAACCATGTGGCTGGATCATGAAGTGGAGAGGTTGAGGTGGGTGGAACAATAGGGCAAACCAAGGTGGGCTCAGAGGGGGCCTTTGCAGGATTTAGCAGTGCTAGGGGAGGGAGAGGGACACTGGGAGAACCCTGCTGGGATCCATGACCAGGCATCACAGCTAGGCCTGTGAGGCCAGGGAAGAGGGTGAGAAGTTTTGGGTGAGAAGTGTGTTCTGGGCACAGGCTGGAGGTCAGGCACTGGATTCTGGACCCAGTGACGTCCAGCCGGCATGCTGGGAGCGGAACAGGCCATGGGCCAGGCCCGTGGGTCCTGTGGGCCAGCTCCGGCACTTGGAGTCTTCCTGGGGAGCTGGGGCCCTGGGCCCTGTGCTGGGGGTGGGACCAGTGCTGCAAAGCCCCCCAGGAGCCCAGCCCTGCCGTCCTGGAGCAGCATCCACCTCATCAAAGCCACTGCGGCTGCTGGCACAGAGCCAGCTGGGCCATGGCGGGCACAGGGAGGGTGCCCGCCTGACAGTCCTGGCACTGTGCCCCCGCCCGTGCCAGCCTTGGAAACCACACTGACTCAGCCGGAAGAGCCTTATCTGGCCCCGGCGCCGCCGCCTGGCTGCCCGGTCACCACTGTGTGGTCACCGCCACTGTGCCCTGGCCCCACGCCCACCACTGCTCCCCACCCTGGTCACTACTGCCAAGCGCCTGGCCCCTCCCCACGCTTTCTAATAACACACGCGGCTGTGGAGGGCGTGGTGGCCAGCGGGCATGGGGAGCACGTGGAATCTAGCCGCTGACGTGGGCACATGTGTGCACGTGAGGAAGGGCTGGCTACGTGGAGTCCCCTCTCAAGGGGCCCCATGTGTATCAGAGTCTGTTTGTGGAGCTGGGTCTCTGGGGACCTTGTGAGACCCCTGTGGTGTCCGTGACCATGCGTGTGCCAGTGTGGCTCTCTCGTGTGTTCATTTGAATGATCTGGGGCCACGTGGACCCACCTACAGTGTCTTTTATGTGTATCTGTCATCTTAGACACCTGCTGGTGGGTCCCTGCACCTGGAGTGTTTGTGTACATCTGCGTGTGCCCCCACATGACATGGACCCAAGCCACGTGGATATCCCGCCAGTGTGTCTTGGGGTCTGGACACACTTGAGGGTGGCCAAGCTTGTGTATCTGAGTCATCAGCCCCAGTGCCGTGCATGTTGGGGTAACCCTCTCCCATGGTGACCCTCTCCTCTGCACATGGCTGTGTGCCTGGGGGTCTGCAAGAACACACATGCATGCCCCCCCCGCCCCCCCGCAGCCCTTTGTCTCAGCAGTCTTGAGGGTGTGGTGGGGCCCATTAACCGTTAGCCAGAAAGTCAAGCTGCCCCAGTCAGTGGTTCGGATCAGTGGCCCGGACACAGGTCAGCATCCCATGCTGCCTTGCTGACGCAGCCCCAGGAGCTGCGAGGTGTGACGAGGGCCTCTGGGCTGCAGGGGCTCCCATCGCTGTGTCCCATCCTCCTCCCCTCACGTGATGTGTGATTGTGGCCGGGGGTGTACCCTCTCTGATGCAGACGTGCAGTTGGGGGATGGCAGGCATGGCTCCCCTGCTCTGTGCCTTGGTTTCCCCATCTGACACAGAGCCTTTTCAACCCACCCATCCTTCTGACTCTGAGCCTTCACCCACCATGGTGACTTAGGGGCATCCCAGGCCCTGTGGAAGACCCCATCTGCTGATGCTGCCCACTGCTGGGTCCTGCTCCAGGCGGAGTTTGGGGCAGCTGGGGGTGCAGGCCATGGGTGGGCACGCGCAGGGGTGGGGCCGGACCGCCCTCCTCTGTTCGCCCGGCTGCGCTCGGCCAGAGGACAATTGGAGGTCATGGGGTTAAATGCTAGCCAATCTGCCTGTGGAGGCCCTAGTGCGGGACTCAGCCTTGCCCCTCGGTCAGGGCTGGCGGGCGTCTCATGGGGCCAAGGGGTGGGAGCCGGGGCAGGGAGGGCATAGAGTCAACGCTGCCTGCCCCCAGCAGGCTTGTGGCCTTGGGGACGCCTGCCTTCCAGACGACAAACCAGGGACAGATAAAACCTCATGTTCCAGGGACAAATCTATTGGGGGCTGAATGGTGTCCCCAGAGTGACGGGACCTTGTTTGGAAATCGGGTCTCTGTAGACGGAGTTAAGATGAGGCCACAGCAGAGGAGGGCAGCCAGGGTCCTTATAGAAAGGCAAGGGACACACAGGCAGAAAATAGCCATGTGAGGGTGGAGGTGGAGATGGGTGATGTGGCCACAAGCCCAGGGCCCTCTAGAAACTGGAAGAGACAGGGAGGACCCTCCCCTGGAGCCTCTGGGAGCATGGCCTTGTCCACACCTTGATTCCCAACAGCTGGGCTCCAGAATTGTGGAAAAACGAACCCCTGTACCCCTGGCCTGTTGCCACTGCAAGAAATAAAGACAAAGTCCAATGAGGGGTTTGGGTCCCTGACTCTTGGAGCTCAGCAGTGCCAGGCAGATGCATAGGGGGCCAGTCTGCCATGGAGCCTCCTCNCAGCTGGGCTCCAGAATCGTGGAAAAACGAACCCCTGTACCCCTGGCCTGTTGCCACTGCAAGAAATAAAGACAAAGTCCAATGAGGGGTTTGGGTCCCTGACTCTTGGAGCTCAGCAGTGCCAGGCAGATGCATAGGGGGCCAGTCTGCCATGGAGCCTCCTCTAGACTCTGACTGAGTGGTCCATGGCATCGTGGACTGCTGTAGGCAGAAAGGCCAGGCTGCACACCCACATGCGTACGTGCATGTGTGTGTGTGTGAGTGTGTGTATGGAGCACCGGGGGTGTGCCTGAGAACAACGCGCACAGAAGTGCTGCCCACGTGGCTGCATGGCAGTGGGGGCGCCGGGCCCAGTGGGCCTGGTGGGTGTGACAGCTGAGGGCGGGGCGTCTGGGCCCAGTATCTGCGAGCCAGCCGCCGGGCGAGGGTGTGTCTGTGTGTGTCTGTCTGGCTGGACGGGTGTGTCCATGTGTGCCTGGAAGCCACGGTGGGGTGGCGGGACCTGCCCGGCGGGGGCTGTCCATTGGGAGGTCCGCATGTGGGGTGACAGCACACGTCCAGATGGGTGGAAAGGTCCGTGTGCAGCCGTGGAGCAGACACAGGTGTCCACAGCCACACAGGTCCAGGTGGGGGTTGTGTGGTGTGTCGGGTGAATTCTGCTCGTGTCTGCCATGGAGCCTCCTCCAGAGGGGATGTCTGGAATCTCTGTCCGGGCTGCAGTCGCCATGGCCCTNCCGTGTGCAGCCGTGGAGCAGACACAGGTGTCCACAGCCACACAGGTCCAGGTGGGGGTTGTGTGGTGTGTCGGGTGAATTCTGCTCGTGTCTGCCATGGAGCCTCCTCCAGAGGGGATGTCTGGAATCTCTGTCCGGGCTGCAGTCGCCATGGCCCTGGTGCTGTGCCACTTTCTCTCTCTCCCCCAGGAGGGGCCTCTGAGGGTCCCCGTGGCCACCCTAGCCTTTGCTAGCCCTGGATGGGGTGGGCCATGTCCTCCTTCTGTTCTTGTGTTTTAAATTTTATTTATTTTGGCTGTGCTGGATCTTCGTTGTTGCGTGCAGGCTTCGCATTGCAGCAGCTTCTCTTGTTGCAGAGCACAGGCTCTGGGCACATGGGCTTCAGTAGTAGTGGCGTACGGGCTTAGTTGCCCTGCCAGCATATGGGATCTTCCCTAACTATGGATTGAACCAGTGTCCTTTGCATTGCAAGGCAGATTCTTAACCACTTTACCACACTGGGAAAGCCTCGCCTTCTGTTCTTTATCCCCCCTCTTTTAGGAAGAGCTCCATAAGTTCTTCCCCTGGACTCCAGCTGGCCCTGGGTTCTTACTGAAGGCTGGAACCGATGTGAACTGTACCCCTCCTGCTAGGCCACCATGCCTGGCACTGAGGGAGCCGGGCCTGGGCCTGGAAACTGACTGCGTCCGTCAGTCTCCACATCTCTAGTTTCTGTCTCCCCCTCATGGCTCTCTCTGTTTCCTTTCTTGTCTCTGATCTCCAACCCCCATGCCCCTCTGCCCATCCTGCCCCCATCACCCTGTAATTACTCATTTGCCCTTTTCCTGGGAGCGCCTGGGGACAGTGTGCATGGCCCCAGCTGCCACCTCTCCTGGCCTGGTGGCTGCTGCCCCACCTGGCACTCTGCCCAGCCAGCGGCCCGCCCGGCCCTTCCCTGTGCCCTCTGGCAGGTCCATGTGCCCGCTGACAGAGTGCTGGATTCTTAGACTGGAAGTGGGGCCCTAGGGCACCTCTGGGGTTATTGTGGGTGGGTTTTTTTTCTTGGCCACTTGGTATGCTTTGCAGGATCTTACTTCTCCAACCAGAGATTGAAACGGCACCCTTGGCAGTGATAGTGCTGAGTCCTAACCACTGAAGTCCTGGGGATTATTCCTTTATTCCATGCCATGGCTATCTGGGGGAGCCCAGCCCAGCTGATGTAAGTGGCAGCTGGGGAGGTGGGAGGTTCCAGGAGAGTGCCCCCCCCCCGCTGCTGTCAGGGGGCAGGTTTTGGTGGCACCCTGAGTCCGCTGGCCATTGTGGGCCAGATTGTGTTCCACCCTGGGCCCAGGTCTGATGGGGGGTTCCTGCAGGTGTGTTTGACAGGAACCCCAGAACCTGAGCCCCCTGAGGGCCCCTTCCTCTTGACTCCTGGGCAGGAGGCAGGAAGCAGCCCCCTTCCTTCCGGTCCTGTCTGTGGGCGCCCCGGATGGTGAGGACCCGGTCAGCAGGGCCGGGGAGGGGTGGGACCTGCCCCCACAACTCTGCTGTGCTTCCTTTGAGTGAACCTGGGTGGGGGGCAATGGGGACGTCACTCCCTGAGCAGGTGGAGCTCTACAGGCCACTGGACCACTAGGAGGGTCCCTCTCTGCCTATTGGGGGCTGCCCACAGCTCTTCTGCAGGTACATGGGGCTACTTTCTTTCAGAAGTTAACTCCTGCACAACGCGGGTTTTTTGTTTGTTGTTTTTTTATCTGGCTTGGCCAGGTCTTAATTGTGGCATGTGGAATCTAGTTCCTTGACCAGGGATCGAAGCTTTGGGAGCACAGGGTCCTAGCCACTGGACCACCAGGGAAGTGTCCCCCATGGTAGAAGTTTTAATTCCTGGGTGCCAGGCTCTGGGTACAGGGCTCAGACCCCTTGGCTGCCCTGAGCCAGCAGCTAAGCGGTAACAACACTCTTGCCTTTGGGTTGTAGGGGGTCCCAGGACCCCAGAACACAAGGACCATCAGGCTCATAACTGCAGGTGGAGGGGGCAGAGGAGAAGATACTGGATTTTTCGCTTTCTGACCCCAAAGCCTTTGCCCGTGCCCCGCACATGCCAGGTGTGCTTGGACAGGGGGTCCCACCCCAACCCCCAGTCCCACCAGATTCTGACATGGCCAGAGGCACCAAGGGGCTCTGTCCCGGGTGCCAGTCCCACTCTGTGCCTTCTTTTAGCACCTCAGTCTCCTCAGCTGAGAAATGGGCTGCCACATGGACAGTGGTCTGCTCCAGCCAACCCCGTGGGCGGGGGGCTCCCAGGTGGATAAAGGCCACCGCTCGGATTTGCATGTTGGGGCCGCTACCTTCCTAGAAGTTTCTCTCCTCTGCTCCCTGTTCTGGGCGTGTCCTCGATGCCAGGCCTGGCTGGCATCCCCAGCTGTTACACGGGGCCAGACTGTTCTCTCTGCACAGCCTGTTCCCACAATCCTCTTGTCCTCCCCCACCTGGATGCCCCAGGTGCACCCTTGCCCACTTCCCAGGTGGGAAGATTGAGCTCCGGGGGCCCCTACTCACATGAAAGGCTGACTGGAGACCAGGGCACGTCCCCGGAACCTCCGGAAATCCAGAAAGAAGTGCCTTTCATCACTGACTTTGCGGTCAGGCTCTGTGACTTGTTTCTGGAACTTTTATTAATATCTGTGTCGTGGGTGGGGGTGCTGCGTCTCTGCTGAGAGGGGACACACACCAGTTGGGGGGGGCGGTGGCCAAGCAGGCAGATGTTTCTGCCCTGCCCAGAATCACTTCCCCAATTTCCTGCCGGCCGAGTGGGGCCCCTGTAGCCCTGGAGTGCTGACGGGAAATGAAAGGGCCGTGTGGCCCTGCGCCTGGGTTGGGGCGGGGCTGGCCCCAGGGGTCAGGTGCATGGGGAGACCAATTTGTGGGAAGGGCCTGTCACCTTGTGGACACTATTAAGCCCCTGGTGTATGCAGTAGCAAGCCAGACTGCCCTTCCCCCACACTGCAGGGAGCTGCCTGGCTCCAGGGGCCCTGGCCACCCTTGGTGGGATTCCTGCTGCCCCCCTTTCAGGCCAGGTCTCTTTTGGGTGGACTGTGTCCCCAGCATCCAGTATGGGCCTTCACATAGAGAAGGATGGGACTTGCCTGGCAGTCCAGTGGTTAGGACTCAGCGCTTCACTGCTTTGGGCACAGTTTCAGTCCCTGGTGGGGGAACTAAGATCCTATAGGCCCTGCACCCCAAATGCACAGTGTGGGCCCCCTCCCAAGAAAACCAACACAGAAGGTGCTCAGTCATGGCTGTAGAATGGCCTGACCTGACCCAAACCTGGAGGGCTGATACTGTTCTCCCTGGCTTCCTCCTCCTCTGTCCTCCTCCTCCTGAGCCCCCGCCACCCCTAGAAGGGTTGTGGGCACAGCACCAACTTCTGCTTACTGCCCACCCAGCCGGGTCCTGCCACCTGCCACGATGGGTAAACTGAGGCAGATAGGGAGGGTTCCAGACTCCAGGTCCTTCTGCCCCACCCCACCTCCTCCCACAGCCCGCCATGGTCCTGGCTTCATCCATCTGACCCTGCCCTTTGGGGTCTCTGGGGAGAAGGGGCAGCAGCACACCCCCTGGGTGGGTGCCGCGTACGGTTATAGGGCCCAGTGGCTTGGCAACTGGTGGGGGCAGCACCATAGCCAGACCGAGACTGGTCACCAGTGCGCATGGAGCCGGTGCAGAGTGGGCGTGAGGGGAGGGTCCAAGGGGATACGGTGCGGCCCCGCCCCCAGCTCTGCGCCCTGCTTGTGCGTGGGCGGTTCTGTGAATGGGTCCGCGGTTAAGTGGTCCCCAGGGACCAGCCTGGGCCTGGGCCCACCTGGCAAACGGCTGCCCGTGCTGAGTCATCCCCGGCCCAGGCCTCCCAGGGCCGTATAGATAATGTGAGGAGGGGCTTTATCTGCCCCGGGGGACAAAGGGGTTGAGCTGCGATGGAGGACACACTAGGTGGGTAGGAATGTAAGTTCTTCTTTAGCATCTGCTGTATACCAAGCCCACCCACTGTTACCTGTTCTGCCCTGGGGGCTGTCATCTGGGTGGGAATGAAGAAGGGAAAGAAACCGTCCCCCAAATAAGTGCAGTCACGTGACCCGTGACAGATGCTGGGGGTGGAGGGGCAGGGAGGGTTACTCAGGGTGTTGCCCTGGCTTGGAAGTCAGAGCAGGAGCCAAAGAGGGTTTTAAGGGTGGAGGAGGGGGACCAGGTCGGGGCACCAGCAATGCAGAGGCCCCACACAGGACCAGGATGGGGACATTGAGGGGCCAGCACTGGGGAAGTGCCAGGTGCCACCATCCAGGGGGTCAGCCCCACCCCCCCCAGCCTGGCAGGTAGGAGGTCTGGCTTCTCCTGACAGAGGAAGGGAGCCAAGGGCAGCCTTGGAGCAGGGCAGACACAGCCTGATCTTGATGTAGAGATTGAAAGCTCCCAGGACCCTCCACTCCGGGAAGCTGCAGGGAAGTGTCATCTTGGTTGCTCTGAGGGGGAACGTTGAAGGGTTAAAAGCCAGCTGTGGGGCCTTCTCTGCTCTTTCACTGCAGTTTCACTTTGTTTACTGGCGGTATGATGAATCAGTTTATGCCCAAACCCCAAAGGATATAGAAATAGGTGAGATTTGTAATAATAGCCAAAAAAGGGAAATGAACCAAATGCCCATCAGTGGTGAATGGATGAACGCACGTGTCCCTTCACACACCTGGAATATTAGCCACGAAAAGGAGAGAAGCCCTGACACTCACTATCACATGGACAGATCCTGAGAACACAATGCTCAGTGAGAAGCAGACACAGAAGGACACAGGGTGTGATTCCGCTGATGGGAAATGTCCGGAATTGGCAGATCCACAGACACAAGGAGTGGGCTCCTGGTTGTCAGGGGCTGGGGGGGAGGGGGTTCTGATGAGGACAGGGTTTTTTGGGGGGGAATGGAAGGTTCTGGAATGAAAAGAGGTGGTGGTTGTCTAACACTGTCTGTGCACAGAAGGCCCTTGAATCATTCACTGTAAAACAGCTAATTCTATGGTACGTGACTTTCACCTCCATAAATATTTTCTTTAACAATCCAGGATAAAGTAGGCGAGATTAAGGCGGCGCCCAGCCCTGCCTGTCGCCTGGCTCCTCCTCCATCCCTCATCCCTTCCCTAACCCCCTCGGAGTCCTGTGCTCCCCATGGGGGTGGAGGGGTCAGGGGGGTGGGGTACAGGTTCTGTTCCTCCCCCCACCCCACCCCATTGCAGCGTGGGGGAAGCATCCTTCTCTGGTTCCCAGGAGCTGTGGTTGGACACAAGTGTGAAAACAGGCCTTTTTATACCTGCTCCCAGCTGTGGGCTCTCCAAGCTGCATCAGTGTCTGCCGGACAGAGTTGTCCTGCTCAGGGCCTGGGGGGGCTCTGCGATCCCGAATCCTTCCAGTTTCTCCTGATTTGAGTCCCTGACTCTGCTGTCCAAGGACACAGCCTCACTCCCAGAGTCCCCTTGCCGCCCAGTGGCCTCTTCCATCTAAGACAGGGCCCCTCGGACTTTGGAGCTGCCTGGGTGGCAGGAGGGGGCCGAGCAGACACTGTTGAGGGGGCAAAGGTCCTCTCAGGGGCCCCGGACAGGCAGTCTCTTTATAGCTAGGGCCCCCTCAGCCTTGGGCCTGACGCAGCCCTCGCCCTCAGCTCCATGGGGACTGGGGGACCTGGTGTCTGGGAGGGGTCTCCAGAGTGTGGGAGGTCCTAGGGGCCCCCTCCCCCCTGCACCAGGCCTCCCTGTGGATTGATAGAGGCCTTTCCTCCTCTTCCAGGCTGGCAGGTGGTGTCTCGGTGTGGGTGGTGCCCTGGCTCCTGACGTGTCTGCTGTCCCCACAGGGCAGCTTCCAGTGAGGGACCCTCCCACCCCAATCCCCACTCCCACCCCAATCCCCACTCCCACCCCCAGCTGCAGCCAGGGCTTCTGGAGGCCTGGTCA
>SJYA01001081.1:1550388-1646087 GCA_006410615.1 Neotragus moschatus | reverse complement strand
GGTTATCTCACTTTTTCCTCCGCAGCCCCTCCCCCACCCACTACCTGAGCCTGGAGCCCCGAGCCTGCCTGGCTTTATCTGCTTCCTCCTGGACACTGGCCCTTCCACCCTCCATGGGGCGGGGGGTGGGGGATGGGGTGGAGTGGAGTGGGGTGGGGTGGAGTGGAAGGGATCCTTCCAAAGATCCCCACTCCATACCCCCTCCAGCCTTCTCCCACACCTGTGCTGGACCCAGAGCAAGGCCCTCATGCTCATCATCCCCCCTCCCCAGGGGGGTCAAGTGTCCACTGAGAAAGCCATATGGGGCACCAGGCTGGCTTGTGTCTTTGCCTGAAAGGAAACTGAGGCTGAGGCTGGGGTCAGAGGATGAGGAGGGGCCAGGAAACTGCTCTCCCGGGGAGGGAACATAGGTGGAAAGGCCCTGAGGTGGGCTCTGTGCCTTTTGCTCTGAAACCATGATGTGGCCCAAAGGGGCTAAGCAGAGGGAGGTAAGAGCCAGCAGTGACCATAGGGGAAGTATAGTCCTCGTTGGGGTGATGGGGAGATGGGAGACTGCAGGGCAGGAGAGGTGGGGACTGGGCTCTTCCTGGTCTGTGCCTCAGTTTCCCTTCTGTGAAGTGGGTGGTGCTGGGTAGGGGAAAGATGGACCATGGGCAGCCAAGCCTTGGTAACTAGCTGACAGATGTATTCCACCAATGGGTGGGTGCCCCGCCACAGCCCAGAGAGGTGGAGGGGCCACATGGCCATGGGTGACCCCACCTGGCAGGTAGAAAATGGGAAGGGAGGTGTGCACTTGGGAGCATTTTTGGGGACCCCCAGCCCAGGGCCACACATCCACACCCACATCCTCAGGCTCCTGTGCCCCCTTCACAGATGGGGCTGGGGGAGGGCAGAATCTGAACCCAGTGGGGCAGACCCTAGGAACCCCCAAGATGCTTGTCTGCCCAATCCTGAGCCATAGGTGCCCCAGAGCATGGGTTGTACCCAGACATGTCTGGGATTGGGGAACGAATTGGGGGATCCTGTCCCCAAGTTGTGGTGAGAAGTCAAAGTCCACTTTAATGAGTACTTTTGAGCAGCTGCTGTGTGCCCAATCCTAGACACTGGGAAAACCCCCGACACTCTCCCAGGGAAGACAGTGTGAGTCCATGTGGCTCAGTTGTGCAGGGGACAGGGCAGGGTGGGGTGGGGTATACGAGAGAGTTGCCCACAGTTGGTGGACCTGGTTCCAGTGAGAGCGCAGCTGCAAACAGCCCTCGGGGGTGACCTCAGCACAGAGACCTGGGTGACAGGGAAGCCTGGGGGGCAGAGAGCTCAGCCAGGGCCAGGCCAACATTCCAGGCCAGATGAGCTGCCAGGTCAAAGGCCGGAGGTGGGACCACAGCCCCTGGCGGGCTTGAGAAGCTGCAGGAAGGCCGGTGAGAGGTCAGTGGGGAGGGCCCTGGCAGGTCCTCCAGGACCACATGGCCGCAGGGAGGTGGGGTGCCCTCAGCCGGAGGAGGCCCTGTGATCACAGCACCTGTGGCCCCAGCGCTCAGCTTTGGGGAGGGAAGAGCCAAGCAGTTTATCTCCCGCCTCAGCCCCAGGGGGGTTTCCTGAGGTTTTGCCCAACCTCCAGCCTGGGTTTGCAGTTCTAGGCATCACAGCACCTCCTGGGCCCTCCAGAAAGGGGCAGGGTTTCAGCCAGAGGACCCAGGTGGGCCGGAGGCCTGGGCATGGCCAGGGAGGTGTCCTGGCCCAGCTATATGGCTTGAAAGCCTTGTGAGACCAGGTAGCTGGACCCAGCAGCTCATGGTGGCAGGGAAGGGGGCAGACACCGTCGACAGCTCTCCCCTTGGCTGGGGCTTGGTGGGCTGTCCTGGCCAGCTGCCCAGGACAGGACACACCCCACAGGGGTGCGGAACTTGGGTCAAGAGCCTCATAAAGCTGGGAGGCCTTTACTGCCCGTCTTTGTTGTCGCTGCCCACAGCAACGGCCATTAAAGCTGCCTCCTCTGCCTGCTGCCTGGGGACATGTCCACCCCCTTTATGGCCTCGCATAATGCCCCGGCCCTGTGGGGGTCTGACTGTGGCACCACCTCCGCTCACTATATGGCCTGGGGGTTAGTGAGTGGACCCCCTCTAAGCTGGGCTGCCTGTGCAAGCAGCTAGTCTCTGCCCTGAAACTTTGTTTGCCCACCTGGAATATGGGCGTCCTGATGGTGCTGGGAGTGCTAGATGAAGCTGTTGTACTTATCAACCACTGTCCCTGAAAGATGGGGAAACTGAAGCAGGAGGGGTTCTCTGATCTCTTGTGGGGGCTAGGCCCTGAAAGGAAGGGGTTCATGCAGGGTGGGCCCCCCTCCACTGTGGTTGGGATCTTACAGGAGGAAGTATTGCCCCTCGTCAAGACGGGCTTGAGGTTGGGTGAACCCTACGTGAGCTTCCTGGACCAGGTATGACAACTGACTGGACGGGACGACTGACCACGCACCGGATGGCTTAGATCTATAGAGATCTTCTCGGTTCTGGAGGACTAGTGGCCAGGGTCAGGCCATGGCAGGGCCCTGCTCCCTCCAGAGGCTCCAGAGGCGAGTCCTCCCACCTCTTCCAGCTCCTGGGTCTCTGGGCGTCCCTTGGCCTGTGTCCGCATCAGCCCAGTTTCTGCCTCATCTCCCCATGTATCTGCCTGTCTTCCTTTCATAAGGACCCCAGTCATCCTACTGTGAAAACCTATCATGATTAATGACATTGGCAGAGACCCCATTTCTGCTCAAGGTTCAGTCTTGAGGTTCTGGGTGGATGGAAATTTGAGGATGAACCTCCACAAGTCTCTTTGGTCTTCTTAGCCCAGCCTGGCCCATGTTGCGGCTGAGCAATCAGGGTTCACTTAACGAGCATCTGTCAAGCAACTGCTGTGTGCTCTGCCCCATTTTAGACATTAGAAACAAAACAGACAAACTCCTTGGGCAGACAGACGGGAGACTAGACCAGGGTGTGAATCACGGGCTCTGAGGAAGGGGTGAGGGGCCCACACAGTGCTGGGAGCTGTGTGGGCCGGAGTCGGGGGTGGGGCGGGGACAGCGGAGGGGCCCGGATGGGTGCACGCCTCTGGCCACCATAAATCAGTGCAGGAATGCAGCTGGCCGGCCTGGCTGGGCAGGGTGGAGACAAAGGCCGGGCCTCGACCACCCAGGGCTGGACTCCTAGCTCTCCCAGCCTGTTCCCTGCAGTCCCCACATTGTCTCCACTGCACAGACCAAGAAACTGAGGCCCAGAGAGGGGCCAGATGGCTAAGGGTAGCCTCCCTGAGGACCCTGCCTTCCCAGGCCCGGGGATGTCTCGTCCCATGGGAGCTGGGCCTTAGCGTGTTCTTAGGCCTTGATGACGGATTTTCCCAGCTGGAGCTAATTGGTGGTTTCAAGGCCCCCTGCCACAGTCCTGCTCGCCCTGTGTCCTTGCAGACACAGGGGCACATTCCCTGGAGCTTAATTTGAAGCCTGCTATTTGCACTGGCCCTCCTCAGCAAACCCCCCCTGCCGCCAAGCTTTGCTCTCTAATTACCTCTACTGGCTTCCCCTGCCCCCCAGCACCTGGGAGCTGACAGTTGAGGCTAGGACACCCTGCTCTGCAAATACTGCAGATCTCCATAACTGGTGGACCCAGGCAAGGGATATGCAAGACAGAGCTCCTGAGAGTCCTGACTCTGTCCCAGGCCTTCCTCTGTGCCCTGCAGGAGCATACACACATGGCTTGGTGGACAGTGCCAGACATCCACCGCCCTCATAGTGGCGATGGTCTGGGTGAGACATTGTGTCCCCCAAAATTATATGTTCAAGACTCAGCTTGAGCACATACCTGTGATCAGAGCATGACGCGGGAGTCAGGTATCTGCAGGTGTGAGCAGTGTGGTGGCCCTCAGCCAGTGGGTGCCCCATGGGATGAGGGGATTTTGGACAAATCCCCAGGGAGAAGCCACGGCAAGGCAGAGGCAGAGACCAGGGTGATGCAGCTACAGGCCTGGTGCACTTGGGCCCCTGCAAGCTGGGAGAGACGGGAAGAATCCCTCTTAGAGCCATACCTTGACTCCAGATGGCTGGTCTCCAGAACCAGGCAGGAATAAGTCAGTCTCCGTGGTTTAAGCTGCACGTGTGGTCACCTACTACGCCACCCCAGGACAGTGTCTCATTGTCCTTGGCTGATGACAGGGGCAGGCTCTCGATGCCTGCTCAGCAGGACCTCGGCAGATGTTCAGACGCTGGGGGACAGGGCTGAGACCCCCTGCTGCCTCTCCTACTGGCAGTTCCCTCGACTAACTTTCCAAGTGATGTGGACATGCTGCCAGCTCTGGCACCCGCTAACCCATCCTCTCCCTGCCTTCACAGCTCTATGAACTGGACACAGACCCCAAGAGGAAAGAGTTCCTGGACGACTTGTTCAGTTTCATGCAGAAGCGAGGTGAGGTCTGCCTGCCAGGAGGATGGGCCCTGCTGGCAACGACCCGGGGCAGGTGTGTCAGAAAGTGAGCTCCCCATGGCTGGCGGCATCCAAGAGATGCCTGAGGAGGAGACACAGCCCTGCCATGGTGGCAAGAGTCTGAAAGAAGAGGCACCGTCCTGCCATGGGTGTCTGACAGAGGAGGCCCAGTCCTGCAGGTCTGGTGGGGGAGGCACAGCTGTGAGAGTCTAAAGGGTATGTCCTTGGGTGGGGGGGGGTCTCAGGACCCCAACCCAGAAGTAACAGTGCAGGCTTCCTCCCTGGCTGCTCCCAGGATCCCCCATAGCAGGCCTGCCTTTGTGTGGGGAACAGGTTGGATTCCCAGGATAGCGGGTGCTGGGTGGTGGGCAGAAGCTCCTGGCGGACTGGAGACCAGCCTTCCTGCTGCTGTAATTGGTGGGAGGCTTGGGTCCTGACCTCTCCCTGCTCCCACCTGGGGCCTCAGTTCCTCAGTCTGTGAGATGGGCCACCTGCACCCCCTGCCGTGTGTCAGTCAGTGCCCACATGTGCTGAGTGCCAGGGCCACGGTTATTATGCAAAGACAGGATACCAGGCCCGAGCCACCTTTGCCCCCAACCCCCACCCCCAGGGTCCGGCAGATGCCAGACACATCCTTGCAAACAGGAGATGACCAGGGACAGGCCAGGCCTGGGGGGGCATTGAGGGAGAGCCAGGCCCAGAGGGGCCCCAGTACCCCCCAACCCCCAGCTCAGAGCTCCAGCCAGACACAGATCCTAGGAGTACCCACTGCAGTGTGGGCTCATTTCCCTGATACCCCCATACCCCCACTGTTCAGGGAAGGAAACTGAGGCCTGAGAAGCAGGAAGGGGTGGGGCCGGTGTGGGCTGCAGGGGCCAGCCAGGCAGCTTCTTTGTCCAGGGCCCCTGCCTGCCTCTCCCTGCTAGCAGCTTCTGTAAACACAGGCCCAGGCCGGAAAGGAAGGAGATGAAAGGGGAGGGGGCTGCGGCCTCTGCGTTAACCCCTCCTATGCCAGGGGTGGAGGAGTCCAGCCCAGCCCCGTTATCTTCCAGACCAGCTGCCCATTATGTGGTCAGAGAGCTCCTACACCACCCTTTATCAGCCCCATCCACACCTACCTAAGCCCCCCACTGTCCCTCCAACCATGGGGCTCCAAGCCCTTAGGCCCAAAGCCCACCCACTCTGCCCAAGACTGGGTTCCTGGTGTCCTGGAGGCATGGAGGGAATATGGTGAGCTGCTCTGGAGCAGGGTGTTGGTGAGGCCAGGTTCTCTGAGTCCCCAGCTCCTGGCCAACTGGGCTTTCAGGGTCTATGTCCAGCCCTGCCTCCCTTACCAAGCCAGGTGCTCCTGAGGACAGGAAGCAACAAACTCCTATGCATCCCTCAGAACTCAGCTCCAAGGCCCTGCTTTCCCACCTTCCTATTGAACCCTCTGTCTACAATTGGGCTAGAGGGCTTTGGGGCTGAGAATCTGGATATCATGTCCTGCATCCCACAAGCCTCTTCTGCTTCACTCCAGGGGGACAGTAATTCCTCCTTCTCCTGCCCCCACCACAAAGTCAAAGCCTCCAACTGGATGGTTCTCCAGAGTCTCCGGGGCTAGAAGTGGGGGAGGGGTCCTGCCTGCACCCCACCCTCCTGCTGTTTCCTTGACAACCTCTCCACCCTTCCTTATCACCCCCCTGCCCGCCTCCATCAATGCCTCTCTGTGCTCACCCAGCCCCGCGTCTTCTATAAACATCCGCCTGCTGCCGAGCCAGGGCCCAGGGTCCAGGGTCCCGGGAGAAGCCCAACTCAGAGCCTAACTCAGCATCCCGGGTGGGCCAGGTGGGCGCTGGGGGTGCCTCTGGGGCGGGGTGTGCCACTGATACCTGGTGTTGCTTGTCTCTCTCCTTCTTGAGCTGGAAAATGAAGTGGGAAAATCTGAGGCCCATCTTACCACCCCACCTCCAGGCTGTGTTTGTTCCTTGGGGATTTGGCGACTTAGGAAGCAGCCAAGATTGGCAGGAGGTGGTTCTGAGATGTCCCACTGGGTCTGGGGAAGAAATCAGGGTCCCAGGTCCAAGACACTGTGGTGGGGGCAGAGGGAGCAGTGGGGCCGGAGGGAGCGGGAGCCAGATTCCATCTTTGCAGGGGAGGCAGGCCTGCCCTCAGGGCCGCGATACTGAAGGCCAGAAGCCTTCACTGTTGTTTATTGACACCTGCTGTATGTCAAGCTGGGCACGAGGTGGGGTACTCCATGTGAGCAGGCCAGTGTGGAGACCACAGACAGTAAACCTGTAATTTCACTGCCCAGGGGAGAAGTATAATTGGGGGCTTCTCCACCATCAGCCAGGAAGGTGCCAGGCAGACTCACATGAGACCTGGGGGCTCCCTTGGCTGGGAGGCACATTTGTAGGAGCTCAGACCATCAGGGTGGGCAGAAATGGGGAGAAGGCCTGCAGGGAGGGGCCCCTCTCCCCTGCCTGGCCCACCTCTCTGCTATCTAGACTACAAAGCAGATTAACCAGTCCCGCTTCCCCACTGCAGAGCCCTGGGGGACCTGGAGGGAGCTGGCCTCTGAGAACACAGCCGAGTTGTTTTAGTAGCTGTTGGTTGTAGAAGGAATAACAGAGGCTGTGTTTCTCATGCTGGGCCCCCAGGTTGGCCCTGCAGCACCCCCTCATCCCCAGATGAACAGCATGAACCCAGATCACTGATGGAAACACTAAGAGACACAGCCGCCTCAGGGCTCCTGCAAGCTGGAGTCTGACCCGGTGACCCTGCCCCAAGGGGATGCTGGGTGTCACACTGGGTGGGGCAGGGATGCTTCTTTACCCCCTATAATGCCAGGGCTAGCCCTCCTGAGGGCCAGCTGCCTTGGGTCAGCTGTGCCAAGGGTACCCACTCTCACCGATGTACCAAGCGCCAAGTGACAGCACCCCCCTCTCCACAGGGACACCTGTGAACCGCATCCCCATCATGGCGAAGCAGGTGCTCGACCTATTCATGTTGTACGTGCTGGTGACGGAGAAGGGCGGCCTGGTGGAGGTCATCAACAAGAAGCTGTGGCGGGAGATCACCAAGGGACTGAACCTGCCCACGTCCATCACCAGCGCTGCCTTCACGCTGCGCACCCAGTAAGTACCCGCTCACGCCATGCAGAAAGGACCACAGAGCACGGGGTCACAGAAAGTCCCAGCCTTTAGGCCCTGCTAGTTGAGTGCTCAAGGGTTAGCCAGGTGGTGGTCGTGGGGATGGGATGTGCTTCAGGACAGGCATCATGATGGAGGGAACAGCATAGGTGAGGACAGGGGCTCAGAGGACCAGTGGGCATCCAGGCAGGGAGGTGGGGCTTGGTTTCATGCAGACTCCCAAGGTGTCCTGGGTGCCATCCTGCCTCTTGTCCCTGCCCACAGGTATATGAAGTACCTGTACCCCTACGAGTGTGAGAAGCGTGGCCTCAGCAACCCCAACGAGCTCCAGGCAGCCATCGACAGCAATCGGAGGGAGGGCCGGCGCCAGAGCTTTGGGGGCTCCCTCTTTGCCTACTCGCCGGGCGGGGCCCACAGCATGCTGTCCTCTCCCAAGCTGCCTGTGTCCTCCCTGGGCCTGGCCGCCAGCACCAACGGCAGCTCCATCACCCCAGCCCCCAAGATCAAGAAAGGTGAGGGCTGTGCAGGGCCTGGGGCCTGATCATGACTCTGCTTTAGCCTGGCAGTATGACCTGGGGATGGGGATGTCTCTTTACCTTTCTGGGTGACCAGGAAGATAGGCCCCAAAGTGGGTGTGGAAGAGGGCTACCTACCCACCAGTGGTATGCCTGTGGCAGATATTACTAGTCAACTGCTGTTCCTTCCAGCCTTGGCCCATGGCAGGCAGACATCTCTAATCAATTTGTTTCCCCTAAACCTGTGCCCTTGGTGTACATCACAAATCAATAGTTGTTACCTCCAATTCTGTGCCAAGGTGGACAAGGTAAACCATGCCCAATTTTCCTATCCTTTGCCAGTGGCAGACATTGCTGCCACTTTTATTGTAGCATTGGTCAAGGCTGCTGCCCATGGATATCTCTAGTCCCTTGCATGTGACAGACATTGCTAGTTGATCACTGTATTCTTTTCCCTTTGAGCTTTAGAATTCTTCTGAACACATGGTCCCAGTGTGGGTCATCAAACTGACTGTAATCATCCTCGGAGCTATTGCTCAGTGCTCACTGCCCCTTTCTGAGCCTAGCTCTCATTATGGGTAAAGTGCAGGAGATTATACCTTTGTGGCATTGTTGGAGACTTTTGGTGTGTAGAATGCCCAGCGTGCAACACCCTTGGCCCCATCTGTGGCAGACATCAACAGTCGATCACCGAGCCTTTGATTCCTTCCTAACACAGAATCACCAACAGCTCATGTGGCAGCCTGGCCTCAAGCAGGCCTGTACACCTGTCTGAGGTCCCATTTCTCCATCTGCCACACGAACTGCAACTCCCTGTGTCATAGACTTGGCCCAGGGATCCAGGGTGATCCACCCAGCACCCTGAGAATTCAGGGCTGGTTAGATCTAAGGTGAAGGAGAGCTCCCTCCAACCTCTATGGGCCTCTGTTTACCCTGCCTCAGCCTCAGGGAGTCATAGCCATACCTGTGAATATCATCAGGCATCCGTTCTCTACGAGCCTGTGCTGGGGCTCAGGAGGATGATGGGGGACAAAAGAGAGATCTGAACCCGATGGAGCTCATGAGGGAGCTGGGGAAAGATGATTGTAATGGGTCCGAGGGGCTCTTTGGAGCCAAAAGTAGCAGAGGTAGCTGCAGAGACTCCAGGGCAGAGGGGCTGGCAAGTGCAAAAGTTGCAATGGGGTCCATCCTGGAGAGGCAGCCCCTGGCCACCAGGGAGAGACTCAGGAGGAAGAATTGGGAGAAGAGAGTGGGACCAGTGAATGGGAATGATGGGTTGTTTGTTTCAACCACTGGAGAGGGGAATGGTCCAGAGCTGGTTCTGGGCTTGGGCTGCATGTGTTTGATTTCAGCTCAACTTCTCTTCAGCTTAGTGGCCTCAGGAAAGTTATCCATCCTCTCTGAGCCTTGGTTTTCTCAGCAGTAAAATGGAGAAGAGGGTGTCTAGGTAGAAATAGGGTTGTTGAGATGGTTCACATTAAGTGCTTTAGATAAGATGTGGTGAGCTCTTGTTGCAATTAGTATTGTATGTGTATGTAACGTGTGCTACTATGGTCTCTGTATAATACAACTTAATAATGCCAAGGAGTACTGTATACTGTTACCATCACTAGTATTGTTACCATTGTGGTGGTATCTAATGTCAACCTGAGAGTAGAAAGGCTCTTAGCACTTGTGTTTGTTCCAAAACCTGTCCACTTCATCCCTGGAGAGGAAATGAGCACCCCATCAGGGGAAGTATTCAAGGAGGCACCTTCCTGCCTTGTGTGGGAGGCAAGGACTAAGCTACCTCCATTCCCTTCTGGCCACCAACTCCTCTTCTCTCCTGTCCAGAGGAGGATGCAGCCATCCCCATCACAGTCCCCGGCCGCCTGCCAGTCTCCCTGGCAGGTCACCCAGTGGTGGCAGCCCAGGCAGTAGCAGCCCAGGCGGCCGTGGCAGCACAGGCGGCTGCCCTGGAGCAGCTTCGGGAGAAACTGGAGTCTGGGGAGCCTCCTGAGAAGAAGATGGCTCTGGTGGCAGAGGAGCAGCAGCGGCTGATGCAGCGGGCACTTCAGCAGAACTTCCTGGCCATGACGGCACAGCTGCCTATGAGCATCCGGATCAACAGCCAAGGTACCACCCCGGCATTCAGACCCTCTGTGCTTCTTGCACAAGCACGAGAGAAGGGCCTCGTAGCCAACATATGTAAAGAGTGCCTACAGATCAAAAAGAAAAAAAAGGTAAACAAACCAGTACAAGGAATGGGCAGCTGGGACTCATCATGCATACTCAGTCGTATCCAACTGTGCAACTCCACGGACTATAGCCTGCCAGGCTCCTCTGTCCATGGGATTTTCCATGCAAGAATACTAGAGTAGTTTGCCATTTCCTTCTCCTGGGGATCTTCCCAACCCAAGGATTGAACCCACATCTCCTGTGGCTCCTGCACTGACAGATGGATTCTTTGCCACTGAGTCACCTGGGGAGCACAACTTATAAACTAGTAGGAAAAACTGTTCAACTCCATCTCTTTGGGGCTCTGCAAGTTAACTAGGGGATACCATTTTTCATCCATCCGAGTTTGATAATATCAAATGTTGGTCAGGATGTGGTGGAAATGGGCCCCCTTGGTCCTGCTGGTGGGCGTGTAAAAAGGTGACAACTTGGCAATCTTTTTTTTGGCTATGCTTCGGAGCATGTGGAATCTTAGTTCCCTGAACAGGGATCAAACCTGTGCCTGCTGCATTGGAAGCATGGAGTGTTAACCACTGGACTGCCAAGAAAGTCCCGGGAATCTCTTTTAAAGATAGAAGATGTACTTGCTCCAGAACTGGGTGATTCTTCTTGGTGTCTAGAGCAGAACTGATCCAAGGGCTCAGGGAAACTCATGTGTCCAAGGATGTTCACTGCAGATGTTTGCATGATGTCCCTAGTGTGTCCATCAGTAGGGGAATGAATGAACCAAGGCTGGAATACTTTGGCCATTAAAAAGAATGACATGATTTAGGCTTCCCTGGTGACTCAGACAATAAAGAATCCGCAATGCAGGAGATCCAGGTTCCATCCCTGGATTGGTAAGATCTCCTGGAGAAGGGAGTGGCAACCCACTCCAGTATTCTTGCCTGGAAAATCCCCATGGACACAGGAACCTGGCGGGTTACAGTCCATAGGGTCGCAAAGAGTCGGATACAACTGAGTGACTAAGCACAAGCACATTGCTTAAGCCTTGTAATCATGCTGTATACCTGAAAAACTTAACATTGTAAATCAACTATATGCCAATAAAAATTATTAGAAAAGGACTTCCCCAGCAGTCCAGTGGCTAAGACTTTCCACTTCCACTGCAGGGGGCACGAGACTTCCATCCCTGGTTGAGGAGCTAAGATTCCACCTGCTTTGCAGTGAAGCCAAAAAATTTAAGAAAAAAACTTTTTTTAATTATTAGGGGAAAACAAAAGTTGTAGTCATACAAAAAAGCAAATTCGAGACAAATACATTCCTATTCAATAAGTATTTGTTGAATACCTACTGTGTGTTCTGCTGAGAGATCGGGTCTGAAGCTCTGGGAAGATTCACATCTCGTGGGGATGACCCACATGATACAGCTCATTACATGGGGGCTGGTTTACGGTGACAAAGCGTGTTTTTTCTTCTTCCCACAGCCTCCGAGAGCCGCCAGGACTCGGCTGTGAACCTGACCAGCACCAACGGCAGCAACAGTATTAGCATGTCAGTAGAGATTAATGGAATCATGTACACAGGTAGGCTGGCCTGGCGTGTACGCCCACCTTGGCCATTTCTTTCCAGAGTCTTTGTTGCCCCTCGGGTGTGGCTGGCTTGAGCCCAGAGCTCTTCCCTCATGAGACTAGAGTATGAGAGATAGTCTGTGTCTTATACTTAGCCAGGTACTCAGCAAGTACTAAGTGCTCAGCATGATCATGTCACCTGTTGAGTACTTCAAAAATAATGTGGTCAGACCCATGAGTCCTGTAGGCCACCAGGTGGCGATGTTGACACAGAACAGCTCTGTTGCTGTAAAGACCCCATGAGGGGAGGCTTGAGGAGGTGGTGGTGTCCTGGGGGAGAGGGACTTTGCTGGGAATCGCTCAAGAATCGCTTGCCCCTGTCATGTGATCTTTTACATTCTCCATGACTTGTCTCTCCTCCTGTCCTTGTTGCAGGAGTACTGTTTGCCCAGCCACCAGCCCCCATGCCACCCTCCGCTCCCAGCAAAGGTGGAGGCAGCAGCAGCCGGGGCGGAAACAGTGGGACCAACAGCAGCAGCAGCACCAGTGCAGGCAGCCAGGCAGGGCCAGCGGGGATGTCTGCACCCCCCACATCTACCTCAAACAACTCATTGCCTTAACCGCTACACTCCCCATCCTGGGAACCTGCCAGACTGGGCAGGGGGTCCAGGTGGGCCAAGCAGGGGCTGGGATGGCGGAAGATACGGGTGGGGAGGGGAAGTATCCACAGAGGAGCGACAGCTTAACGCCAAAAAGAAAAGAAAAAAATATATACATATATATATATATATATAAAGAAAATTTAATAAAACAGGGGAAAACCAAGGAACACTTGAATTACTCAGGTTTCGGACATTCAGAGATGAATTATGAGAATATCAAAGGAAATTAGAAATGAGAGAGGCAAATGTCTACTAGGGCTCTCCTGCAGCCCTGGTGGACCCACCTGGACTGGCGTCTGGTTTCAACAGGCCAATCCTGTTTACCTCATACATCCCTGCACTGTGTTTTTTCATTTTTATCTGTGTGTTTTTTTTTTTTTTGGTCCATTTGTCACACACTCACCACACCCGGCTCCTTGTGTTGAATGAAACCCCTGAGCCAAGATCAGTTGAATTTTTTTGTTGTTGTTGCTTTTGGGAACTTTGTTGTTTTTTTAAAAGAAATAGTGAAATTCAAACTATAGGGTTTTTAAGAGGTTTTAGGGGTTTTGTTTTGTAAATATTCTATTTTATTCTTGGGGGAGGAATCAAACCTAGGAAAAGGATATATATNTTGAATTTTTTTGTTGTTGTTGCTTTTGGGAACTTTGTTGTTTTTTTAAAAGAAATAGTGAAATTCAAACTATAGGGTTTTTAAGAGGTTTTAGGGGTTTTGTTTTGTAAATATTCTATTTTATTCTTGGGGGAGGAATCAAACCTAGGAAAAGGATATATATATCTATATATTTGTGTTCATTCAGGGAAACTGGACTTGAAAAAGAAAAAAAAAAAAGGCAAAAAAAACCCACAAGTAATACCCTTTATTTTTCCCATGACTGATTTGGGTTCGGTTGTGCATTTCCTGTGGTGTCGTGGGCCCAGGACACTGGATGCCTGGGCTGGAGTCAGCAGAGCCGATGAACTCAGGTGCTCTGGGCTGGGCTGGCTAGGGTGAGGGTGCATGGTGGGGTCCTGGGGGAAGAGGGGCAGGGATGCTGAATGCTAGATGTCACCGGACTTGTGTTTCAGGCTGGGCCCCTCTGTCAGGAGCCCCGAAGTCTTAAAAGGAGAAATTGCTGGAGTGGGGGGTGCTCCCCCACCAGCTCCAGGCTTCTGTCTCAGGGATGAACATGGCCTGGGGACTGGCCTTGCCTGAGAGCACTGCCTCTGGGGATGCCATGTCTGGCGATGGGGGTGAGCCGGCCTTAGCTCAGGGTGAGGTTTCTGGGGCCATGGCACCCTGAACCCCCTCACCCCACCCTACTCCTGTTCTCATCTCTTTAACTTTGTCCCTCTATACTTGCTGGGAGCCCTGCAGTGACTTGAGGAACTACAGGCCGAGGTGGGGTCTGCACTCCTCCCCCCCTCAACCCTGTTCCCTGGGTCAGAAGGCAGGCGTTGGTGGGATGCAGCTGGGGGTGGAGGGGCGCCTGCACATCCGTCCTCCTTAAGCCCAGGAGCGCTTCTAGGGGCCCAGTTTCCTTCCGTCCGCGGGACCAGGTAGTGTTGGCTGGGGCTGTGCCTCCCTCCCGCAAGGTAGCGCTTTTTCACGTCCCTCTGAGGGTTTCACATCCCTCTGAGGGTGGGGGTGGGCTGGAAAGAACGCAGCTATTCCCAGGTGAGCCTGGAAACTCTAATTGGACCCCGGGAGCCCAGCCAAAGGAGCCGGAGGGGCGGGGCGCCTCCAGCAGCCTGCTCTCTCCCAACCCAGGCGTCCTCTTGTTGCCTTGGAGACCTTGGAGGTGGTCCTGAGCCCCCAGTCTTGTTGGGTTTGCCTTCCTGTGGGGTGAGGTGTGTCTCTGGGAGGGAACTCATTTCTTTGGTGTATCTCAGGGTCGCTGATGCCCCCCACCCGCCCAGGAGAGGGTGGCACAGGGCTTGGGCCTTTCTTCCTGGTTCTGGAAGGGTCTCCCCTCCTGTCGGTCTCCCACTGCAGCGGCACAATCATTGTGGGAGGGGGATCCTTTTGTTCCCAGACACGATCTGCCCCACCTTGTTTGCCGTCCCCTCTTCTCTCTGCTCTCCCCTCACCTGACCCATAGAGTGTGCGGGGCTGCCCTCTGACCCCCGTCCCCTTCCTGCCGGCCTCATAGAGGGGGGGTGTCTGCTGCGAGTTTCGGTTTCTACCTCAGGTCTGACTCTTGATGCCAAAACCCCCGCCTGGGTGCCCACCCCCCTAGCCCCCAGCTCAGGGTCCCACACGTGTTCTGTTGCATCAACCTGTGTCGTAGGGACCCATTATCAGGGGACAGTATCGGGACAGAGCATCGTGTGGGTGANGTGGGGGGCGGGCACGGGGTGGCGGGTTGGTTTGTAATAGTTGTGCGTTTGTACAGTCACTTTTCTCACTGTTAGCATTTTTGCCCACCACCATTTTTTTTCCCTTAATTTTGCTTCTGCATTTTTTTCTTGGCAAACACGACTTCAGCCTTTCATGCCTGACTTGTGAAATTTCACTTTCTCTGGGGTTTGTCAGAAGGCGTGGGGAGCACGCCTGAACTCAGGTTAAAGGGAAAAAAAACTTCCAATAAAAAGATGTAAAACTACTCTCTACCTCTGGCCGGGCTCAGCCTGTCGCACCTTGGCTGTGGCAGGGCAGCCTGTGACGATTTATTTCAGTTTTTGCAGGATATTCAGGTATTAAAAGGAAGGGGGGGGGAAAGACAAAAAAAAGTGTGATTTTGAAATTTAAAGGAACACTGAAAGTTTACATTTTATAACATTATTATGCAGATTGTATTTAAACTTCAGAAATATTTAAGACAATTGTAACCCTGTAAAGCTGATGAAATATTAAAACAAGACAAAACACTTCTGACTTTTAACAGAAAACGGCTCCTCTGGTGGTTTTTTGGGGGGCATCACCCCACCCCTACTCTGCTCCTGGTGACAGGAGGCTGAGGGCCTGATGGTGAGGTCCCCCAGTGGAGATGGTGCCCCCCAGGGCCACTAAGCCACATCCTCAATGTCCTCCAGTGGGTGCGATGGTGGGGGGAGGAGGGGACAGTGGACGACCCACTTCCAAGTCAGCAGTGCCTGGCCCTTGTGGGTGAAATGTAGAGACCCCCACATGCCCATCAGGAGGAACCCAGGCAGTCTTGGCAGCCATAAGGGTCCACCCAGCACCCATCCCCCAGCCTTCCTGCTGTGGTTCAGTCCACCTACACTTGACCTGGGGACCCAAAGTAAGTGGCGGACCCAAAGTAAGTGGCGGACCCAAAGTAAGAGGCAGACTTAGCCCTGAGACCCTAGAGCTCAACACACCTGGGAGGGAAACCTCTGTGCATTTTCTGAGTATCCTTTCTTCATCCACCTCTCGCTCCCACCCTGTGAACAGAGGACCTAATGGCCTCAAGGTCAGTGTGGCCAAGTGGTGGGTAGGACTGGCCTCTTGCTACCTGGCTCCCCAGCATCGGCTGGCCTGGGCCGGTCCCTCCTGCCTGGGTCAGCCCCCAAGTCTGCGTTGAGTGAGGAAAAACAATTCACCGCTCCTGGTGCATGCGCCTCCCCGTAGCCCATTCACGTGGTCCCAGCCTCTGTGAACCAGGGGGACTTGAAGAACTCAGAGGACAACGGGTAACCCACCTGCCTCAGAGCCCCCCTGCCCTCCCCCGTCACGGAGGTAAAGTAAAAGTGATTTTTTTTTTTTTTTTTTAAGGCCTTCTGGGCAAACTGGATCGGCCAGTCCAGCATCTTCATTCCTCTGAAGAGGCCCAGAGAGGGGCCCAGAGGCCCTGAGGTTACACAGCCCCGAGGCTGGGGAGGGATGCAGGGAGAGGGTCGGGCCCCACCCCCTCCTCCCTAGCCTCTCAGATCCCCGCGGAGCCTCCCACTCCGTGCTCATGAGTAGGCCGGGGGAGCCTCCCT
Organism: Neotragus moschatus; assembly: GCA_006410615.1. Lineage (NCBI taxonomy): Eukaryota > Metazoa > Chordata > Mammalia > Artiodactyla > Bovidae > Neotragus > Neotragus moschatus. The sequence goes on along the minus strand of SJYA01001081.1, from coordinate 1,629,688 downwards.
GGAGGTGAAACTCAAAACCACGTCTGATCAGCAGAGCCGCGGGAGCCAGCCCAGAGCCCGAAGAAGAGGGCTTTCGCTTGAGTCATCAGCCTTCCGCAACGCCATAAGTGCAGGCTAGGCGCTGGATTTGAGCCTGGGTTCCCGGTCCCCGCCCCCAACCCACAATGCCCCCTCCCCGGGGCTCCGGCTTGATGGGCAGGGCGGGAGACCGGGCAGTGTGTACCCTCAGCCTGCAAACAGAAGGCGCTCAATACCCAAGTAGGGAATAAAGAACGGGATTGGGGGGCTTAGACCAAGAGCGATTCTAAAGACCACTGTGCCTCGGTTTCCCCGTTCTGCCTCGCCCCTACCCTTACGTCCTCAGGCCTAGGAGTGTTAGTGAATCTGGGACGGGGCGCTAGGCTGGCACCAAGGAGGTCTGGCGACTGGGTGGTCCGAGAGGCCCCCAAAGTGTGGCTTTTGTCCTGGCCTTCTGACACAACTGGTCTGTCCTCATTCCGGAACCAGGCTGGGGGTGGGGTGACCTCTGACCTCACACATCAGCCCAGCTGAGCTGGGTCCCCCGGGAGGGGAAAGGGGAAGGAGGGGAGGGAGGCGGCCTGGGACTGCACCGCAGCTGCCTGCCCTCCAGCGGAGCCCCGGCCTGCCCATGCCCTGGCTTCCACGTCTTTGACTTCTGTTTGTAACAGGTCCCCCTGCGACCCTCACCTGCAGGGCCCACTTTTCCTCCTGGAACCCTGGTGCTTGGCAAGTTAGCCAGGGGAGACCTCCCCAGAGGAGCACGCAGACCCAGGGTTCAAATCAGCATTCCCGACTAGCCCCTGGGGAAACTGAGGCCCAGAGCTGGGCAGTGACTTGGCCCTCTGCTCAGGAGGACCGGGTTCAAGCCCTGAGTTGGTGGTTGGAAAAAGGCCACCTTTGCCCACCCCTGGGAGCTGCAGGGTGTCACCGTTCTCAACTCGGGTTCCACAGAATGCCTACGATTCAAAGAAAGTTGTGGTTTGGGGAAAACGGTATCCGGAAAATGTAAATAACCATTCAAGGTGTTTCATTTTTCTTATTCACATTAAGAACAAAAAAAGTTTGAGGAACCGGGGTTCTAGCTCCAATTCATCTTCAGACTAGGTAGTACTTGCCTCAGTTTCCCCTTTTGGAAGCTTCTGGAGATTTGGACACCCACCTCTCTCCAATTTACAAAAGTCCTTCAAGTTTCACATTCCACACCCCTACCCCCAACTTCCCTGGCATAAAATAAAACCCAGGTCCCCATGTCCAGCCTTCCCTCTCCACGATCAGCCTCAGGGCCTTTGTTCGCACGTCTGTCTCTCTTTCTCTTCAGGACACCTGTTCAGGGAAGCCCTTCCGACCGATCAGGCCCGTTCCCCCTGACATCCCCTGACGCCCCCGCCCTCCCCCCGCCCCCAGGTTGCTGTATGTTGCTGTTGGCCGCCCGGGCTTGGAGCGACTCCCTCCGGCATCTCGGTGAATGGCTCGAGCCTGCCACCTGGCGGCCGGGCCTGGGTCTGCGGAGTCCCCGGCTCCGGCGCCGCCTCTTCTCCAGGAAGGCCCCCCCTCCTAGATCGCGCGGCGGGGNCGGGGGAAGGTAGGGAGTCGCGCACTCGTTGTGATTGCTAGCGGTTAGGGCGCTGCGCGCACACGTCGAGCTGAAGGTGGACAGCTGCTTCGGGGTGGGTGTGGGGTTGCTAGCGGTGCGCACGTGCACAAGGAGCGCCGCGGGTGGGTCCCTTGGGGGCCCTGCCCGGGAGCCGGCGTGTTAGGCGAGAAATTTAGTTGAAAAGTGTTTGCATTAGGGGTTCCGTCGGTATCCTGAGCTTGGAGGCTGAAGGTCCGAGGCTTGAGGGAGCCCGCTGAAGGGTAACTCTAGAGTCTAGTGCATTTATCGTCCTCAGAGACGCTACCTTTTGCCATTAGGGCCCATGATTAGAGAAACTTAAAAATACAGCCCTTGACGCTACTTGCTGCCTGCTTTTGCCAGCTGACATCTCTTTGGGTGGGTTCTGTGTTCTGGCTCTTCCTGGTGTGGTCCACACACAAACTTGAGAAGTTGTTCCATTTTAGAGATCTGGAAACTGAGGCTCAAGGTCCCAGAAGACACTCTAGTGGGGATGCAGGACTAGGGCAAAAGCTGAGTGGCCATTGGGTCCTCCTGAACCGTCTGTGCCTTCCCCACCAGAACACCCAGGGGTCCCTCTGACCCCAAGTCCAGAGAGGTGCTGTCTTGCTCTGAAGGAGATTCCACAGGCCTCCACCCCCACAATGTATAGCATCAATTGGAGTAAGATCCCTCTTTGCTGAACCATGGATTTGCTCAGATTATCCCATCCCCCACTTCCCTCTCCACCCCCACCTTCTTTCTACTCCTGGACTTACCAGCTATCTCCTGCCCCTTCCCCAGCTTCCTCCCCCATGAAACTCAGAGGCCTTTTCTGTCTCTAGGACCAGCTTCAGCAGAAGATCATGTGCCCGGGACCAGTCACCTGCCTCACCACATCACCCAATGGCCTCTACGTCCTGGCAGGGATCTCAGAGAACATATACCTGTGGGAGGTGAGCCCAGGGACTCAGAAACACGAGGGTGGGCTCAGCCTGTTGGTGGGCTGCTGGTCAGACCACTGAGTGGGTTGTCACCGACAAGCTGTTATGTTTGGGGGGACACTCACCTCCCTTCCTGCGCATAGTGCAGTGTCCGAGGTCCCAGGATGAAGCCTTTCCTGACCCCTGCCTGGCAACCAGTTGCAGAGAGGAGAGGGAGCTGCCAGTCTCACTTCCAGATCTTAAACCTCACTTCGCGATTCTGAAACTAGGAAGCCTTGCCTAAGTGTAGGGAGAGAAACTGAGGCACTCACCCTGTGGTAGAGATCCTCCTCTGCTGTGGTCAGGCCAGTGCAGGGGGTGTGGGCAGATTTCAGCAGCTGGTCCACCATCATTAGACGGCTCCGGTGGCTCACCAGTGGTTGGCCCTTCTTGATGTGGGAACAGTCTGGAGTCCATCTCCCCTGCAGGTGGAGGCTGCCTGGCTTGGAGGACCCACCCTCTAGGAGAATTCCTGGCCAGCGTGCATCATGACCACAAGGGGGTGCCCCACAGGGCTGCTCTGGCTTGGGCTCTGACTCCTGTACTCTGTGAACCTTCTCCCCTCCCCTCTGCAAGTGAGCACCTGGGTGTCTTTGTCCAGGTGTCCTCACAGAGACAGTGGTCACCTCACTCCCATGTCACCTATCTGAATGGATTATATTTCCAAAGACTATTTTCAAGTGAGGTCACAGGTTTTGAAGGTTGGGGTGTGGACATGTTTATCTGGGTGATGAAGTTCATCCTACCGCAGCTTCGCTGCCCTCTCACCCCTGCCCAGCCCTTCCCTGTGTCCCTGCCACCAGGGGCCTCCTCTCCTGGAGCCCAAGCTCCCCCTCCCCCATGGTTCCCAGCAAGAGCCCCACCCCTAAATCAGAAGGTGGTCACTTGCAGTTGTGACCAGTGCCACCCCTTAGCTCAGAAGGCAGTCGCTTGCAACTGTGACCGGCTTGTCACAGGAGCTGCGAAGCCCTGGTGCAGGTGCCATGGGGGTAGGCTCTCCCTGCAGGCTCCCCACCAAGCCAGTGCCCCTCCCCCAGGTGTCCACAGGGAACCTTCTGGTCATCCTGAGCCGCCACTACCAGGACGTGTCATGCCTGCAGTTCACGGGGGACAGCAGCCACTTCATCTCAGGGGGCAAGGACTGCCTAGTGCTGGCCTGGAGCCTCTGCAGGTAGCACCATGGCCCTGGTGGCTCCTTGTCCAGCTGTGGCCTCTGGGCAGGCAAGGCCTTGACCATGAGGGCGGGAAGCAAGGGGCTCCGGGTCAGGCGGGCTGGTACCAGGAGGACCGGGGGCCGGGCTGCCACCTGGAGATGAGGTGAGGGCGTGGAGATGCCCGCTGAGGTCTGCCCACCCCCTCCCCAAGCGTGCTGCAGGCAGACCCCTCCCGGACCCCTGCCCCCCGGCACGTCTGGTCTCGCCACACCCTCCCCATCACAGACCTGCACTGCGGCTTTGGGGGGCCCCTAGCCCGGGTGGCCACCGCCTCGTTGGACCAGACAGTGAAGGTAGGACCCTCACCCTGCCACGTCCCCCGCAGTGGATGTGAGCCGAGCCCAGCTGGTGGGTTCCTGGCCCAAGGGAGCCAGCACATAATGTCCTCCTCCAAGCCAGCAGCTCCAGACAGCTCTTGATCCCCTGACACTTCCAGCCTCAAGGACTGCCAGAGGGTGGACAGTCTAGGCCTTTGTCAGCTTGGAAATTCCCACTTGGCCACTGCTCCTGGCGGCTCCTGACCAAGCCTTAGGGGATTCAAGGGCGTCCTCCGGTCTTTGTTCCTGGTTGGGGGATTCGGGGCTGACCTGCTGAGGGCCTGGGGGCTGATAGTCACTGAAGTAGATGGTGGACAGGGGTCCCTGAGCCCCCGAGACCTCTGTGGCGACAGTGCTTGTCAGAGGTTCTGTGGGACCCAGCCTCCCAACCGGTCCTTGGCTCTCACACCGCCACCTGCCCCCAGCTGTGGGAGGTCTCCTCAGGTGAGCTGCTGCTGTCGGTACTCTTTGACGTGGGCATCCTGGCTGTGACCATGGACTTGGCTGAGCATTACATGTTCTGCGGCGGCAGCGATGGCTCTATCTTCCAGGTCGATCTCTGTACCTGGGTGAGTGTCTGTGGGCAGCAGGGTCAGGGGACAGGCTTGGGGCTAAGGTACTGCCGGGCCCCTGCTCACCTGCCCTCCTGCATCTGCAGCCCGGGCAGAGAGAGAAGAGCTTCCAGCCAGAGCAGGAGCACGGGAAGGTGTTCAGAGGGCACAGGTGCGGGGACCAGGCAGGGACACGGGTTGGAGGGGGGTTGCTGCCCTGGGGCACAAATGCAGGCCTGGTCCTGCTGCTGCCTTGCCCCCAGCCCGAGCATCCTGGGAGCCAGCTGATGCATTCATCATCAGGAACCAGGTGACCTGCTTGTCAGTGTCCACGGACGGCAGCGTGCTGCTATCGGGCTCCCACGATGAGACCGTTCGCCTCTGGGATGTGCAGAGCCAGCAGTGCCTCAGGACAGTGACCCTCAAAGGTGGGCGTGGCCACCACCACTGCTCCCCAAACCCAGGCAGGGCAGAGGAAGGACTCAGGGCCCGCCTCGTGGAGGGCACAGCCTGGCTGAGGGTGGTCCTGACCACCTCCACCACCCCACCCCTAGGCCCCGTGACCAACGCGTGCATCATGCTTGCACCCGTCAGCATGCTGAGCTCCGACTTCAGACCAGGCCTGCCCCTGCCCCAGTTCAACAAGCACCTGCTAGGCGCAGAGCACGGGGACGAGCCACACCGTGGGGGCCTGATGCTGCGCCTAGGCCTCCACCAGCAGGTACGCCTCACCTGGCAAGGGCAGGGCACCCTTTCCCACTCAGGCTGGGCTCTGTCCGCTGTCTCTGCGCCCCGGAACCACACAAGACTGCAGGGGCTTCCACACTCCTCCATGGGACTTGATGGATGCCTGTGCCCAGCATTGGCTACTGGCCCAGAGCAGCATGCCCAGATGGTGTCCAGCAGGAGACAAATGGCCTGGAACAACAGCAGGGTCCAACCATTTTGCCAAGCCGGCAGGCTGTCCCCACTGGCTGGAGGCACTAGCTGACTGCCTGGCCATCTCTGGGAGTGGCCGACTGATTCGGCTCTTGTGTTTCAGGGGTCAGAGCCCAGCTATCTGGAGCGGGTGGAGCAGCTGCAGGCGGTGATGTCCAGCACGCTGGAGAAGGTGGGAGGAGGACCAACCCCAAGATGGGGAAGGGGCAGGGCCCAAAGGTGGGAGAGCAAGCCTGGAGGGGAGAAGCCCAGGGTGGGCGAGGGGCTGGATTCAAGATGACCAGGCTCACCTCAGGTGGGCTGCTAGGGGCAGTCTTGGCTCAGGCTATTGGAGAGGATCTACCTGCGCCCCCACTCACCATCCTAGACTGTAGGGACAGTGGCCTTCGGAGCAGGGCAGAGGTCTGAGCACCCCCCCTAACCCCCCGGCCCAGTCTGAGCGCCCCGCCCTTCCCCCAGAATGTCCTGGGAGGCCAGGACCAGCTGCGGATCCGTGTGACTGAGCTGGAAGATGAGGTGCGGAACCTGCGCAAGATCAACCGCGACCTCTTTGACTTCTCCACACGCATCATCACACATCCAACCAAGTGATACGTCTGGACTCACCTTCAGCCAGCAGAGCCCACAGCCCAAGCCTGTTCTCTGCAAGGTCCTATCGCTTGGATTGGCACCCCCACCAGGGTCTCAGTTCAGGGTGGGTGGACTGGCTGCCCTGCTGTGACGTGCCATGTCACATGAGTGCTCTGCTATTTCTAACAAAAAGACCTAAAATCCTACCTTTCAGCCTCCTTGTGCCCCCGCTGGGCTGAGGACCCTCGCTGTGGGACTTGCCGGGGGGATTTGCCACAGCTATCACAGAGTCCGAGTCCCAGACATAATGTCTAGAAACCTGGGTTCTCACCTGCTTCCTCACCTGCCAGCCCTGTGCAGCTTCCAGGGGGCCGGGCCTTGGGCCAGGTCCCCAGGGCAAGAGTAACTCAGGGACAGCAGGGTGGTCACACCAGGCCTGTTTCCCCAGCCTGGCTCTGGGCAGCCAACTCGGGTGGCCCCCAGTTCTGGGCCAGAGTCCTCTCGACCAGAAAGTTGTTGGTGTCAAGGGCCTGAAAGAAGCCAACCTCCCCTCCTCCAGCACCACACATACATACACACTGTGCAGGGTAGATGAGGACGCCACTAGCTGCCAGCAGGAACCTGGAGCCCAGCCCAGACTTGGGCCCTAAGCCTCCCATGGAACCTTCCAGAAAGTTGCCCCTAAGTGACAGTCTGTTTAATGGTCCGGAAAATCCATGTGAATTAGCAATGGCATCCCACTCCAGTACTCTTGCCTGGAAAATCCCATGGAAGGAGGAGCCTGGTAGGCTACAGTCCATGAGGTCACAAAGAGTTGGACACGACTGAGCGACTTCACTTCACTATAGTAACTGCAGCTCCTGCTTTTAGCTGATGGATGTCCTCTCCTGGGGCCCTGCAACCCCCTCACAGCCCACCTTGCCCTCAGACCTAGACAGGTTTACTTAGGGCCATCAGATGAGGAGTCCTGCTGGCCTCCACGTTGCAGTCACCCCACAAGAATAAGGTTCCAGCAGGCTCTGGGCTCCTGGTTGGGGGAAGGGGATCTGGAGGCTCAGTGTTCCCCTCCTCGCCTCTTGGTCTCCAGGGGTCTGGAAGGTGGGGAGGGCATCAGGGTTGGCTGAGACTCCCCTGGGGCCTAGGGCCACCTCTCCTACCTGGCCCCATTTCCAGGTGCTGCCATTCTGTGCCTGGTGCTTCTCTGCACCCCGGCCATCTGCACTTAGCTCATAGTTCAGTGACTTGGGGGGAGGTGCTGGTTGTGGAGACCTGGGTACTATTCTCTGCATCTGGTCAAGTCCCAGGCAGGAGCTGGCAGGGGTCCAGCCTCTGAGGGTCACCTCCACTGGCTCAGGGATCTTCCTTGAGCAGTAGGGGTGCTGTTGTCACTGCCCAGAAATTCCGGGGCACCCTCAGCACAGCTCTGGACCTTCAGCTGCTGACTTGGGTCCTGGGGTCCCTCCTGGCTTGCGCACCACNACTCACTGGAGGTCCCTAAAGGAGTCAGGTCCACAGAGAAAGTAGATGGTGGGACCAGGGGCTGGCGGAGGGATTGGGGACTGTTTCATGGGGACAGAGTTTCTGTTTGGAAGGATGAGAAAGTTCTGGAGATGATGGTGGGGCTGGTTGCACAACAATGTGAATGTGCTTAATGGCATGAACTGTAGACTCTAGAAATGGTTGAAATGGTGAATTTTGCATTATATATATTTTACCACATTTAAGGAAAAAAAACCTTGCCTGTCTGTGTGTGTGATGTGAACTATTACCAATGCCCTGTAAAGCTGGGAGCTTAGGTGCAGAGGCCAGGCGCCCACCTCGGGTCACTCAGATGGGGGCAGTCCCAGTTTCCATCAGGGCCCTTCTTCACTGGCCCAGGAGATGGGGAGATAATGGCCAAGTGGGCCTGGGGGGGGTAGAGGAGATGTGGGGGTTCCTGGGGCTGCCCCCATATGAGTCCCAGGAAGGCCTGAAGAGCTGCCTGGTGTGTGGCTGTTTCCTAGAATCATCCCTAGCGATGTCTATTGAGTGACTGTGCTGAGGGCTATGTTAAGGTGAGGAAGTGTCCCTCCCAGGCTGGGTCCCTATTTTGGAGGACTCATGCTGGCAAAGGCATCTCTCCCCATGGTGGAATAATGTCCTGGTGGTCCCTGAGTACCCTTTTCAACTTAGCACCTTACCTAGAAGAATGGGGTGGGGGAGGGCTCTCTGGTATGACTGTCCTTGTCCTGGGATGCCTGGCCAGGTGGCTGGATGAGGTGGCCTTGTCACCTGGAAGCCAGTCAGCCGCCCAGCCCTCATTAGTCATCTCAAGATTCAATCTATGCTGCTGGCATTTTTATTCATCTAATGGAGTTTGTTCCCTGCCGCTCGAACACTGGCTCCAAAAGGAGATTTGTGTGTGTGTGTGTGTGTGTGTGTGTGTGTGTGTGAAAAAACAGTGTAGACTCATCCATTAGAGCTGGAATGATCTGGACAGATCTGCTGCCCTGTGCCCTGTGGAGTCTTGCCCTCCTGTGGAGGCTTTCTCTGCTCGCCCACCTGGGATGGGAGTGGGAGGAGTCCATGCACTGCACCGCTGGGGCCCTTGCTTGACCAGTGTTCATTGAGCATCTGCTGCATGCCAGGAGCTGTTTCTCATGGGGAGGCGCAGAGAACGTAGGAGGCTGAGGGATTGGTAGGTGGCGGGGAGCTATGGAAGGTTCTAGAGCAGTGGAGAGTCATGTAATTAAGTGTCCTTGTTCAAACAGTTGCTCAAGCAGAGTGCCTACTCTGTGCAAGCACTGGAGACACAGCGTTAAACAAGCCAGGCTCACCCCTGTCTCCCAGAGTTGCCCACTAAATAAAGTAAATAAAGCAGCAAAAAGATGACAAGTGTGTGATGGAGTTAATGTAGGCAGGGGTGATGGGGGGTGTTCTGCATCTTTCAGGGAAATTTTTCAAGCAGAGGCATTTGGCATTGGGTCTTGAAGGGTGAAGAAGAGTTGTCTGGGTCAAGTTTCTTGCCCACAGCTGGAGGGCATGAGATCTGCCCTATATGTTCCCATCAGACAAGTCTGCTTGTTTCCCCAGCTGCCCACGATGGTAGAGCACCCCCAGGGGTGTTGGTCTGGGTAGACACTGCTTCCTGGCCGAGGAAACAGTGCTGCTGTATGACTATGGAGGCAAACTTGACCCCTTTTTGGCCTTAGTTTCCCTGCCTTACCAATGAGAAATATTTCCAGGCTGGAGGAGGGGGATGAAGGATCCAGGGGTGAGCGTGGGGACCAGTTTTGGTGCAAAATCCCTCCCTGCTGCTAACCTCGGCTTTCCCGTCTGTAGAGTGGGCACAGAGCCAGGGATAGTGGTGGTTAGACCCCACCCCAACCCCCGCCTGTTGAGATCATCTGAGCCTCAGTTTCTCCCCCTGCGTCGTGGATCCGATTCCTCCCAAGTGGCTTCCCTGGCACTGGGGGACCAGGAGGGGAGAGGGCGGGCGAAGGCGGGCAAAGGCGGGTAGACTCCGACAGGGAGGGAGGAGCCGGCCCAAAGGGGCGGAGAGGGTGTGGCGTGGGCGCGCGAGATCCTGCCTCCCGGGATGCCACCCCCGGCTCCGCCCCGTGGAACCAGCAGGCAACTTTGGGATGGAGTTTGTGCCGGCTCTGTGGCTCGGCCTGGCGCTGGTGCTGGGGCCGGGGCCCGCCGGGGGCCACCCGCACCCGTGCGGCGTCCTGGCGCGCCTGGAGGGCTCGGTGCGCCTGGGCGCCCTCCTGCCCCGCGCGCCCGCCGCCCGCGCCCGCGCCCGCGCCGCTCTAGCCCGGGCCTCCCTGGCGCCGCGGCTGCCCCACAACCTGAGCCTGGAGCTGGTAGCCGCCGCTACCCCTGCCCACGACCCCGCCTCGCTAGCCCGCGGTCTGTGCCAGGTGTTGACGGCACCGGGAGTGGCGGCCTTGATCGCCTTCCCCGAGACGCGACCCGAGCTGCTGCAGCTGCACTTCCTGGCGTCCGCCACCGAGACCCCCGTGCTCAGCGTGCTGCGGCGGGAAGCGCGTGCGCCCCTCGGCTCCCCGGTACGCGCGGGGATCCGGGGCCTGATGGGAGAGGCCCCGGGAAGCTCCTGGGGCGTGGGGTTCGGGGGTCTGGAGACAGTCTTTGGGACGCATGGGACTCGGACTTCTGGACCGTAGATGCGCGGAGACTCGGAGTCCGGATGACAGAGGCCCTGGATCCTTGGACCACGGATGTCCTCTGGGCTCAGGGACCCAGAATGGGAGACGGGAGCCCCGGGACACAGGGACGTATAGCCACGGACCTGCGGCTTGGGACCCCGAAGGACGCCTCTGGACTCCAGAGGGCGGACCCCGCAGGGCGCTTCCCTGGGCCTCGGAGGTGTAGACCCCCTAGGAGCGGGACCCCCTTGTAGGGTCTGGGGGCGCCTTCGGATCCCAACCCGGCGGGATCGCGAGGCTGGAATGGGAAAGCGGGTCTCCCTGCCCACTCTCCAGGGCAACAGTTTCAGAGGCTGAAGCTGGAGGCCTTTCTCCCGTCAACCTCCTCCCAGATACTCGAGGCATCCTCGAGGCTAGGCCACCCCCACCCACAGCCTCCTTTGACCCACAGCCTCCTCAGATCCCCAGACACCAAAACCCTCGTCTTCCTCCGCCACTCCTCAACCTTGGAGTTCATTGTCTTCTTGTTTCCACCCCTAGACTGGAATTTGGGTCCGAATAAGTAGAGAATGGGACAAAGAGGAGAGAGGGTGACTGGCAGGGCTCTGAGAACCCTGTGGTGCCCCAGGGAGAGACCTCTCCTCTCAGGACCAGCTGGGAAGGGCCCAATGCCTGGATGTGGGGTCTGGTAGGGGGCCTCCCAACCCACCTTGAAGCCCCCTCCAAGTCTTCCTTCTTCTGAAGGCGGGGAGACCCTAATCCTAGAGGAGGCCTGGGGTCTCTTTAACCCACTTCCACTTCGTTCCTGCCCCCTCCCAGTGGGAGAGATGCAGGACCCAAATCCAGGCCTGTGGGGCCCTCTGCAGCCAGATCCAGGAACTGCACCCCTGCAGTTGGACCTGTCAGGCTTTGGGGAGATAATGGCTTGCCCCCTCTTCCCCTTTTCCCCTCCTCGCCCACACCAGGGACTAAGCAGTAGTCTCTAGCCTTTCTCCGGGTACTCAGCATCCTGTCCCCACCCAGACAACATCCTGCCTACCCTAGGTGTCTGGTAAATTCTCATCCCACACTGAAAGCAAATCCAGGAGAATTTTCGGGGTGCCCTGGGCATAAAGTGGGGCCCTTCGGTGCCTGGTTGGCCTGGGTCAGTCTGAATAGAGAGGGGGTATGGAGCTGGGTTTTGAAGGATGTGTAGGAGTTGGCTGACCTAGATGAGGAAAGGTCTTCCAGCTGGGGAATCCAAAAACCGTCAGAGTGACTGGAGTCAAAAGAGCAGGCCCTGCAGGTCAACGCAGGGCCAAGCTTTGTGCTGATGGCGATGGGGAGCCACAGAGGGGTATAAAGCAGGGGCTGGGCTGGGAGGAGGTAGACTCAAGGTCCTTTGAGTAGCTAGCGGCAGCCAGGGGATGCAGCCTGTAGCACCTGTCAGAAGCAGGTGCTGTGCGCACGCCTGGCACTCCTGGGGGCACTAGCGGAGGGGGAGGGGAAGGGGGGAAGTCCCCGGTCCCCGCAGCCATACTCCTGGGCTGCAATGAGGCCCACTCCCGACATCAGCTCAAGGTGATGTGTGTTTATTGGACATGTACAGATGGGGATGGGAAGAGTGTGGTGAGACTGTGAGGTTGCCAGCCCTAACTTGACCAATCCCTCTGCCAGAACCCGTTCCACTTGCAGCTGGACTGGGCCAGCCCCCTTGAGACACTGCTGGATGTGCTGGTATCCGTGCTGCGGGCTCACACCTGGGAGGACGTCGGCCTGGTGCTCTGCCGTGTACGTGACCCTGGCAGCCTGGTGGTCCTGTGGACAAGCCGGGCAGGCCGGGCCCCAAAGCTTGTGCTGGACCTGAGCCGGCTGGAGCTGGGTGATGCAGGGCTGAGCGCACACCTGGCACTCCTGGGGGCACCAGCCGGAGGGAAGGCCCTGGTCCCCGCAGCCATACTCCTGGGCTGCGATGTGGCCCACTCCCAACAGGTGCTGCAGGCTGCACCCCCCGGTCCCCGCTGGCTGCTGGGCACGCCTCTGCCCCCTGAGGTCCTGCCCACTGAAGGCCTGCCACCTGGAGTGCTGGCTCTGGGCGAGGTGGCCCGGCCCCCGCTGGAGGCTGCCATCCAGGATACAGTGGAACTAGTGGCCCGTGCGCTGGACAGTGCTGCCCGGGTGCAGCCAGATCACGCCCTGCTTCCCACCACAGTCAACTGCAGTGACCTACCACCACCAGAGCCCGAGTCTTCGGGCCGCCTCTTGGCACGGTGAGCAGGGCCCCGGCTGCAGGAAGTCACCTGTGCCAGTGGGCCATGACAGGTGACAAGATCGAGTGTTTGCTGTGTGCCAGATGCTGTGTCCATCTTGCATGAAAGCAGAACCTAAGAAGGGGATTCTGCCGGGCTGGGCTGGGGGCTTTGGGAGAAGAGGAAAGGGAGGAGAAGGAATGAGTGAGACTGCTGAAGTGAGTCACCTTCTGATCACCAGGGCCCTCGAGGGGGACAGCGCCCAGGAACCAGAAGGCCCCACTTGGGCCTCTGAACTGGGCAGCAGCCCTTGGCTCAGGGCTGGGACGTCGCCCCAGTCCCCAGGGCACGAATATCCCGCTTGGAAGGGGTCACGGAATGTGGTACTCAATAGAGACTCCAGGGGCCCCGGGTGTGTCTGAGCTGCAAGGCCAAGGTCTCACCTGGGGGGAGGGATCCCTCTGCCCTGACGCCATCCCCACCCCCACCAGGTTCCTGGCCAACACATCCTTCTGGGGCCGCACCGGGCCAGTGTGGGTAACCGGCTCCTCTCAGGTGCACATCTCCCGGCGCTTCCGCCTGTGGAGCCTCCGCCGGGACCTGAGGGGCGCCCCGGCCTGGGCCACGCTGGGTTGCTGGCGGGATGGGCAGCTGGAGTTGGAGGCGTGGGGTGCGGCCGAGCGGCCCCCACCCCCTCCTGGCGCCCAGGCGCGGCCCAAGCTGCGGGTGGTGACGCTGGTGGAGCATCCGTTTGTGTTCGCCCGCCAGCCAGATGAAGATGGGCGGTGCCCGGCAGGGCAACTGTGCCTGGCCCCTGGCACCAACGATTCGGCCGCTCTGGACGCACTCTTTGCAGCGTTGGCCGACGGCTCGGCGCCCCGCGCGCTGCGCAGGTGCTGCTACGGCTACTGCATCGACCTGCTGGAGCGCCTGGCGGAGGACACACCCTTCGACTTCGAGCTCTACATTGTGGGCGATGGCAAATACGGCGCACTGCGCGACGGCCGCTGGACCGGCCTGGTGGGCGACCTGCTGGCCGGCCGGGCGCACATGGCCGTCACCAGCTTCAGCATCAATTCGGCCCGCTCACAGGTGGTGGACTTCACCAGCCCTTTCTTCTCCACCAGCCTGGGCATCATGGTGCGTGCACGCGACACGGCGTCACCCATTGGCGCCTTCATGTGGCCGCTGCACTGGTCCATGTGGCTGGGCGTCTTCGCTGCGCTGCACCTGACAGCACTCTTCCTCACCCTCTACGAATGGCGCAGCCCCTTTGGCCTAACGCCCCGCGGCCGCAACCGGGACACCGTGTTCTCCTACTCCTCTGCCCTCAACCTCTGCTATGCCATCCTCTTCGGACGCACAGTATCCAGCAAGACGCCCAAGTGCCCAACGGGCCGCCTCCTCATGAACCTGTGGGCCATCTTCTGCCTGCTCGTGCTGTCCAGCTACACGGCCAACCTGGCTGCTGTCATGGTCGGGGACAAGACTTTCGAGGAGCTGTCTGGGATTCATGACCCCAAGGTGGGCAACTGCAGGGGGTTTGTGGTCAGAGCTGAGAAGTCTAATACCCCTACCTCTATCCTCACCCCAGAGAGGGCAGCTATTCATTCTCTCAAACTCATACTGAGCCCAGCCCCAAGCTGGGACAACACAGGCAAGGGTGCTGGTAAGAACTGAGAGAGAAGCAAAAAGGATGGTGTGTGAGGTGGTGGTAAAGTTCCAGGCAGGGCAGGGACTTCCATGGTAGTCCAGTGGCTAAGACTCCGTGCTCCCAATGCAGGTGGCCTGGGTTCCATTGGTGGTTGGGGAACTAGATCTCATATCCCACAACTAAGATCCAGCGCAACCCTCCAAAAAAGTCCCATGGAGGAAAATTAGAGTTGGGAGACACAGGGCACGATAGAGAGGAAGATTTCTCCAGTGGGGGTCAGGAATGCCTCTGAGAGGTGTGACACCTGAGTTGCTTGGTATCAGGGAGGAATGTGGTAAGCAGGGGCAACCTGTGCAAAGGCCCTGGGGCAGGACTGTGCTTGTATTGGAGAAGCAGAGAAGAAGCCTTGTGTCTGGAGCAGAGGGGTTGAGGAGGGTAGAGGGAGGAGGGGAGGGCAGGAAGGGGACAGGACAGGGCCTCCAGGTGTGGGAGGATGTGGCCCTTGAAAACAGCTCAGCTTAGAATTTTCACCTGGAGTCCTAGAGGACTGTGGGCAGGGCAGGGCATGCCCTGGCCTACATTATTTTTCTCTTTTAATGAAAAAATTTTCATATTCTGGAACAAGAACAACCATGAATGAAACCATTGCCCAGCTCTAAAATAACTGCTGGCCAGTTTCATTCATGCACCAACCTCAGTCAATGAATTATCCTAAAGCAAGACCCAGGCCTCCTGTCATTTCATTATGAATATTTGGAGATTTAAACATCAGGGACCCATTTTCTCAGTTGTCTTCCCCCCACCCTGCCACAGTTTGTTTGAATCTGGATCCAAAATGCACAGATATCGAGGATGGCAGAAACCTCTTAGTTATCAAAGCAAACTTAGATCCACTCACTGGTGGGCAGTGAAACCATTCTATTGACATGGGATCATGGGGAAGGAAACCACAGGGTTTATTGCAGGTGCCAAGCAAGGAGTCCAGGCAGCTAGTGTTTAAGACCTAAACTCCTAGGTGGCCCTCAGGGAAAAGTGGTTTTCATTTGTTTGTTTTTTAATATTGGGGAAAAGACTTTAAAGACAGTGTGAGGGAGGGGGGCTTCAGGGTGTGTGTGATCAGGTGGTGGACATTCTTCTGACTGGCTGGTGGTGAGGCAAGCAGGAGTCAACATCATTAACCCTCTGGTTCTAATCAGCCTAGGGCCTCTGTGCTTATGGGCAGCGTAGTTAACTTCTACCACCTGGGGGCGGGGGAAAACAGATGAAAGGACCTGGCTCAGGATTTTTTTTTGGTCACACTGCATGGCATATGGGCTGTTAGTTCCCTGACCAGGGACTGAATCCATGTTCCCTGCAGTAGAAGTGCAGAACCTTACCACTGGACCACCAAGGATCCGCTGGCTCTGGATATTAGCTATAGCACCTGAGAAAAAATTAAAAGTCCTTGGTTTTAATGACTATTAAACTATTTTTGTCTTGATTCTTTTCCTTTGTTTCTGCATTTTGTCATTTCTTTGATTTATTCTTTTGAATTCAGGGAAGGCCTAGGAGGCTATTTCCTATAGACAAAAGGCAGGCAGAGGACAAGGGGGTGGTCTATCCTGAGAAGGCCTCAGAGGGTCATTTTGACACTCCTTTTTCACTAGTGATTTGTTTGTTGAAGTTGTTTTGTGTTTTGCCCGAGTATCTCCCAGTATTTGGATCTGGCTGATCTTGTCTCTTGAGTGGTGTTTAGCCTCTTCTGTCCACCCCCAATCTAGGGGTTCCCAGTTAGCGATAATGATAAAGAACCCATCTGCCAATCCAGAAGACATATTAGGAGACATGGGTTTGATTCTTGGGTGAGGAAGATTCTCTGCAGGAGACAATGGCAATCCACTTCAGTATTCTTGCCTGAAGAATCCCATGAACAGAGGAGCGTGGCAGGCTATACAGTCCATAGGGTTGCAAAGAGTTGGACACGACCAAAGCGACTTAGCACACATGCTGCCCACCGACCCACCACCACACTAGTGTCCTTTGTAAACCATTTTAAGGAGATCTAGATGGGCCAGCCACTCTCCACATGTGGCTACTTTTTAAACTGATTTAATTGAAAGCATGCAACAGCCCATTTGAGAATAGCACAGTTATAGAGCGTTTTCTTCCACAGAAGATTCTGGACAGTCCTGCTTACCTCAGGTCCAGCTTTTTGGAGGTTCATAGCCCCACCAAGGAGGCCCTGGTCAGTGTGGCCTCAGCTCAGTTCAATTCAGTCGCTCAGTCCTGTCAGACCCTTTGCGACCCCGTGGATAGCAGCACGANTTTTCTTCCACAGAAGATTCTGGACAGTCCTGCTTACCTCAGGTCCAGCTTTTTGGAGGTTCATAGCCCCACCAAGGAGGCCCTGGTCAGTGTGGCCTCAGCTCAGTTCAATTCAGTCGCTCAGTCCTGTCAGACCCTTTGCGACCCCGTGGATAGCAGCACGACAGGCTTCCCTGTCCATCACCAACTCCTGGAGCTTGCTCAAACTCATGTTCATCGAGTCGGTGATGCCATCCAACCATCTCATCTTCTGTTGTCCCCTTCTCCTCCTGCCTTCAATTTTTCACAGCATCAGGGTCTTTTCCAAGGAGTCAATTCTTTGCATCAGGTGGCCAAAGTATTGGAGTTTCAGCTTCAGCCTAAGTCCTTCCAATGAATATTCAGGACTGATTTCCTTTAGGATTGACTGGTTGGATCTCCTTGCTGTCCAAGGGACTCTCAACTCCAATACCACAGTTCAAAAGCATCAATTCTTTGGCGAAAGCGGGGCGTGAGGGCGGAGCGGGGGCAGGGGTCGAAGCGCTTCTGTGCTGATTGGGCGCTGGCCCGCAGCTGCACCACCCGTCTCAGGGCTTCCGTTTCGGCACGGTGTGGGAGAGCAGCGCCGAGGCCTACATCAAGAAAAGCTTCCCGGAGATGTACTCGCACGTGCGGCGCCATAGCGCACCTACCACTCCCCACGGAGTCGCCATGCTCACGTGAGGGTGGGCGCGCGGGGCGGGGCGCGGGGCGGGGCCACGCAGGCGGGCGGGGGTGCTCACCCTGCCCCCATGCCCTCCGCAGGAGCGATCCCCCCAAGCTCAACGCCTTCATCATGGACAAATCGCTCCTGGACTATGAGGTGTCCATCGACGCCGACTGCAGGCTGCTGACCGTGGGCAAGCCCTTCGTCATTGAGGGTGAGGAGTCCACAGAACCAGTGATCTGCGGGCCCCAGGAAGGTTCCTTTCCTCTGGGTCTGCGTCCAACCTGGTCCCAACCCAATGCCCGGCCTCCCCCAGGCTATGGTATAGGACTCCCCAGAAATTCACCGCTCACCTCCAACCTGTCCGAGTTCATCAGCCGCTACAAGTCCTCTGGCTTCATCGACTTACTGCACGACAAGTGGTACAAGATGGTGCCTTGTGGGAAGCGGGTCTTCGCGGTGACAGAGGTGCGGCAGGTCCCCACACGTGGGGTGGGGGTCGGCGTGGGGGAGCCCCCGAACCTGCGTGGTCCTTCACCAGGGTAGGCAACCTTTGCTCATTCCCAAGACCAGAGTATTTGCCTACTTTTGTGCATTCTATTCATCCTGCAAAACCCCAGCTCTAGTGCCCTCTTGTCCATGAAACCTCTGAAAATGTAGCCCCAGGCCCTTTTCTCTGGCCCAACCTCTGTCCCCACTCCCTTCCAAGGTCTGGGCTCCCCCGGGGTCTGCTATGACCCAGAGGGACTATGTGCCTGCTGCTGCTGCTAAGTCGCTTCAGTCATGTTCGACTCTGTGCGACCCCATAGACAGCAGCCCACTAGGCTCCTCTGTCCCTGGGATTCTCCAGGCAAGAACACTGGAGTGGGTTGCCATTTCCTTTTCCAGTGCGTGAAAGTGCAAAGTGAAAGTGAAGTCCCTCACTCTTAATGNGCTTCAGTCATGTTCGACTCTGTGCGACCCCATAGACAGCAGCCCACTAGGCTCCTCTGTCCCTGGGATTCTCCAGGCAAGAACACTGGAGTGGGTTGCCATTTCCTTTTCCAGTGCGTGAAAGTGCAAAGTGAAAGTGAAGTCCCTCACTCTTAATGACCCCATGGACTGGAGCCTACTAGGCTCCTCTGCCCACGGGATTTTCCAGGCAAGAGTACTGGAGTGGGGTGCCATTGTCTTCTCCAATGGCACCCAACTCCAGCATCCTGCCCACAGACCCTGCAGATGGGCATCTACCACTTCTCCGGACTCTTCGTGCTGCTCTGCCTGGGTCTGGGTAGTGCTCTGCTCAGCTCCTTGGGTGAGCACGTCTTCTACCACCTGGCGCTGCCACGCATCCGAAGGGGCAACAAGCTGCAGTACTGGCTGCACACAAGTCAGGTGGGGAGCTGGCCAACCCAGCGGGCGGTGGGGTGGGAGGGGGGCTGGGGGGGCCTGTCTTCCCGCTGAGCTGAATTCTTGGCTCCTAGAGAATTCATCGAGCCCTCAACACAGAGCCGCCAGAGGGGCAGGAAGAGGCAGAGTCGAGGTAAGGGGCTTGGGGGGTGGTTCTGCACCTCAGCAACTCCCACACCTGCCCTCTGACCCTTGACTGGGTCCACACCTTCCACTGGCGGCCTCCTGAGGAACTTTGACCCTAAAGGGCAGACGGGGACTGTGGGTAGGATATAGCTGCCCAGTCCATCCATCCCCCAGGGGTCTTGAGGAGCCGCAGACCACCACACAGGCCACCCCCGCAGGCCTGGGGGGCTGGACACAGGTGCGCCGGGCCGCAGTGAGGGAGCGTCACGTGCGTTTCCTGCTGGAGCATACTGTGGTCTCTGCCTCCCCTGATGTGGACATCCCAGATGTGGATGCGGCCGGGGCCGCACCACCCGAGACCCCCATCTGTTCCAATGGCCCACCCACCGAGCTGCAGTCTGGTGCCCCGCTCCCCGGGGAGCTGGAGGAGCTGGAGCAGCGCATTGCCAGTGCGCAGGAGAGGCTCCACCAGGCACTGCTGCGGCGCAGGGCGCTCCTGGCCCAGCTTGGGGATAGCACCTGTGAGCTGCCGTGCACATGGCTCCTGGCCTGCGAGGAAGCACCAGAGGTGGCCTCCTGAAGNTACCCCCCCAACACACAGACACTGGCTGGACTCTGTCAACACTTTATTCTATATACAAACACCATTTTGTACACTGCAATTAAATAAGAGTGGAATGAGCGCTCTTCTGCATTCCTCACAGAGTGACTGGGTTGGGTCCCCGGCCATCTCCCCACTCACAGCAGGGCAGAACCCCGGTTCCCCTGGCTGCCTTAGATGCTGGCGCCTATGCGCCACTGGGGCCAAGCTCCACCTTCCCGGGCCCCCAGCCCGGGCACGTAGGGTGGCTGTGGAAAGGCACTGGGCATGACAGAGCACCAGCTAAGCCAGCCCCACCCAATGCTTTGCTCCGGGGCAGCTTGCTCCAGACCTTTCACCACCCTTTCAGAACCTTTCATGGAGCCCCCACCCCTTCTATCCTGGTTCACAGGCTGGTCTTGATTTACTAGCTGAAGAAACCCACCAGGGACAGGTTGTAGGCCGGCCCCATGCCCTGGGGGAGAGATGCCTGCCTCCCAGCAAACCTGATGGACCCCAAATCACCCAAGGCAGGCTGAGCATTCCCAGAGCCACTGGGGACAGTCTCCCTGACCCCCAAGGGCTCCAGCCAGGTCACACCCAGCTGGCTTGGACAGCCAGGGATAGAAGCAGTCAGTTGCCCAGGACTCAGGAGCCGACCTCCGAGGGTGTGTCCACTAGATTGGTGGATGCAGGGCTAGGCCTCCCCCCCCCGGGGGTCTGAGGGACTGCATCAGACCCTGGAGAGTTGCTTGTAGGGGCACTGTCCTGGGGGCCCCGTAGGAGCGCCCCACTGGGGCTCAGGGGGCTGCCTGGCCGCCGGTCCAGGAGAGAGGCGCTCAGGCCAGACAGGAAGGAAGCATCTGTGATGATGGCAGCCGTCTCTGCCATCCAACCCAAGTCACCACTGGCTGCTGCAGCCACTGAGGCCGCTGCGGCCACCAGGGAGCTAGGTGCCTCAGCCACGGGCCCAGGGCCCCCGCCAGCACTTGGCAAGCCAGGGCCCAGGGCAGGGGACTGGCTGGCAGCGTCAGGGGTGATAGGTTGGATGCCTCCATTATTGTTCAGGTCGTCTGGCAGGGCCGTGGGGGTGCCAGGGCCCAGTGGTGGTGTCTGCAGCAGCATCTCCTGAACACGGATCTGCTGCAGGATGGCGGGTAGTTCGTAGTGGTGGAAGAAGTAGATCATGGAATGCTGGGGGGAGGGGGGTAGGCATGGGGTCAGGCAAGGGACCCCCAACAGGCTGGACCCTCAGGCCACCAGTCCCAAGGAAAGCCCACCTCACCTGGATGAAGAGCCAGGAGGTGACGAGTGCCAGGCTGCTGTACTGCCCGTTGAAGCGGTAGTGGTAAGCATAGAAGGCAAAGTGGTACAGGTAGAAGAACCTGCAAGGGGAACAATGAGGTGCTGCCCACCCGGCTGCCTCCACCCCAGACCACATGGCCCCCGGTGCCCACCGAAGCCAATGCCGCTTGCTGGTGTTGGTGTGGCAGCAGATGGCGTCATACTGGTCAGCCAGCCACACGATGAGGATGATGTAGAAGGCCGTGGTGGTGTCGTTGAAGAACTCAGACATGATCGCTTCCATTCCTGGTGGGGGGAGACAGGAGCCCCCAGTTGAGGTGGGTGGCCAGCAAGCCAGGGAAGGGGACAAGGTGTAGGGGCGCAGGGTCCTCACCCACGAGGGCCAGGATGACGGTCAGCAGGGGCGCTGCGGGGAAGGCGATGGCCATGTTCATCTCCAGCATCTGCAGCAGGTCCACTGCGGGAGAGGGCACCGGGCGGGCAGACCGGGTGAGGCGCCCGGAAGGGGGGAGGGGCAGGGGAGATGGCCGGAGGGGATACTCACCAATAAAGACGAAGATCTGGTGGTGGGAATAGCGCAGCAACATGGACACACTCAGGGTCTGCAAGTGGGCCACCGTGAGGCCTTGGATGGCTGCCTCACCCCTCTAGCCCCGCCCCGCCCCGCCCCGCCCCACCCTCGAGGCACTCACAAAGATGACCATGATGACGAAGGCGGCCAGGTAGGACGTGCGGGCCATCCACATGCTCACGAAGCGGTAGTGCTCCCCAGACACCACATTCCTCAGGAAGCCTGCATGAGGGGTGGAGTGGAAGAGGCAGTGAGCAAGCGCCCGAGCCCAAGCCCCACCTAAGCAGGCCCCACCTTCTCCCCACACCTTTGTTCTCCTCGTTCTCCGCCAGGCCCTTCACGCTGGACATGAGGATGTCATCATAGCCCAGGAACTCGGCCAGCAGCAGGCGGCTGAAGCGGTCACCAAAGCACTGGTCCCGCGTGGGATCTGTGGGCGGGACCAGGACAGTGATGTTAGTCCAGGGACACAGAACTCCACTGCCCAGCAGAGCTGTGACTGACAGGTGTGGAGGAATGAAGCCCTGGGAAGTTTCCTGCAACTGGGCAGCAAAGGCAACCCTGAGACCTTGGACACAAGTGCTTCCGGGTCACCCCTCCCCAAGGAAGATACCCAAGATTGAAGAGGAAGGAAGTCCCTCCCCTGGGCCTTGCTCTGCTCGGCAGGGGCACTCACCCAGTGTGACCACCATGACAGGGATGCTGAGCCGCTGGCGTGTGGCCTGTGACAACCTCAGGAAGCCGTATTCCAGCGAGTACTCCACAATGTACTCGTCTTGCGGCCAGGCTGCATGCAGGGACAGCTGGTCAGCAAAGGAGCCCTCTCCT
This sequence comes from Neotragus moschatus, assembly GCA_006410615.1. Taxonomy (NCBI): domain Eukaryota; kingdom Metazoa; phylum Chordata; class Mammalia; order Artiodactyla; family Bovidae; genus Neotragus; species Neotragus moschatus. The sequence continues at coordinate 1,607,684 of SJYA01001081.1, read as the reverse complement.
GGGAGGTCTGGGGGGACTGCACCACACCCCCACCTCCATCACTGGACGTAGCCCCAGGGAGTGGTGGTACCTTTTGGGGGCGTCTCAGGGAATGGGAACTCCTGGCTGTCATTTAAGGCCTCGGGGCCACCTGGTGGCTTGAACACCTTGGGCTCGATGTCCAGCTCAAACTGCACAGTGGGAGGCAGAGGTCAGCAGGCCCTTGGTACCTAAGGCTTGGCCTGAAGGTCTCTGCCCCCTCCCAAGAACAGAGATGTACCCCAACCCATAAAAGCCCTAACCCCAACAATGAGCTCTAAGATTTCCGGGTGAGGGTCTGAGGGACAGGATCAGCGACGTGGGGTCTCCTGCTGGGTCTGTACCAACACTCCACCCACACCAACCCCTGGCCTCTGGCCACCTGAGCACAGCCCTCCCTCTAGGGTCCCCATCCTGCTGGCAGCCACAGCACCAAAGATAGCCAAAACCACCTCAGAGCTCTGAGCCCAAAGCCTGCTTCTCAGCCTGTCTGCCCTCAGCACCCCAGAACCAGGCCTTCAGTAAACAGCTGGGAAACGGCCCAGCAGGTCAGGAGTGTCCCCTGCAGCCCTGACCACGCCCCGGCTGCTCACCTTGATGGAGCTGTTCCCGAACATGTCCATGGTCAGCTCCTCCTCCTCGTCCTCCTCTAGCTCCAGGCCATCTGGCTCCACGGCCAGTCCAGGGAAGCTGCCATGGCCACCATCGCAGAACTGCAGGAAGACGGGTGCGCGGCTCGAGTTGTGCTGCACCTCTACCCGCAGGATGCCCTCACGGGGCCACTTGTCACGCACGTGCTCCAGGCAGTTGATAGGTGAGCGGGAGAAGACGATGTGGATGTAGGCCAGGACAAAGAGCACGAACAGGGCCTGCAGGGCAGGGAGCGGTCAGAGGGGAGCTGCCTGAGACTCGCCCCCCGAGATTGAAGACCCTTCTCAGTACAGGCCCCCACAGGTGTAGAGCCTCCCACAGGCCAGCCTGCACCGGGGCCAGAGATGTGGCCACAGGCTCAGTGTCCCTGGGAANAGGGCCTGCAGGGCAGGGAGCGGTCAGAGGGGAGCTGCCTGAGACTCGCCCCCCGAGATTGAAGACCCTTCTCAGTACAGGCCCCCACAGGTGTAGAGCCTCCCACAGGCCAGCCTGCACCGGGGCCAGAGATGTGGCCACAGGCTCAGTGTCCCTGGGAATCCCAAGCACCTCTCCACAACGTGTATGGGGACCTGAGAGCTGATCACGGGAGTCAGGAAAGCGTGGGGCCTACGGTGGCAGCAGGCTGCAGTCAGAGCTGACCCACAGCACTAGCTGTGTTCTCTGGGCCCCAGTGTCCAGCAGGAGCCATGTCCAGGACACTGTTCACCGTCGGCTATGAGGACAACACTGCACCACATGCCGAGAGGTCACAGAAAGCGCTGACATGCAGGTGGCACAATGCCAGAGGCTGCTCGAGCTTGTCCCTGCAAGGCATGTGCCTGCCATCATCTCCAGTTTGCAGACAGGAAACCAAGGCAGAGGCCACACAGCCAGGAGGGGGTGGAGCCAGGAGTTAAACCTGGAGGAAACACCAGGCAGGGTAGCTAGGTTCTGAGAGGGGCATAGGGATAGATGGGGGACCCGTCACCTCAGAGTGGCCAAGTCCCCACTGTTACCCTGGAGTCCCCTCCAGCGCCCCTCACAGCCCCCCTACCATGAACTGAAACCTCAGGTACTGTCCATCACCCTGACCAATTGGGTGGGTGCCTAGAGACGGGCCAAGACTCTTGCCCCACTGGACAAGGCCTGCCCCTGAGCTGGACCTGGTTCCCCACAGCCTCCGTGGAACAAGCTGGCAAACGGGGGCCACCTAAGACCCTAACCCTATCGGCAGACACAGCCGGTGGCCCTGCCCACCCGGCGGCCCCGCCCCCTTATCCCTCTCAGCATTTCAGGTATCCATCCACGGCCTTTTCTGTCCTCTGCCTGGCAGCTGGCTTGGCCATATCACAGGCCCTGGGTACTCTAGCCCCCAGCCTCTGGTACCCTGCAACTGAACACTCCACCTCACTGGCCACGCTGTCCCGCCAGCTCCAGGGCCTTGCACACGCCATCCCTGCACCCACTTCCTTCCTCCCAACCTGAGGCCGTCTGCTCTGACTTGGAGCCTGCCCTGGTAGCTGCTGCCTCTTCCCCCTTCCTCCTGGTCAGACACTTATCTCTGGTCCCAAAGATTGGCACAAGGTGGCAGGGGGCACGTGGTGGCAGGGAGAAGGGGGGGACCAGCTCTGGAGGTGGGAACAGAACAGGTGCCATAGGAAGAGGCGACCAAGTGAGGTGGGGAGGAGAACTTGATCTCTGCAGCAAGAGTCCAGAAGCTAGGCAGACAAAAGTGGAAAGCAAAGAAGGGAGCTTTCTGGAACTCAGGCAGCCTCAGAGATTTGCTAGCTCTTTGCAAAGGAGGGAAACCAAAAGCACCAGGGATCAGGGAGGGACCTGAGAATTGAGGGGGGCCTTCTGGCCGCAGCCCCGTGGAGAGAAAAGATGTAGGTAGCTAAGAGTGGCCTGATCCCACGGGCCCCCACACCAGGGGCACAGCGTGGATGTACGGCCTGTCTGCCCAGTTGGCCCAATCCCTGACTTGCTCCTTGGTCCCAATTGGGAAGCAAGTGGAAGGACAAAGCCAAGGCTTCAGGCTGGACTCTCAGGAAGGCTGAGCTCCGTGGGGGCGCACCTCACACAGGGCACTCACTCCCTCGGGTGACACGGGCTCCTCCTGAGGGTGCAGGGAGGCCAAGGCTTCCTTCCAGGAGGCAACCACGCCCACAGTCGGCCTTCTGCCCACTCTCAAGCTGCTCGTAAGGGAAGCCCTACTGAGGAACCCTCCAGAGTCGAGCTCCCGGAGGATACTGCTGCCGCTCAGGAACTGAGAGGCTCAGTGGGGACCCACTCCCAGGTCTGTAGGACAGCCCTGCACACGCCCCTGCTACCCAACCCCAAAGAGCTGGCGGCTCCCAACCTCGCTGGCCCGTGCCCCACCTGCCTCAGACCCCTTTCTGTGAACAAGGAATTCAAGCTCTCTCGTGAGTCGGCAACTGTGGCCCCGGCCCCCACCCAGGGGGTCCCCCAGGGCAGGACACAAACAAGAACAGCCATTNAGCTGGTCCTGATTTAGCAGGGAGGCAGCGGCTGCATTCCTGGCAGTTTGCGGTAGGGAGGAATGCGCTGAAGGCCAGCTGGGCAGCAGGGTGGAAGGCGGCCTAGCGGGTGGGGCTGGGCCAGGCACCCCTGCCCGGGACCCTCCCTGGCCCCAACCCCAGCGAGCTGTTGAGGACGAGGATGGGGCGCAGCTGGGCAGGCAGGCCAGAGGTCTAGACCAGCCTGCCTGCTTCAAGTTCAGCGACCCTAATAACACCCCCTCCTCCCCCACCACCCTTCTGCTGGGCGTGGGAACCGGAGACAGGAGAGGGAGGAGATCCAAGATCAGGTTCACAGGCCAGCCTCCCGCCTTTGTCTCCCCTGCACTCTGAGCAGCTCAGCCTTGATCCCATGTCTAGGGGTTTATATGCAGGAAGCAGGAAGTGGAGCCCAGGTCTGGAAAGCCTTAGGAAGACCGATCAAACATAGCTGGGGAAGAGAGGCATGAGGTGAAACCTGTCCATGGTCATTGAGGTGGAGGCTGCAAGGGCAACTCTGAGTCCTTGTCCTTAGGGGGTGTGGAGGAGAGAGCGTGGTGGGCACAGGGTGAGTAGAGGTGAAGGGGGGTCTGGGGTTGGGGCTTCCCAGGTGGTGCTAGTGGTAAAGAACCCGCCTGCCAATGCAAGAGACATAAAAGATGCAAGTTCAATCTCTGGGTTGGGAAGATCCCCTAGAGGAGAGCACTCCAATATTCTTGCCTGCAGAATCCTGTGGACGGAGGAGCCTGGTGGGCTATGGTTCATGGGGTCGCAAAGAGTTGGACACGACTGAAGCAACTGAGCACACACGCACAGGGTCTGGGCAGAAGCCCACTCAGCTGGGCAGCCAGGTCCTCAGGTTTTTACCACCCCTCTAGGGAGCTGCCCTGTGCTGTACACACACACCCTGTCCTAGGCCTCCCTGGATGCTGTGGGATGCTGCCCTGGGGGCAGCCAGTGCTGTATCTGTGGGCAGTGTGTGTTGATGGGGGAGGATGAGCCTCCTTACTGAGAGAGAGCCTGAGTTGGGTTACCTCTTGTCGCTTGTCATGAGCTTGGACCATCAGCTAGGAGATAGATCATACCACAAAAGGTAGAAAAAGCTAGAAAGAAGATAAAGCAGGGATTTCCCTGGTGGTCCTGTGACTAGGACTCCACACTCCCAGGGCAGGAGACCTGGGTTCAGTTCCTGGTCAGGGAACTAGATTGCACATGCTGAAACTTCAGAGTCCACATGCCACGACTAAAGATTGTGTATGCCGCAACAGCCAAGCCAAATAAATATTGTTTTAAAAAGAAGATAATAAGGACTGGGGGTGGGGGATTCAGAGCGTCGTCACAGCCAGGTGGTCAGGAAAGACCTTGCCAAGGAGGTAACCTTCAAGCTACAACTCGATTGAAAGGAGGGACCTGTGCAAACATGAGTTCAAGGTGGCAGCATATGCAAAGGCCCTGAGGTAGCCACTAGTGTGGCCAGTTCAAGGAGCAGAGAAAGGTTCAGTGGTTCCAAATTAAAGGTAGAATTATCATGTGACCAAACACTTCTACTCCCTGGTATATACCCCAAAGAACTGAAAACAGGTTTTCAAATAAAATTTATAAATGGATGTTTATAGCAGCTTGACTCACAAGAGCCAAAAGATGGAAGTGACCTAAATATCCATCAGCTGGTTAATGGATAAGCACAGTGTGGTCCCTCCACACACAGGAGCATCACTTAGTCAGAAAAAGGGGTGAAGGGCTTCCCTGGTGGCTCAGTGGTGACGAATCTGCCTACCAATGCAGGAGATACAGGTTTAATCCCTGATTTGGGAGGATCCCACATGCCATGAAGCAGCTGAGCCTGTACACCACAACTACTGAGCCTATGCTCTAGAGCCGAGGAGCTGCAACTACTGAAGCTCGCTCACCCTAGAGCCCATGCTCCACAAGAGAAGCCACTGCAATGAGAAGCCCACGCTGGCCATGACTAGAGAAAAGCAGGCACAGCAATGAAGATTCAGCACAGCCAAACAAATACATAAATAAAATTATATAAAAAGAGCAGTGGAGTTCTGACACTTGCTACATATGGACGGACCCTGAGAACACGATGCTCAGTGAGAGAAGCAGACACAGAAGGACACACAGGGTGTGACTCCACTGATGGGAAATGGCCAGAACAGGTAGATCCACAGACACAGAGTGGGTTCCTGCTTGTCAGAGGCTGGGGAGGTGGGGAGAGCTAACAGAGAGGGGCTTACTTTTGAGGTGATGGAATGTTCTGGAACCAAATAGATGCTGGTTGCACAACCTCGTGAATGAACTGAATGTCACTGATTTACGAGCTTTCAAGTGGTACATGTTGTATGTTTCTCACTATAATTTTAAAAACAACAGAGAAAGGCCAGTATCTCTAGTGCTGGGAGACCAGGAAGGTGGTGGGCATGGAGGCAGATCCTTTAGGTGGAGGGTGGTGGCAGGGCCATGTTGGCTGCCCTGGGGGGTTAGCGCCATTGAAGGTAGATTAGCCCCAGTGTTTATCAGCGAGAGACTGGAGTTTATCTGTGCTGATGGGAAAAGGGAAGAGTCTCCTCCAATGGTGTGGGGACCTCCTGACTACTCTTGTTTCTTCTTTCCGGAAACACTGGGTCTTGCCCCATGAGAAGCTCCACTGGGCTCACCCCAATCCTGTGCCCTCTACCCCTCCAGCTGCAGTCCAAATATGACCCTCAGAAGGAGGCGGAGCTCCGAAGCTGGATTGAGGGACTCACTGGCCTCTCTATTGGCCCAGACTTCCAGAAGGGTCTGAAGGATGGGATCATATTGTGCACGTGAGTGTGTGTCCACTGTGCTCATCACCCTGACTGCTATGCATGATGAGGTCATGCTGTTGTGACTCCTGCTGCTTCTTGATGAGTGTCTGGTCTTTCTTGCTCTTATTTTTCCTGTGTTACTGCTTTGATCTCTAACAGGGAGCATTCTCTTAGGAGAGCCTTAAGGTTTCTGGAGGCCTTTCTTTGCTGCCCCTAATTCAGCTGTGGTTCAAACATTCCATAGTTTGCACCTTAAAAATCTTCATGGAAATTCCCAGAATCACTGGATAACTCAGTGGTTCTGAATTGCATTCCCAGCACTGGTTGGTGTTATTCTTTGGCATCTTTGTTTCTTTAGTGGGTGCAGACTGGATTGTAATAGGGGAAACTTAGGCCCAGAGAGAGAGTGGCCAGGAAGCCGTGAATGAGTCTTGGGTCTCTGAGGTTCCCCTACACTAATGGAGGTTCCCCTTTCCCCCCTACCCTATGTGTCCTCCTCAGACTCATGAATAAACTGCAGCCAGGCTCAATCCCTAAGATCAACCGCTCCATGCAGAACTGGCACCAGGTGAGGGACCAGGGGGAGGGAAGTGGAATCAGAATGGGGCTAGGGGACCCTATCTGACAGGTGGGGAGACCAAGGCCCCTCACCATCCTTCTCTTGCCTCCTCCCAGCTGGAAAACCTCTCCAACTTCATCAAGGCCATGGTGAGCTACGGCATGAATCCTGTTGACCTGTTCGAGGCCAACGACCTGTTTGAAAGTGGGAACTTGACTCAGGTGCAGGTGTCTCTTCTTGCCCTGGCTGGGAAGGTGAGGCTCAGAGAGGGTTAGCAACATGCCCAAAGTCACACAGCAAGCCAGGCAGAGACTTTTCAGATGCTCTTCATTCATTCTTTTACAAAGATTGCTGAGCAGTCACGAGGCGCCCAGCACTTTGAGTTCAAGGGTGACCAAAGCAGACACAGTCCACCCCTTTATGCACAAGCAATGAATGAACCTATTTTTTTTCATTATTTTTAAAAATTTATGTGTTAGAGCATTTTTAGGTTCACAACAAAATGGAGTAGAAAGCAGGGACCTCTCATGGCCCCACTCCTGCACAGGCTCCCCCACTTCTCATGCAGTCAGTGGGGTTTGCTCTTCAAATCATTGCTTTACAAATTATAAATTGGAAGAAGACCCTTGAAAGAGAAGAAAGCATGATGCTGATATCTAGGGTCTAAAACTGAGACCAGGGCAGGCTGGAACAGCGTTTCAAGAGGAGGGAACAGCGAACTTCTGCCATGGGGACGAGGGGGGGTTTGTGTCAGGTAATTGTGTTTTGAACCCCCCGTGGCTGCTGCGTGGACAGTGAGGCCAGGAGACCAGTGAGGAGTAGGGGACAGGTGTGGGGGAGAGATGGTGGCTGGGGCTGGGTAGGAGGTAATGGAAGGTGAGAGATGGGAGGTGAGGATGCCCCCCCACAATTCTTGGCCTGTGCAGCTGGAAGGGTGGGGCTGCGGTTGCCTGGGGAGGGAAAGCCAGTGGTCAGGGAAAGCCGTTGAGTCCACAGTGCTGAGTGGATGGTACAAGGCCAGGTTGCAGCTGGATCACCTGTCCTCCTCTGGACTTGGATACCTGGGACCTGGCTGCTCCAACCATGATACTCCCTCCCCACTCTCTCCCCAGGCCAAGACAAAGGGGCTGCAGAGTGGTGTGGACATTGGCGTTAAATACTCAGAGAAGCAGGAGCGAAACTTTGATGATGCCACCATGAAGGCGGGCCAGTGCGTCATTGGGCTCCAGGTGGGCACCTGGCTGCTCCAGCATTGGGGAGCATAGGTGATGGGCTTCTGGTGGCTCCTCAATTTCGGGGCAGGGTCTGGAGGGTTTGTGGGGGCAGCCTGACCTTTCCTGCCTCCCTGCAGATGGGCNACCATGAAGGCGGGCCAGTGCGTCATTGGGCTCCAGGTGGGCACCTGGCTGCTCCAGCATTGGGGAGCATAGGTGATGGGCTTCTGGTGGCTCCTCAATTTCGGGGCAGGGTCTGGAGGGTTTGTGGGGGCAGCCTGACCTTTCCTGCCTCCCTGCAGATGGGCACCAACAAATGTGCCAGCCAGTCCGGCATGACAGCTTACGGCACCAGACGGCATCTGTACGACCCCAAAAACCATATCCTGCCCCCTATGGACCACTCAACCATCAGCCTCCAGATGGGCACAAATAAGTGTGCCAGCCAGGTGGGCCGCCCTAGTTCCCCCAGAACCCCTGCCCTGACTCTGCCTCAGCTTGCTGGGTGTCCCCAGGGAAGTTACTACCCAGCTCTGTGTCTCGGTTTCCCTCAAAGTTGGATGCCCAGAGGCCCATCCAACTCTGATATTTTTAGATCCTGCAGTCATCACTTTTCCTGCTGTGTATCAGTGTGATGCTTTTGGAGCGTTCAGGTCCATGTCAGGCCTGAACCCCAGCCTGGGGAGCTTCCTGGCTGGCAGGGAATCTGGACCCAAATGTCAGATAACACTCAACACAGAGTCAGAAAAGAGCAGGTTCTGAGCAGGGCTAGGAAGGATCTGTACAAAAGGAATGTCCACTGTGAGCGCACACAGGGAGGCGGGCAAAGGTGTGGGAACCCGCAGGAAGGTCTCCTCTGGGGGTTCTATTTCTCCTCTTCCCTCCCTGATGCCTCTTCTCTCTCTCCAGGTGGGCATGACGGCTCCAGGGACCCGGCGGCACATTTATGACACAAAGCTGGGGACAGACAAATGTGATAATTCCTCCATGTCCCTGCAGATGGGCTACACACAGGGTGCCAACCAGAGTGGTCAGGTCTTTGGCTTGGGCCGGCAGATATATGACCCCAAGTACTGCCCTCAAGGCCCAGTGGCCGACGGGGCTCCAGCAGCCGCTGGAGATGGCCCAGGCCCAGGGGAGCCCTCAGAGTGCCCTCCCTACTACCAGGAGGAGGCAGGCTACTGAGAAACCCGTGCAGGCCGTCTCCCCACAAAATTGCCTCATCTGGGTTTTTGGGTCTTTCTGTGTTTTTTGTCTTGTTTTTCTACATGTCTGAATGCTGCCAGTTGAGACTCTGGGGGAAAGGGGTGGAGGCCATATCTAGATGCATGTGGGGTGGGGGGGGTCCCCACCAGGGCAGCTCTAGGCATCAGGTTTCCCAGCAGACTTCAGGCCAAGCTGTTAGGGAAAAGAAGAAACCCAGGCAAGGAGGGGAACTGGCCCCAAGTGGTTTCCGGTTACATCTTCCCTGCTTCTCTTTTCTCTGCCGATCAGTTTGTGGTTTCTGTACCCACAGAAGTTTCAGGTAGTTTTAATGAAACGAAAATACTTTTTGTTCAGGGGAATGGTGGGTGGGTGGGGGGTGATGCTGAGAGAAGGTCAGGCCACAGTCCCCAAATATTTTAGGCCTCATGGATTTCCCTGGGACTCTCAGATCACCAATCCTGGGCCCTCCCAGGGGCCCAGTGGGGACACTGAGGCCCAGACAGGACAGTGAAGTTCTGAGTGCTTGAGACGAAGCCAGCCCCCACCCCCACACTTGTCCCCATTCTTCCACCAAGTACTGCACAGGGACCCCCACCCAGAGGCCCCCACAGGGACCAGCCCCTGCCCGGGAGCCCTAGGACCAAGAAATAATGTGAAAATACCAACTGTGGACCAAAGTAAATAAAACCTCTTTTTGGATATGGTGTTGGAGCTGGTGTCTACTACAACCTGGGATTGNCTTTTAATTTCATGGCTGCAGTCACCATCTGCAGTGATTTTGGAGCCCCCCCAAAATAAAGTCTGACACTGTTTCCACTGTTTAGGTGGGGCCCAAATCCTTAGACCAGTAGAGATCCATGATGGGCGGGGTTTATGGTGTGATGAGCACAGCCAAGGGCTTGGTGGGTGGGGTCAATGTCTTGGGTTCTGGGATAAGATTAAAGCACTTGGCAGGTGGGTCTAGGTAGTTTGTACACAGGTGAGGGCAGAACTAAAGTTGTGATGGGCAGGTCCCAGCTACTCCCATACTTCTTTCAGGTTTTGGGACCCCGGTCCGGCCGCTGATCCCCTGACAGACCTGCGCTACGTGTGGGGTGGCTTCGTGTACCTGCAGGACCTTCTGGAGCGCGCAGCAGTGCGCGTGCTCACAGGCACCACCCCCTATGCCGGCCTCTACCTCCAGCAGATGCCCTACCCCTGCTACGTGGACGATGCGTGAGCACCCTTTCCTCACTTCTCCCAGATGCCAGATCCTGGGTCTCAGGGTGGGGGCCTGGGTGCCATCTGGAATATTCGCGCAGTCAAAGCTGAGAACTACGGCTCAGAGAGACCACTCCCCGTGACCTTGTAGCTGGAGGAGCCGGGATCCTTCAGGGTCTGGGTTCTCTGGATACAGGGAGAACGTAACCTAACAGCACCATCAAGAGTCCGAGGACAAGGGAGGGCGAATGTCCTCACCGCACCTTGGGGTCCCAGGGAGGGAACTGTTGTGTCGGATGGGGGCAGCACGGGGGTCTCTGGCGTCCACCGCAGCTGCCCACTGCCCCAGGTTCCTGCGCGTGCTGAGCCGGTCACTGCCACTTTTCCTGACACTGGCTTGGATCTACTCTGTGGCGTTGACGGTAAAGGCCGTGGTGCGTGAGAAGGAGACTCGGCTGCGCTACACGATGCGCGCCATGGGGCTCAGTGCCACTGCGCTGTGGCTGGGCTGGTTCCTCAGCTGCCTCGGGCCCTTCCTCCTCAGCATCGGGCTGCTTGTGCTGGTGCTCAAGGTGCGTGCACCACCCCCTTGCCGACTCGGGATTGGTGCGTGTGTACTGGGAGGTAACAGGCAGGGGGCGCCTCACGGGGTCGCGCGTCCCTCGGCGAATCTGCTCCCTCCAGCTCCCTTGTCCTCCTGCAGCTCGGGGACATCCTCCCCTACAGCCACCCGGGGGTGCTGTTCCTGTTCTTGGCGGCTTTCGCTGTGGCCACGGTGGTCCAGAGTTTCTTGCTGAGCGCCTTTTTCTCCCATGCGAACTTGGCAGCCGCCTGCGGGGGTCTTGCCTACTTCGTACTCTATCTGCCCTATGTGCTGTGCGTGGCCTGGAGGGACCAGCTGCCTATGGGCGGCCGCGTGGCCGCGGTGAGTGTCCGGCCATGTGGGTGCAGGGGTGCCTCACCTTCAGCTGCCCTTGTTTGCTGACCTACCTACCCACCGCTACCTGCCCCCATCCATAGAGCCTTCTGTCCCCGGTGGCCTTCGGTTTTGGCTGCGAGAGCCTGGCGCTGCTGGAGGAGCAGGGCGAGGGTGCACAGTGGCACAACTTGGGCACCGGGCCTACAGCAGATGTCTTCAGCTTGGCCCAGGTCTCAGGCCTTCTGTTGCTCGATGCTACTCTCTATGGCCTTGCCACTTGGTACCTGGAGACAGTGTGGCCAGGTGGGCTGTAGGAGACGCAGGGGAGACTGGGCTGAGGGCGGGCACCCTCAGGGTGGGGCTGAGGGGGCCTGGAATACAGGTGAAAGGGTGGGTCTTCCTGGCACCTGAGCACTGGTGGCTGTGTTTGAGGGATGGCCTGGGGCAGGCAGGGCGGGTGGGCAGGGCTTCCTGGTTACCCCTTACCTGGACCCCCGCATCCCAGGTGGGCACACTCCAGGGGGAGCACCTCAGCGGTAACTGAGCACCACTCCCCACAGGCGAGTATGGGATCCCCGAACCGTGGAACTTTCCCTTTCGGAGGAGCTACTGGTTTGGGTCTCAGACCCCCAAGGGTCCTGCCCGAGTCCTGACGGCACAGGACCCCAAGGGTAAGGGCTGACAAATCTTAGCTGTCACTTCCCTGTCTGGATTCTCAGCCCCCACAAAACCCAGGTCCCCATGGATCCCAATCCTCTGGACATTCCCAGGTCCTGAGGCTCCCCTAACTCCCACAGACCCCAGCCCCACAAGTCCCTGACTCCACGGACCAGCTTGAACAGTCCCCAGGCTTCTGAGGGCTCCCATAACTGAGTCTGCCCTCCTTCCTCAGTGCTGGTGGAGGAGGCGCCCCCCGGCCTGATTCCAGGGGTCTCCATACGCGGCCTGGAAAAGCGCTTTCCTGGCAACCCGCAGCCGTCGCTATGCGGACTCAGCCTGGACTTCTACCAAGGCCACATTACCGCTTTCCTGGGCCACAATGGGGCTGGCAAAACGACCACAATGTGAGCAGCCATCACTCCTTTCCCCGCACAGCCCCCCTCCCCTCCAGCTCCTCTTCTTGGGTCTCAACTTGCACACTTGTTCAAGGGAAAGGACATTTGAGGTCAGAAGGTCCCTTTCTATATAGTGAGGGGGGACCCTGATGCCCCCCTTGCAGTCCTCCAGCCCCAGTTCCCTTTGGACCTCCCCCTTAGTTGACTTTGGATCCACAATAGACAGGTGATGAATATTTTCTCTGAGCTTTGTCTTCCCTCCCTTGTAAAATGGGAACATAATACCCCTTTGGTCTGAGCATACAGTAGGTGCCCTATAAATGCTGGTGCCTCTGCTCTGGGAACCTGAGCTTCCCCTCTGAAGCTGCCCTGAGACCCTTGCACCTGCAGGTCCATCCTGAGTGGCCTCTTTCCACCCACGGCTGGCTCCGCCTCTGTCCTGGGCCACGACGTCCGGACCAGCATGGCAGCCATCCGGCCCTGCCTGGGTGTCTGCCCACAGTACAACGTGCTCTTTGACCTGTGCGTCTCCATGGGCCTGGGGCATGGCAGTGGGGGTGCTGGGTGCTCTCTGGGGCCTTGCCTGCCATGGTAACCACCCCACTGTCTTTTGTACATGGCCTCAGGCTGACTGTGGATGAACACGTCTGGTTCTATGGGCGGTTGAAGGGTCTGAGCACAGCTGCCGTGGGTCCTGAGCAGGACCGGCTGCTGCAGGACATGGGGCTGATCCCCAAGAGGCATGCACAGACTCGTCACCTGTCAGGTGAGCCCAGACTGGGGGGAGCCTCCAGGTCTGCAGAGATGAGGCTGGGGGTTGGTGCTGGGACTTTATATTGAGGACTGTGGGATGCCAGAGGAGATGAGCAGACCTGGGGACCTAGAAGGAATCAGGCACTGTGGTCCAGGTGGGTAGGGAAAGGTGCAGAGAGAAGGGAGGCAGCCCTGCCCAAGGCTGGAGATCTTGACCCCTGTCCCAACCCAGGCGGGATGCAGCGGAAGCTCTCAGTGGCCATTGCCTTTGTGGGTGGCTCCCAAGTTGTTATCCTGGATGAGCCCACAGCTGGTGTGGACCCTACTTCCCGTCGAGGCATCTGGGAGCTGCTGCTCAAATATCGTGAAGGTAAGAAGTAGGAGTGGCCTGAGATTTCCCTGGATGCTGATTGAAAGGCCAGAAGATCTTTCTGACAGAGGTGATGGAAGATGGGGTTTTAAGGGATAAGTAGGCATTTACTGCATGGGGCAGCAGGGACTGCAGCTTGGGCAGCCTGATGACATGTGTGGGTTGGGTCCCCTGCCTAGGTCGCACACTGATCCTCTCCACCCACCACCTGGATGAGGCGGAGCTGCTGGGAGACAGGGTGGCGGTAGTGGCAGGGGGCCGCCTGTGCTGCTGTGGCTCTCCTCTCTTCCTGCGACGTCACTTGGGCTCCGGATACTACCTGACATTGGCCAAGGGTCCCCCGCCTCTGGCGACCAGCAAAAAGGTGAGGGCTGGAACTGACCTCCAACCCCAGTTCTTAAGACTCCATCCAGGCGCGATGGCCATGGCAGCTGATGCCCCTCTGCCCCCAGGATGAAACTGGCTTGAAGAACAGCATGGATGCTGGGCAGAAAAGGGAGCCAGGCAGCCAGGCCAGCTCTGCCGGTGAGGATGGGGATGGGAGAGCCTGAGTGAGGGGCTGTGGATGGGGCTGGGAGAGCCAGAGGGAGGGGCCAGTGGGGGGCAGTGACTTGGTTCAGGGCAACAGGTCTCACGACCCCAGGCTTGACCCCTGACCTGACCCCTGAGCTGAGCTGACACACAAACCTACCTCTGACCCAGAGTGGACTCTGGCCTTGGCCCCAGGTCAAGTCCTGCCATTGGGTGCTTAATCCTGACCTCCTCTGCCCTCAGGGACCGGTCCCTTGTGGGTCACCCAAGCCCCTTCCCCAAGGGGGTAGGGCAGGAGCCAGGGCAACATGGGACCCCAGGGCTCCTGATGTGCCTGCCGCCCACCCAGGTACAGCCCAGCTGTGGGCCATAGTGCAGTGCCATGTGCCTGGCGCACGGCTGGTCAAGGATCTGCCACATGAGCTGGTGCTGGCGCTGCCCTACAAGGGTGCTCTGGATGGCAGCTTCGCTGAGCTCTTCCATGATCTGGACCAGCGGCTGGGGGAGCTGGGGCTGGCTGGCTATGGGATCTCCGACACCAGCCTGGAGGAGGTGTGGCTGCTAGATGAGGTGGGGGGCAAGAGGAGGGCTGCCTGGAGGAGGTGGTGCCTGGAAGGATGAAGAAGAGTCTGTGGACACTTGGGCATCCCAGGGAGGAGGCGGGGCCCACATGGAGGCCTGGAGGCTCAGAGGCCCTCAGGGAGGCTTGGGGACCCCCAGTGTTTGAGGGATATGTGGCCCTTGAGTCCCCCTCCCTCTTATGTGTCCCCAGGCTCTGTCTGAGCCCCCTGCTTTGTCTTCCCAGATCTTCTTGAAGGTGATGGAGGACTGTGCTGTGGACACAGGCCCAGAGGGTATGCCCGTAAGCCCCTGTCCTGACCTCTCACCCTGGTCCAGAGTCCAACCTGACTTTGGACCAAGTCCCCACTCTTGGCTAACATGACCCAACCTACAGCCCTGACCTCCACCCTGATTCCTGACCCTTCCTTTGTGAGCCTTGACACTGGCCCAGACCCCAGGCCAAACACTAAGCCTGTCCCCAACGCTGGTGACTTTGCAGATGGTAGGCCCAGGCAGGGCCGGTGCTTGGGTATTGCTTATCCCGACGCGACTAGGCAGCTCCAGGTTCCACCAGAGGAGACAGCCATGGAAAATGGGGGGCTGGGTGAGTTGTCCCTGCCCCACCCTGTGGCCCCTCTTGGTCCCCAGGGCCGAGCACTGACCCTCCCATCCACCACAGTTGGCTCTGCCCATGAGACACAGGCACTACAGGGCTCTGGGCCAGCCACCGCAGGCCGCATACACAGCTGGGCGCTCACCTGCCAGCAGCTCCGGGCCTTACTTCTCAAGCGTTTCCTGCTTGCCCGTCGCAGCCACCGTGGCCTGTTTGCTCAGGTGAGGGGCTACCTACTTGGGGAGTGTGGGGAAAGCCCCTCGGTGTCTGTTTTCCACTCTACAACCTAATTCAGCCCCATAAGCCCAAGTGTATGCCCCACTCTGAACACTTATTGAGAGCACTAGGGAGGCATGGATGGTTCTAGAGCGGGATCAAGGAAGGCTGCAGGTGAGCCTGGCAGCCGATGGTTGGGAAGCTGATGGGCTGGCCCTTCAGATTGTGCTACCTGCCCTCTTCGTGGGCCTGGCGCTGGTATTCAGCCTCATTGCACCCCCATTTGGATACTACCCGGCTCTGCGGCTGAGCCCCAGCATGTACGGCTCCCAGGTGTCCTTCTTCAGGTAGGTGCAGAGGAGAGGGGCCTGGTTGGGGAGGGCCCAGGGGCCTGTGGGCACAGCCCTGACCCTGTACCCACTATACACAGTGATGACACTCCAGGGGACCCTGAACACGCTCGCCTACTCAAGGCCCTGCTGGAGGAGGCCGGACTGGAGGAGCCTTACCTGAAAAGTAACTCCAGCAGGTAAGGGCCCTCCAGCCTGGGCTGGCTCCTCTCTGGCCTCGATCTCCCTGTCTGGGCTCTGGAGCATCCCTTATGCCTGGTTGGGAGCAGGGCGCCTCCAGTCCCACCCCGACCCTGCTCCTACCCCCACAGGGCACCAGCGTGCGCACAGCCTGCCCTCTGCCACTTCTCGGTGCCTGATGTCCCTGCGGACATGACTGAGGTCTTGGCCAGTGGCAATTGGACCCCGGAATCTCCATCCCCCGCCTGCCAGTGCAGCCGGCCTGGTGCCCGCCGCCTGCTGCCTGACTGCCCTGCCACGGCCGGTGGCCCCCCTCCACCCCAGGTGCCAACCAGCTCTGGTGAAGTGGTCCAGAACTTAACGGGCCGAAACCTGTCTGACTTCCTGGTCAAGACCTACCCACGCCTGGTGCGCCAAGGGTGAGCACCACCCTAGACTTGGTGTGGCCAGCTGTAGCAGGGGTCCAGTGGTGAGGATGTGGTCCAGTCCTGGGAGGGGTTGGGGGGATGCCCAGGCTGGGGCTCTGGGCTGGGGCCTGTTGGGGGCCCTCTGTGCCTCCTTCTTTTAATTTGTCTCACTCAACTCACCAGCATCTTTGTCTCTGTCCCACTTACCTCTCTGTCTGTGTCTGTCTCTCTCACAGCCTGAAGACCAAGAAATGGGTGAACGAGGTCAGGTGAGGAGGGTCCCTTGCATAGGTTCCTTTCCTGTGCCCTCTGCCTGCCTGCCGCCCCATCCTCCCAACCCTCAGCTGTCTCCCACCTCCACTGCCCCTCAGGTATGGGGGCTTCTCCCTGGGGGGCCGAGACCCAGGCCTGCCCTCAGGCTTGGAGGTGGGCCGCTCTGTGGAGGAGCTGCGGGCACTGCTGAACCCTGCACCAGGCGAGGCCCTCAACCACCTCCTGAACAACCTCACAGCATGGGCTGTTGGTCTGGACACTCAGGATGGCCTCAAGGTGGTAACTGGCGGTGGCTGGCTGGCACTGTGGTGGGGGAGGTCTGATCCCAGGTTACTGACCCCTTGGCACCAATTCCATCACAGATCTGGTTTAACAACAAGGGCTGGCATGCCATGGTGGCCTTTGTAAACCGGGCCAACAACGCTCTCCTACGCGCCCACCTGCCACCAGGTGCCTCCCACCATGCCCACAGCATCACCACGCTCAATCACCCCCTGAACCTCACCAAGGAGCAGTTGTCTGAGGCTGCACTGTGAGTCCCCCTACCCCGTGTGTCCTGCCGCCTTGTGAGTCACTCTGCCTTGTGTGCCACTCCACCTTGTGTGTTCCCCTGTCCCATGTATCCCCCAACCCCCGTTGGTCTCTCTGTTGTTTCTGGTGGTGGAAGCTGAAGTTACGCTCTGCCACAGTCTTGCAGTATAAAGAGAGAACAAAAACTTACCCTCTCCACCCTTTAGGCCAGGGTAATGGGGTATCATCAGGCTTCATGGGCTGCAGTCTCCCCCAGCTGCCTGCATGTCCTTGTCACATCAACTTTTATCCTACTGGAGACCTGGATGATCTCTCCCTGCCTAACAGTTCAAAATGGCTCAGGACATTCCCCACCAGCTGTGTCTAGCCCTGGGGACCTCAGTCCCATCAGTGGTGGGCACAGCTCCTCTCTGAGCAGCTCATGCCCCTTCACTCCCAGGATGGCCTCCTCGGTGGATGTGCTTGTCTCCATCTGCGTGGTCTTCGCCATGTCTTTTGTACCGGCCAGCTTCATCCTTGTTCTCATTGACGAGCGTGTCACCCGAGCCAAACACCTGCAGTGCATGGGAGGCCTGCCCCCAACTCTCTACTGGCTTGGCAACTTTCTCTGGGACATGGTGCGCAGACCGCCTGGAGGGGTGGGGGCCCTGCCACCACTTGCCACTGCCTCTTCTGGCCCTTTCTGGTCAGGAACTTGTCTAGGATGGCACCACTGAAGTCTTGGGGATGATGGAGACCTCATCCTGTTATCCAAAGCATGGGGAGGTTGGGGGGGGACACAATGCCAAGGATGCCTGAGGGCTTCCCTGGTAGCTTAGCATACTGAAGGTGTAACCACCATCTCCAATGCAGTGTAACTACTTGGTGTCAGCGTGCATCGTGGTGCTCATCTTTTTGGCCTTCCAGCAGAGGGCGTATGTGGCCCCTGCCAACCTGCCTGCCCTCCTGCTGTTGCTACTACTGTATGGGTGAGGTTCCCAGCCCCTCCAGGACTTGTTCTCCCTTGACTCTGTTGAGGGAGCTGGGACTCTATAGCAGCTCCTAAGGAGAGGATATGGCGATCTGAGAGGACCCCAAGTGTGATCTTATTCAGGGGTATGCCAAGGAGGCCTTAAAAGCTCATCTTGACCTGACCATGTTACAGAGGTCTACAGCACACTTTGGGATGGGAGATCTATATTCTTCTCAGGGCTGCTCAGCCTGTGGCAATAACAGTGGCTCATGTTCCCCCTCAGCTGGTCGATCACGCCGCTCATGTACCCAGCCTCCTTCTTCTTCTCTGTGCCCAGCACAGCCTATGTTGTGCTCACTTGCATCAATCTCTTCATTGGTATCAATGGCAGCATGGCCACCTTCGTGCTTGAGCTCTTCTCTGATCAGGTGGGTCCTAAGAGGCTGGTCCTTGGGTTGGGGTCAGACTGGGCCTCAGTCTCAGCTTCTGACCCACCTTCTTCTTAATCTGCCCCTGAGCAGAAGTTGCAGAAGGTGAGCCGGATACTGAAACAGGTCTTCCTTATCTTTCCTCACTTCTGCTTGGGCCGGGGCCTCATTGACATGGTGCGGAACCAGGCCATGGCTGATGCGTTTGAGCGCTTGGGTGAGAACTTCTCTCCAGGAGGGGAAATGCCAGACAAAACTCAATCCTACAGTGCAGGGACAAACAGCAGCCCTTAAGAAGAGAACTTGAGGTCTTAGATGACCTGGAAGGGTGGGTAGGCAAAGTTAAAAGTGCAGCAAAGCAGCCATAAAAGTTAATTCCTTCTTGGTCATGTCACAAGAAGTCCAAGGCACTAAATAAAGGAGGTGGCAATGCCACTGTTTTCCATGCCAATTAGACCCCAGTTGAGTGTCTATTCAGCTTGGTGCTTTCCCTTACGAATCCAAGGTGACCTGAATGGGGAGAGGCCCAGTAGCCAAGACCCTAAAATGACTCTATCCCTCCTTGTGTCTCCACAGGAGAGGGGCATTTCCAGTCACCCCTGCGTTGGGAGGTGGTCGGCAAGAACCTCTTGGCCATGTTCATACAGGGGCCAATCTTCCTCCTCTTTACATTGCTGCTTCAGCACCACAACCGCCTCCTACCACAGTCAGTGGGGACCAGGGAGGGTGGCAGGGACTGGGGTCTTGCTCTGGGCCCACTCATCTCTCTGTCCTCAGACCCAAGCTGAGGCCGTTACCAGCCCTGGGAGAGGAGGATGAGGATGTGGCCCATGAGCGGGAACGGGTAGTACAAGGGGCCACCCAGGGGGATGTGTTGGTACTGAGGGACCTGACCAAGGTGGGTGTGGGTTGGGGGGCTTCCACTGCTGGGTTTGGGGGCCTCCACTGGCCCACCCACCTTTCTCATGGACTTCCATCGTCCCAGGTGTACCCTGGGCAGAGGACACCAGCTGTTGACCGCCTGTGCCTGGGGATCCCCCCTGGTGAGGTAAGTCCAGGTGGTGCAAAGGTGAGAAACTGCCCTATTGTACGCCCACTGGTCTTTACCATGTTTGTGTCTACCTCCCCCTGTAGAACACCTACTCTGTGTCTGTTGTCCTATACTGAGTACCTACTGGCTGTCAGTATTTGATCTTCTATTTAGAGCCAACAAATATGAAGCTCTTCTGCATGGTTACATTTATTGATCCCAACTCTGTGCAAGAGGATTAACAAGATCTTAGAGAGGATACATTTATTATTGAGCACCTACTGGGCTCCCATACATGTGCCAGTTACTTTGTGCACCTACTATATGTTAGCATTTATTGAGTACCAACTGTATACAGTAAAGCTTGTTGAACCCCCCCCACCATTGTATGTACCAAAAGTATATTGAATGCCACCTTTGTGATGATCAACTTTTATCAAACACCAATATTTACTGAGTTCATACTGTATATGTATCAAGCACTTGCTCACAACCAATATTTAGTAGGCACCTGCTCTGTACCAATGCACATTCAAGCAACTACTTTGTGCAAACTTGTCTACTGTGGTCCATTTCCTGGCCACCTACTAGGGGCTAGCACACACCTGTGGACATTTGTGGTGTGTTGCTATAAATTGCCATCACTCTTTAGCAAATGTCTACTGTGTTCAGTCAACCTCTCCATCTTGGGTTGACTGTGTGCCCAGCATGAATTCTCACCAGGTGCTCTTGCTGTCGGTACCTACTGCATGGCAGGAAACATTCAGCCAACTCCTGCCTCAATATTTATAGAGCACTGACTGCGAGTGACCTTTATAGAACATCTACTGTGTCCACTGATTAAATGCATGCTGTGTGTCATTTAGCATTTCTGCTATGTGACAGCTTGTGCCTACTCACACACCCCAGTATCTACCCAGGGATCCCCTTGCCCACAGCCCTCCCAGTGAAAGCTGAGAAACCTGTCCCAGAAGTCAGAGATGCTGAGACAATCGTCTGGGCTTCTATGAGTGCCCTCTTTGGGTGTACCTGCAGTGTTTCGGGCTGCTGGGTGTGAACGGAGCAGGGAAAACATCCACATTCCGCATGGTGACTGGGGACACGCTGCCCAGTGGGGGCGAGGCCATTCTGGAAGGCCACAGGTGAGGGGCTCCTGGGCTCTTTTCCTCCCCACCTCCCCCTGCTCTCACATGTATGGACAGAATTGGCCAGGCCTTGAGTCCCCCTGCAATGGACCCAGCCCTGAGTTACCTCCTGTCCCTTACCAGGGTGGGTGAGCCCCAAGGCCCCTGCTTGCCCCTCGCATGTCCAGGGCCAGCCAGTGCCCTGAGTTCCCTGTCCCCCATTCCCCATCCCCAGCGTGGCCCAGGAACCGGCCGCAGCTCACCGCCGCATGGGCTACTGCCCTCAGTCGGATGCCATCTTCGAGCTGCTGACCGGTCGTGAGCACCTGGAGCTGTATGCACGCCTGCGAGGAGTCCCCGAAGCCCAAGTTGCCCAGGTGACCGCTCTCCCTACTAACCCCTCCGGTCCCCACTCCAATCTCTCCCTTGGACCACAACCTCTGCTGCTCTCGGTCCCTCTCTCGACCTTAGGTCCTCTGGCCCTGCCCCTGCCCTCCCCGAGCGCCTACACACTCATTGGATCCAGCCCTTCCCACCGTCCTCGGGCTGCACTCGCCCCCTCCCTGCTTAGGGGCCCGCCCCTTCTCTCCTAGACCTTCCTGGCTGTGGCCCCGCCTACTTTCACCTCCAGGTTAGGGCTTCGCTTCCTGCCACCTGGCCAGGCCCTGCCTCTCTCTTGGTCTGGCCCCGCCTCCAGTCGCAGCCCCACCCCTACTGGCTCTGGCCCCACCCTCTTTAGTTACCTTTCCTTGGGCTTCCCTGGTGGCTCGCTCAGTCGGTTAAGAATTCGCCTGCAATGCAAGAGATCCGGGTTCGATCCCTGTGTCAGGAAGATCCCCGGAGAAGGAAATGGCGTGCCACTCCAGTATTCTTGCCTGGGAAATCCCGTGGACAGAGAAGCCTGGCGGACTCTAATCCATGGAGTCACAAAGAGTTTACCACTGAGTGACTAAACCACCACTATATCCCCTCCCTAGCCCCTCCCACTCACCCTGCACCCCATTCTCACTCTGGCCTTCCGACTCCATCCTGCCATAGACAGCAAGCTACGTCCTGGCATGCCTGGGCCTCCCTCAGTATGCTGACCAGCCCGCAGGGACCTACAGCGGTGGCAACAAGCGGAAGCTGGCGACAGCCGTGGCTCTGGTGGGGGACCCGGCTTTAGTCTTTCTGGTATGTGTGTGCGGATGGGAGGGCAGACTAGGGGGGAAGGGGCCGCATTTAAGCATCTCCCTGCTCTGTGCCCAGGACGAGCCGACCACTGGCATGGACCCTGCTGCCCGGCGGTTCCTCTGGAACAGTCTTCTGGCTGTGGTGCAGGAGGGCCGCTCCGTGGTACTCACCTCACACAGGTGGGCCTGGGGAACAGAGCAGTCTGGGACTGACAGGAAATGTCCAGAGCACAGGGTGGCCTAGAGCTGGAGGCTGAGGGTCCCTGGGAGGGGAAGCCCAGAACCAAGCGCCGTGGGTCCAGGCCTGGTTGGAGCTCATGTCACTGGGCTCCCACAGCATGGAGGAGTGCGAGGCGCTCTGCACGCGCCTGGCCATCATGGTGAATGGGCGGTTCCGCTGCCTGGGCAGTGCACAGCACCTTAAGGGCAGGTGAGCGGGGCAAGGCCTCAGGGCCTGGATGCGGGCAGATCAGGGTTGGGGTGTAGGTGGGCTTGGAGGGGAGATCAGGTGGGGCCAGTTTGGGTCCTAAACAGGGAACAGGCAAGGATCATGGACCATCCAGGAGAGGGGACAAGGCTGGACCGAGATGGGGAGGAAGTCTGATGGGTGAAGGTGTGTCTATGGACGGAGGCCAAAGAGGGTCTGGCAATGGGCATGACCTGGATATTGCAGGGGTGCATGGCATTGCATGGGTGGGACTAGGGAGCAGC
The DNA here is from genome assembly GCA_006410615.1 of Neotragus moschatus. Classification (NCBI taxonomy): domain Eukaryota; kingdom Metazoa; phylum Chordata; class Mammalia; order Artiodactyla; family Bovidae; genus Neotragus; species Neotragus moschatus. The sequence continues at coordinate 1,585,370 of SJYA01001081.1, read as the reverse complement.
AGGGTTAGAGACCGGATGAGCATGATGCCGGGGCTAGGAGCAGAGGTTGGGGTCAGGTTGACCTGTGGGTCTAGAGGAACCAAGTATAGGGGTGGGGCTAGAAGAGGGCTGGAAGATGGTATGGGCAGGTCCATTAGCTATGGTCTACCTCACTCCACCCCAGATTCGGGGGTGGCCATACACTGACCCTGAGGGTGCCCTTGTCGAGATCCAAGTCGGCGGCTGACTTTGTGGCCCAGGCGTTCCCAGGAGCTGAGCTGCGGGAGGCTCATGGTGGCCACCTGCGCTTCCAGCTGCTGCCAGGAGGGCGCTGTACCTTGGCGCTCGTCTTTGGATTGCTGGCGGCACGCGGTGCAGAGCATGGCGTGGAGGACTTCTCTGTGAGCCAGACCACGCTGGAGGAGGTGACCGCCGCGCCAGGGCGGGGCTGGGGGTAAAGATGGGGTTGGGGGCTAGGTCCTCAAGCTGACCTCCCCTCCTGTTTCCCTGGGCCATCCACCTCTAGGTATTCTTGTACTTCTCCAAGGATCAGAGCAAAGAGGAAGATGAGAAGGAGACAGAAGTGGGGGCTGACCCTGTGCCAGGCCTGCAGCACCCCAACCTCATAACCCAGTTCCTCGATGACCACAGCACAGCTGAGACGGTCCTCTGAGCCTCTTCCTTTGTGGAGCTGGGGGGACCAAAGCAGGGCAGAGGGGCTGAAGCCTGACCCAGACTCCAGAGGCCCTGGAGGAAATAAAGGGAAGCTGTGGTGTGAAGCACCGTGTACCTGTGTCCCTGTGCCAGGTTGCATATTCTTCCCAAAATGGCTCTGTACATGTGCCTGGACACTGGGCTTGGCACAGAGTGTGTGCTGGAATGGGTGTGTGGATGCAGATGTGAACCTAGCTACAGCTAGCTGGACTCCCAGCTGTGAAAGCTTGTGTGGTGGCTGGGGAGTGTCTCCTGTGAAGCTGTGCCCTTCATAAGAGCCTGGACACTGCTCCTGGAGCCTCTGAGTGCCCCTGTGGTTCTGGGGCCTGAAGGCGGTACCTGTGAGTGGCTGGATCTGAAGTGGGCATGAGGTCAGGGCTCAGGAATGTCTGGGGCAGCTGGGGGAGGCCAGAAGGGGTGGCCCAGACTTCAGGCCTCCAACCAGGCAGAGCCCTACCAGCTAGCCGGCCCTGCAGCCAGCCCTCACCCCCCGATCCTGGCGTCCAGAGCGATGAGTGGTGGGCAGAGGATCCTCAAGGGCCTTCTGGGATGGGTTAGTGGATGGACCCAGGCCTGGAGAACTGGGTTTGCCGTGAGGGGCTGTGGCCTGTGTGCCCTGTGCCCTGGAGATCCACCCCTCCCACCTGAGGTCAGTGGGGGCCAATGGTGGGGAAGGGGTAGGGGATGAGGGTGTGAGACTCCAGAAGGGGTGGTAAGGAAGACTGGGGGAGGGGAAAAGGCTCAGATTAGGGGGTCTCAAGAGAAGAAGTGGTTATGGGAGGAGAGGGTACAGGGGGTGCTATACACATTGCCAATGCCCCAGGTCTGGGGGCCAAGCCAGGGAGGGAGGAGGTGGCATGGTGGCCTCAGCAGTTAGCATTAGGGTTAACCTGTCCCGCTGAGTGTCCCCAGAATGTAGAATCAGAGGTGGGTATGGGAGATGGATGGAGGGAAGGCAACCCACTGTACTCTGCACTGTTCCCTGGGGTCTGCAGGGGGGGTTGCCAAAGGGTGGAAGGCAGCCACACAGAGGAGCAATGGGAGGACTGTAAGGCAGGTGCCTGTGTCCAGGATACCCATTGCATCAGTGGAGCTGGGTGGCTTCTGAGCACACGTCAAAGTCTGTGTCCCCACATGTCCGTTGTGTTCAGGTATCTGCACTCCTGGGTGCATCTGGGTGTGGCTGAGTGGGGGTGAGCATCTCTGCAGTCGCTGTGTCCCTGCCAGGATCATGCCTGGGGCATCGGTGTCTTGCCTGGGGCATTGCCACCAGGCAGGGCACCTTGACGAATGTGCACGCGCAGAGCTCAGGAAAGCGGAAGCTGGGGGTGGGGCCTGGGACCCCACCTTCGAGCCCACTGTGCAGAGGGGCAGGCTGAGGCTGAGGCTGAGGCTGGGGAGGGTCAGGGGCGGGTCTGAGTCACCGCCTCCGGAGGCCTTTTCCTGTGGGGGGAAGCGCCGCCAATGAGGGCTGGGCCTGTCATGTGAGCCTGACAGCTGAGGAGGGGGTGGCCAGCAGCAATGTGGTCCCAAGGCCACCAACACCAGGAGCTGTAGCACTGAGACCCCTGGCCTACCTCCCCCAGCCAGCCCCACTTGGGCTTCTTGGGCCCGGCCCCGCCATGTTCTCCAGGAAGAAGAGAGAGCTCATGAAAACCCCGTCTATCTCGAAAAAGAACCGGGCGGGAAGCCCCTGCCCACAGCCCTCGGGGGTGAGTGAGCCTCTAAGGGGAGCACGGAGCGGGCGGGGACCTTGGAGCAACAGCTGGGCAGCATGGGGACAGGAGGACACCCTGTGATCAGGCCCGGCAGGGCAGGGCCGGGCAGTGACATGCTGGGCCAGTGGCGGGGGGCACGAGCCAGCTACAGCCCCCACCAAGCTGGACTTCAGGGGCTTCGCAGGATGGGCTGGGATCCTCCTCGAGTTCAGCTTACGGTAGAAGCCCTTGGGACTGCCATGCACCCTCCCACCCTGTCCAGTGCCGGCTGTGGGGTCCAGGGAGTAGTGAGGTGGGTACCAGGGTGTGAGTACATTGGGCCTGGACTCTGTCAGGTGGGGGCTCAAGGAATTTGGGGTCTCCAGGCACCGTTAGGTGTGAGAGTTATAGCCAGGCTGTTAGGCAGAAGGTTTATAGGGAGCAGAGTGTGGAAGGAGACCCACGGGGACAGGCCTGGTGCAAACCTGGGGGCATCTAGATGTGTATAAGAGACAGCCAGAATGTAGAATCAGAGGTGGGTATGGGAGATGGATGGAGGGAAGGCAACCCACTGTACTCTGCACTGTTCCCTGGGGTCTGCAGGGGGGGTTGCCAAAGGGTGGAAGGCAGCCACACAGAGGAGCAATGGGAGGACTGTAAGGCAGGTGCCTGTGTCCAGGATACCCATTGCATCAGTGGAGCTGGGTGGCTTCTGAGCACACGTCAAAGTCTGTGTCCCCACATGTCCGTTGTGTNTCCCCCCTCCCTCCCCGACCTCCGGAAGTGGGGCGCCCCTCCCCCACTCCGGCTGTGGTTTGGGCAGAGACGTTGTTTGTGAAAGCTCCAGGAGAGGACGTTGGGTAACAGGTGTGGGAGGGGCACAGCACCAAATCTCAGCCCTCTGACCTGTGGCCTCTGACCCCTATGGGGTCAGGCTGAAGACCCTCCAGAGCCCCACTTCACTTCTAGGGAAACTGAGGCAGGGCTCAATGGAAGCACCTGCTTTACCAGCTCCCCCCACCCTCCCAGGAGCTGCCTAGGAGAGACGGGGCTGATGCAGTGTCCCTGGGGCCCGGCCTAGAACCAGCAAGTGTGGCCTTGAATGCTAAGGCCACGGGCACTCTCAAGAGGCCCACCAGCCTGAGCCGCCATGCCAGCGCTGCTGGCTTCCCTCTTTCGGGGGCCAGCACTTGGACGCTGGGCCGCAGCCATCGCAGCCCACTATCTGCAGCCAGCCCAGCCGAGGCATCCATGCAGGGACCCTGCCCAGACACCGTGGAGGACATCTCCCACCTGCTGGCTGACGTGGCCCGCTTTGCCGAGGGCCTTGAGAAACTGAAGGAGTGTGTTCTGCGTGATGGTGAGAACTGGCAGGGACACCAAGGCCTAAGTGGAGGAAGGCAGGGTCAGACCTTAAAACCTAGGGGGCCAGCACAGAGTTGGGGAAGGACTTGGGGAGGCTCAGAAGGAAGTGGTTGGGAGGGCTTTGTGGAAAAAGACATTGCAGCTAGGGTTCTGACAGATGAACAGCAGTTCATTGGCAACTAGGAAGGAAAGGCATTGAGGTACAGAATGTCATGTGCATAGAAACACAAAGTAGATATGCATTTGGGGGAATAAGGTTCAGGTGTATGAAATGTGTAAGGCTGAATACATTGAGAATGGCAAGCAGAGGGACCCTGGATGTTATCCTGAGGGTGCTGGGGAGCCATAAAAGGTGTCAGAGCAGAAGTGGAACAAGGTCAGATCTGCATGTTGGACTAAAGTGAATGAGAGGCAGGCTGAGGTCTGGACAGAGACGCAGGAGGGACGAGGGGCAGGACCGGCACGTAAGCTGCAGGAGTGAGCGGGCTGTGGATGGCAGTTCCGTTTTCTCCACGCGTCCGCTGACAGCTCAGCTTCCTGCCGAGTTATTTTCATCTGCTTCCTGTTTGTCCCTGACAGCCAAGGAGAGCACTGTGATCTCTCCTTCAGGAAACCGCAGTGCTAGGGCCATGCTGAACACTCTGGCCTGCTCCTTTCATGTGCCCATTTTACGGATGAGGAAACTGAGGCTCAGGGTGGCCTCCTGACTCAGGCTCACCTGAGCCAGTGCACGGGTTCAGCCTCGGTCTGGAGAGGGACCTCAGTTTTAAAGGCTGTAATGGGGAGCTCTTCTGCTGGCCAAGCCTCTGCTGTGGGGGTGGCGTCAGCCTGTGGGGTTATCTGGTCCTGGGGTGGAGCTGGACTTGTTTCCTGGGGAAATTCTCTAATCTCGGTTCCTTTCCGATCCTAGCGCTTCCTTGGAGGCCAGGGCTGGGCGGAGCTAAGCCTGTGGGCATTGTGCAGGAGGATGGCCGGGGCAGGGGCCCCCTTCTTTGCACCTTTGGGCAGCCCTGGGCAGAGGGAAGGGCCTGGAGTAGAGAGAATTTTTAGGAGACCCTGGTATTTCATCTGTGAAATGGGGCAATGACACGCCCTGCACGTATGCTGGCTGTGACCAGAGGTCCTCAGCCTACAATGATAGTTATGAGATAGCCAGAGGGCTTTCAGCCTGGGAGGCAGTAAGAGCAGGGATCCACGTGGGCAGGGTTTCCCTGCACCTTCCCACGCCATGTACCTGGGCCTGTTCCCCTCTCTGCCCTTGGCAGCCCTATCTCGAATGGAGTCACGTCCCCTCGTCTACTCGGGTCTGAGTCCTGATCCTTGACTTTGGGGAGCCCAGAACCCCAGCCAGGGCTCGCGGGACTCCGAAAGGCGGAGCTTTCCTCGGCGGGGGCAGGGTCTTCAGACCGGCCAGAGCCGGTTTGGCTGATGAAGACCTGGTACTAAAGACCCTAGTCCGTCGTATTCACGGTCCCTGCGCTCTGACGGTACACCATGTGTATCTGCGGCACAGTGCACCCCGCGCTGGACCAGAGGCCTGTGCGCTGCCAGGCAGAGCCCCGAGGTGAGGGGATGGGCGGGGTGTGGGGTGCAGGCTCTGGTCAGGAGCATGTGGCGCTCTGGGCATTTGCCTGCCCACTGGGGACACAGGGCTGCCGGGCGCTTACCTTGGCCGGTGCAGAGCTGGGCTTGTCTGGGCTTCGCCAGAGTCCCACCTGCCCAGGTTGGGGTGCTGAGGAGACCCAGGTGGCGGAGGCCCTGGAGACACGAGGAGTGGGGTGCCTGGGAGGAATGTCTGGGGAAGGGGCGTGGCCAGCCTCCCTGGACTCCTGAAGCTCCTTCCGGCCTCCCAGAGTTCCCCGCTGATTCCTGAATCCGAGGAATGTTGGGACAAAGGACTCCATAGGGGTCTCCCTGTCGGTGATATTTAGTGGAGGTCCTCAGTGCTGAAAAGGGATCAGACACCTATTTCCAGATTCCTTTTTTTTTTTTTTTTTAAAGTATCACCTTTCAGGCTGAGTCAGAAGCACACAGGTGGGGGAGGTACAGGCAGGCCCCTCCTGGGTGTCAGCAGGTCTGCTCATTCCTTCAGCATCTACAAGTTTCTTCAGTTTTGTTTCCACTACATGGCACATGTTCTGCCTGCACACTCTGCTTTTTTTTCCAGTTCAGAATATCTGAGGAGGGCACTTAAAGCCTCCCTCAAAGATGTAGATCTAACCTTGAACTTTCTCTGCTCTAACACCTTCCATGGCTTCCCACTGCCCTCGTGATAAAGCCAGGCAGTGTCCTTCTATCTTCAGAGCTAGTGTAAATGGAAAAGCTGTGTGATCCTTGCAAAATGACTTCTCCCCTGTGTGCCTCAGTTTCCTCATCTTCTAAATGGAGGTGATAACAGGGCCTGCCTCACAGGGTGGCTGTCTGGAGAGAGATAAAAGCCTCAGTTCCCAGGCCGGCAGGGCCAGGAGAGAACTGAACAGAGCTTTGCAACTTAGACGACAGTGGAAGGTTATTTCTGGAGGGACAGGAAAGGGTGTTCTAAGTAGGACTGTCTAGACTGACATCTGGCCTTTGTCGACCTGGCCAGCAGTCCAGAGAGGGACAGTCCACCCCACCCTACCCCCTGAGGTCACACACTGAGCCTCAGGCAGTTGCCTTCTCCCACCTCTGCCTCAGTCTCCCCACCTGGGGAGAGAAATGTTAGGGTTAGGTGGTTTCCCTCTCTCCCTGCTCATACCCACTCTACCTGGCAGAACTCCTTGAAGCCCGCCAGCCACTGGCCCATGAGTGCCTGGGTGAGGCCCTCCGTGTGATGCGCCAGGTCATCTCCAAGTACCCACTGCTGAACACTGTGGAGACACTCACAGCTGCTGGCACCCTCATTGCCAAAGTCAAAGGTCAGCTGGCTGGGACAAGGCACAGAGGGCTTTCTGTCTGGGAGGGCTTTCTGAAGGAGGGGATGTTTGAAGTGGATTTTGAAGGATGCATAGGAGTGTGATGGGCATAACAACTCCAATGCTTCCCCTTCAATTAGTTGCACAGTTGGTCATCTCCCAAACAGACTGAGCCAACCTCTCTCATCCTTGTCTGTCCCCAGCCTTCCATTATGAATGCAACAATGAGTCAGATAAGCAGGAGTTTGAGAAGGCCTTGGAGACCATTGCCGTGTCCTTCAGCAGCACGTGAGTATGGGGTAGGGGTGGGGACGAGTGGGGGTGGGGAAGGGTGGAGACCCAGGTGGACCCATGTGCCCCTTGACACTTGCCCCTCCGCCCTGCAGTGTATCCGAGTTCCTCATGGGTGAAGTGGACAGCAGCATCCTCCTGTCAGTGCCCCCTGGGGACCCAGGCCAGGTGAGCAAGGGTGGCCTGCATATTGCTTGGGGTCAGGCTGGCAGGGCGGGTGAGTGCCCCTGTTCCCTCTGAGGACCACGGCCACTCACTCTGTCCAGGGGGGCAGAGACTGTCTCCTGCAGGGTGGGCCTCAAACAGGGCCCAGCCCAAGCTGGACTCACCTGTCTCCTGATATAGTCCATGGAGAACCTGTATGGACAGGGGAGTGAGAGTGCCCCCCCCAGTGGCGAGGAATGTGATGCGGGTGAGTCTGAGCCCAGCAAGTGGCAGAGGACTGGGGTGGTGGATGGGAGGAGGGGTGGGCTGGGACAGAGGAGTGCTGGGCAGGAGTGGAGCCTGGGCTGAGGGGTGTCTACTCCACAGGCTGCCTGTCCCCGGAGGAGGTGGACACCCTGCTGCAGCGCTGTGAGGGGGGTGTGGACGCTGCTCTGCAGTATGCCAAGAACATGGCCAAATACATGAAGGACCTCATTGGCTACCTGGAGAAGCGGAGTGCGCTGGGTGAGAGCTGGGGCCTGCAGGGTGGGGTCTGGCTGGAGGGCCCCTCTGCCACCCTGCCCTTACAGCGCTTCCCCTGCAGAGATGGACTTTGCCAAAGGCCTGCAGAAGATCGTCCAGAACTGCAGACAGAGTGTCATGCAGGAGGTGGGGAACTTGGGGGGAGTGTGTGGGTGGGTGGGGCACCGGGCAGGGTTCCTCAGGCCTGGATGTGAGTCTCAATACCTCCAGGTTGGACCGGAAGAAAGGGGTTTCCAGTCTGTTCAAGGGTGGTTGAGGGAGCAGGGGGCTCCTGGCCCACCCCTACGTGACCCTGATGCTGGCCCCACCCCACAGCCGCACATGCCCCTCCTGTCCATCTACTCACTGGCGCTAGAACAGGACCTGGAGTTCGGCCACGGCCTGGTGCAGGCAGTAGGCACGCTGCTGACCCAGACCTTCATGCAGGTAGGCTGCACCTGGGAGGGTGGGCGGAATGGAGGGTGCCGGAGTCCCCACTTACACTCGTCTCCCCCAAGCCCCTGAATCTGCGGCGGCTCGAGCATGAGAAGCGCAGGAAGGAGATCAAGGAGTCCTGGCACCGCGCCCAGAGGAAGCTGGTACCAGGGGTGGGGCACGGGGGCTGGGAGGGGCCAGGCCAGCCAGCTCGCGCATGCGCAGTCCTCTGGTACGCGCCCAGATGAAGCTTTCCCGAGTTTTGCCGACATCGTGCAGAGTACTCTGTGCGTACGTGAGGCGGGTCCTGCCTCCAAGCTGCTTCAGGCTCCTGACCTCCAAGCTGTGGCAGGAAAGGCCCTGGCCCTGGGGCCCCCCTCAGTGTCAGAGTTCTCTGTCACAGCGGAACAGGGTCACCTGTGGCTTCCAGGAGCAGGTGTGGGGTAGACCAAACGGGCTCATCCAGGTCTGGTGGATGCTCCAGGTTCTTCCTCCAGGTTACTCTTCTCACCTCTTTTTGGGCAGTTCCAAAGGCATTAGTATCTTTTGTGTTGCTTTTTAGTTGTGTTAACAGGGACAGTGGTGAAACCAGCTCCAGTTAGTGGAGTCCTGCAGCTCCGACTAGCATGTCTGGCAAATGCCCCTCTCCCCAACTTTTGCACACCTGATGACAGCTTGCCAGGTGCCCCATTCTGCTTCTGATCTTTTAAACACACCTCCACATTCAGGGACTTGCCCCATCTCAGTCCACGTGAAACCCCTCCTGCCTTTTTCTTAGCTAGGCATTCTCAGCTACAGAGCCACATGGCGTATTTCAGTACATCCCTACTGATAGAGTTTAGTTGTGGTTGAGCTGTTGCTGTTTCACACATCACTGCTGTGATGAGCTTTTGCCCCTGTTATTCAGACCTGTGACCTAGCATTCATCTCAGATCAGTGCCCAAAAGATAATGGCTGGGTCATAGGGGATGAGTGTGGGAGGCTGACCTCCAGAGCCACAACCATGCTCTTCCTCTGCTACGAGCTCTCAGTTCATATCCTTTGTTCACCTTGGACTGGACAGTAGCCTGCTTCTTATTGACTTCCCAGAGCTTTCTACCTATTAGAGAACCCAGCTTTGGATGATATGTGTTACAGACTCCTTCACTCCCAGTTTATTGTTTTGATTTTTGGTTTAACCCATTGGCCTGTTTTCCCAGTTGAAACCCATGATGATTAGTAGTAGTCTTTCCTTTTATGATTTCTTGGTTCTATGTCACATATGGAAAGGCTTTCCCTGTGCTATGTTTACTTAAACAAATTCTTCCATGGTTTCTACTCATGTACTCATAGTACTCATATGAATTCTTATATGTTTGAGCTTCTGATGGTGTAGGCTGTAAGGTGTGGCTCCCAGAAGGCTCACTGGGTTTTAACTGAGTCCTCTTTGAAGGTACCTCACTTCCTGTCTGGGTGACCTCACTGGTCTTGTCTGTAAGAAGGGAAGTGAAAGAGACAAAAGCGCAAGTCACTGTGGTGGGCGTGGGTGTAGGTGTCAAGTGGATGATGTCGTCGGTGTCTCCTTCACAGCTTAGCAGTGCCTTGCCTTCCCCAGCTGTAAAATGGGCAGGCCAGATGCTGGCTCCAGGGTCCCACTATGGGTGTCACCTCCTGCTCTTCCACTATCAGTCCTGTTTGTTTCACTGGCCACAGGATCAGTGCACAAGAGATGTGGGTGGTAGAGGTCTCTAATGTGTATTTGACTGACCGGGGTCATCTGCTCATTGCCACACCCACAGCAAGAGGCAGAGTCCAATCTCCGAAAGGCCAAGCAGGGCTACATGCAGCGCTGCGAGGACCATGACAAGGCCCGCTTCCTGGTGGCCAAGGCGGAGGATGAGCAAGCCAGCATTGGGCCCAGTGCAGGGGGTGCAGCCTCCAAGACCTTGGACAAGCGTCGTCGCCTGGAGGAGGAGGCCAAGAACAAGGTGAGGGCCAGTGATGGAGGGCAAGGCCCATGGTGACAGATCCTCATGCCCTGTACAGAACTGCCCACCTCTGGTCCCTTGTCCAGGCTCTGCCTCCTGGCAGGAATGCCCTCCCATCCTTTTGTACCTAGTTGATTTCTTTGTGGGGCCTGAAGATGCCCTGAGGGCTGAACCCTGGATTAATGCTTCCCTGGGCAACCACCCACCTCCTGCCCCCCACCCCAGGCGGAGGAAGCAATGGCCACCTACCGTACATGTGTGGCTGATGCTAAGACACAGAAGCAGGAGCTGGAGGATACCAAGGTGACGGCGCTACGGCAGATCCAGGAAGTCATCCGGCAGAGTGACCAGACCATCAAGTCGGTACGCACTGGGGCTGCCCTGGAGAGGTGGGTGGAGCACCTACCTGTCAGGTGCCAGGACCGCTAGCGCTCACCTCCCACCCGTCCACAGGCCACCATCTCCTATTACCAGATGATGCACACGCAGACGGCCCCACTGCCCGTGCACTTTCACATGCTGTATGAGAGCAGCAAGCTGTACGACCCAGGCCAGCAGTACGCTTCCCACGTGCGCCAGCTGCAGCGGGGCGAGGAGCCTGATGTGCATTACGACTTCGAGCCACACGTGCCCGCTAGCGCCTGGTACAATGCCTTCTGTGCATGCCCAGGGAGCCAGACTTCCTGCTTGAGATGAGGGTGGGGGCAGGGAGCCCTTGTGACCCCCATCACGGCCCCTCCTTTTGGCTGTTGGTCCCACCAGGTCCCCAGTCCTGCGTGCTCGGAAAAGCAGCTTCAATGTCAGCGATGCTGCTGGGGCAGAGGCTGCCAGTAGCCCCCAGGAAGACGGTGGGCCCAGTGAGGGAGAGATTGCCAAGGAGCGCAGGAGTGAGTGCCAAGAAGGGGTGGACACGGCCCCCTTGCAGCCCCCCTCAGACGTTCACTGAGGATACCTCTTTCACAGGTGGGCGGGGCCACCAGGTACACAAGTCATGGCCCATCTCCATAACGGATTCGGAGGCCAGTCTGGACCCCAGCCCTGGCTCAGGTGAGGGGGCCTGCTGGGTCAGTGGGAGGTATAACACTGCGACCCATCCCAGGCTTCAGTGGGCTCATTGTGCAGCAGGCAGCAGAGGTGGGGGTGCAGGGGGAGTCTCTGACACCCTGTTTCCTGCTCAGAGGACTTTAAGAAGTTCGAGCGTATGTCTTCCTGTGGCACCATGTCATCCAACGAGGAGCTGGCCGACCAGGAGGGCAGTGCAGGGGCGTCAGCCTTTGATCAGGGTGAGGGAGCCTCTGAATGGGGCAGTGGGGGAAGGAGGGGTTTGGAGACTCTGTGGATCTGGCCCTGACCTCCCTCGGTGACACTGACCACCTTCCCCCTCCCCCACCAGCTGACCTCAATGGCATGACTCCAGAGCTGCCTGTGGCCATGCCCAGTGGGCCCTTCCGCCACGTGGGGCTGTCCAAGGCGGCCCGGACCCACCGGCTTCGGAAGCTCCGCACGCCGGCCAAGTGCCGGGAATGCAATAGCTACGTGTACTTCCAGGGCGCCGAGTGTGAGGAGGTGAGTGCTCCTGGTTCGGTCCAGGGGAGCTAGGCACCTGGATATGGGTCCCATGTGGGGAGAGAGCACCTGTGGTCTGGAGGTGGGGCCAGAGCAGTGGGAGGAGCCCAGGCTGAAGGGTGAAAACCATTTCAGAAGCTGCACTGTGGCAGGGAGTCAGGGGTGGGGTGCGGTAGTGTGTGTGTGTGTGTGGGGGGGGTGCGGTAGAGTGTGTGGTGTGTGTGTATGTGTGTGTGTGTGTGTGTGTACGTGCGCTGAGATGAGGCAGGAGATGGAGCCAGGGGTGTCTGAGCTGGACCTGAGCCAGGAAGAGCTGCTCACACTGCCCATCCCCAGTGCTGCCTGGCCTGCCACAAGAAGTGCCTGGAGACCCTGGCCATCCAGTGCAGCCACAAGAAGCTGCAGGGTCGTCTGCAGCTCTTTGGCCAGGACTTCAGCCATGCTGCCCGCAGCACCCCCGACGGCGTGCCCTTCATCATCAAGAAGTGCATCTTTGAGATCGAGCAGCGGGCGCTGCGCACCAAGGTGACCACCGCCAGCACAACAGCGGGGACTCCAGCCAAGGGACTGCACAGGGAGGGAGAGGCATGGGCCCCTGCTGACTCCAGGCTTCCACAGGGCATCTACCGGGTCAATGGGGTGAAGACACGTGTAGAGAAGCTGTGCCAGGCCTTCGAGAACGGCAAGGAGCTGGTGGAATTGTCTCAAGCCTCGCCCCACGACATCAGCAATGTCCTCAAACTCTATCTGCGACAGGTGAGATAGATGGTGACAAGGCAGGACAATTCCTAGGCTGGACAGGGAGCCTGCTGAGGGCGTGACCAGCGCTAGGAAGGGGCGTGGTTGCTAAGCTGGGGCGTGGTCAGTATTGAGTGGATGGGACCTGTACCTAGAGGCAAGGCTGCTGTCAGGGGCAGGGCCAGTGCAGGACTGGCAGTCTGTAGGCCAGGCCTACTGACCCTCCACACCTGACCTAACACCCTGTAGCTGCCTGAGCCGCTCATTTCCTTCCGCCTCTACCATGAGCTTGTGGGGATGGCCAAAGACAGTCTGAAGGCCGAGGCCGAGGCCAAGGCAGCATCTCGGGGTAGGCCGGATGCAACAGAGAGCGAGGCTGCGGCCATGGCCATGGCGGGCCGGTTGCGGGAACTCCTACAGGACCTGCCTCGGGAAAACTGGGCCACACTGCGGTACCTGATGCGACACCTGCGCAGGTGAGGGCCGAGTCGGCTGGGGTCAAGGGTGGTGGGGTCCTGGGAGCTGCTCACACCTGCCCCTGCACCCTACAACCCCCCAGGATTGTGGAGGTGGAAGAGGACAACAAGATGACACCAGGGAACCTGGGCATTGTGTTTGGGCCCACACTGTTGCGGCCCCGGCCCACTGAGGCCACCGTGTCCCTTTCCTCGTTGGTGGACTACCCCCACCAGGCCTGCATCGTGGAGACCCTCATCACCCACTTCAGCCTGGTCTTCGAGGAGGAACCCGAAGAGGCCCCAGGGGGCCAGGTGAGGGCTGCCCACTCTGGACAAGGGATGCAGGGCTCTGAGCATGGTAGGGGCTAGGAACCTTGCTCGCCTATGGGGGGATTAGACAGGGAGTTCTGCTGGGAGATGTTTGGCTTGGACAGGGCTGTCCGGGGCATTCAAGGCACATTTTAAGCAGAGAACTGGGTGAAGTGTGGGTTCAGATCTGTGGATGGAACCTGCGCTCGACCAGCCGTCCTGGCCCCTCTGGTTTCCCACTTCTGCCCCCCCGTAGCCTGTCCTTGTGTCCTGGCTCCCACACAGCTCAGCTGCGTCCAGCCTGCTGCTCTCCTTGGTAGACGGTCTTATTTCCAGGCAGCATTGGCTCCCATGCTCAGTCCCCACTGCACCTCTTTAACCCCTCATCAGCTGCCTTTAGGGGAGGCAGGCTGTGGAGGGGACATGCCTGGTTGTAGCTTCAGGACAGTGGCTCCAGTGCTGGTGTCCACAGGGACTCAGCCCCCTTTGTATGAGCTCAGCCTGTCCAGATGCAGGATGGGGGCCTGAGGGCCCTCATATGCTCAGCTGCAGCGGGTGTTAATGGTTTTTAGGGTTTTTACTTGGTTAACTTACAAGAGAGTAAATAGAATGTGGCATGACTAGAACCATGGTGCTTCCCTGACCTCTTTTCTGCTTCTGCAGGATGGGGTATCCAGCCAGCGACCCGAGGTGGTGGTCCAGGCACCGTATCTGGGGGGCAGCGGGGGTGCAGCCTTTCCCTTGACAGAGGAGGCTGAGGACGGGGGCCTTGGTGAGTGGGGTGGCCCTGGAGGTGCTGGGCAGATGGTAGGTGATGTAGTGGGTCCATGGCAAGGGCCGCAGACTGAACTGTTTCCCTGGACACAAGTGTTACCTGTCTTTAATCCATTACAAACCTTTGCAAAGAGATACTCTTTCAAGGTGTTTTGCCAGGTCCAAGAAACAGGCACCCAGAAGTGGAAACAACCCCAAGTGTCTGAGGACCCTGCACCTGATTTGAGAGGGTTCTGAGCAGGGAGACAGGCCTGCTGGGAGGGTCAGGGAGCCTCTTGGTGTCACGAGAGGCGGATGTCCAGTGGTTCTACCCCCAGCTCACAGGCTGTCCATCTGTCCCTCTGTATCTCTGTCCCTTTCCCTTGGACTTTTCAGAACCCCACGTCGCCTCCAACGACTCCGACTCAGAGCTGGAGGAGGCCTCAGACCTGCAGTCCCCGGCAGGTGGGGCTGCTCTGCACCGGCTCAGTTTTTTGGAGAGGCAGAGCGGTGACGCAGGCACAGAGGGCAGTCAGGGCAGCCGCAGCGGCAGTNAACCCCACGTCGCCTCCAACGACTCCGACTCAGAGCTGGAGGAGGCCTCAGACCTGCAGTCCCCGGCAGGTGGGGCTGCTCTGCACCGGCTCAGTTTTTTGGAGAGGCAGAGCGGTGACGCAGGCACAGAGGGCAGTCAGGGCAGCCGCAGCGGCAGTGAAGAGCAGCTGGGCGCCACAGCCGGGGAGTATGGGCCTGGGGCCTGGGAGGGCCCTGGGGAGTCAGCTCAGAGGCTCTCCGAGTACAACACCAACCAGTGCAACAACACCAGCCAGTGCACCACTACCAACTGGTGCAACAACGTGGCTGCAGCTTGGCTGCCGGCTGTGAGGCTGCGTGGTGGGCGGCTGGTAGGGGGCCACAGCTGCAAGAGGCAGCCGGAGTTTGTGTAGCTGGAGTAGCGGGCAGGTCCCGCCCCTGTGGACACGTCACTGAGAGCCCTCTCCTTCCGGCCACAGTGGCCAGGGCATTACTGATCCGCCTTCCCAGAAGCTTCTGCCTGCGCTACTCTGCACACCCACTCTCAGACTTGCTGTGATGGAGGACCTTGCCCACCCTGAGCCAGGCTGAAGAAGTCACAGGGCACCTGGGAGGAGGGCTGGACGCCTTGTGGACAGTGGGCCAGCTGGCCTCAAGACAACCTGGCTCTTACAGAAGAGTGGGTTTGGACACTGGTGTTAGAATACAGGAAGTTCCCACAGTGGAGTTTTCCAACATGTACTTTCCTTTTGCATACAATAAAGTCTTCAGCCTGAGCCTGCCTCC
The DNA here is from genome assembly GCA_006410615.1 of Neotragus moschatus. Lineage (NCBI taxonomy): Eukaryota > Metazoa > Chordata > Mammalia > Artiodactyla > Bovidae > Neotragus > Neotragus moschatus. The sequence goes on along the minus strand of SJYA01001081.1, from coordinate 1,570,218 downwards.
TCTGGCAGCGTGGCCTAAGCAATGTTCCCAGCTCCTCTCTGGGCCTAGGGTGGCGGGAGGAGCTGTGAATAGAAATTTCACCACATAGCAGGGCAACCCAATAGGGTGTGTGAGCCCAGGTGACCATGGGGACAGACACAAGGCACCACTTCCCTGCACTCCTGGCTCAGAAAACACACGTGGACTGAAGAGCCTCAGGGAGACAGTAGCCACTCTTCAAGACAGCATAGCCAGGAGGAAGCGAGGCTCTGCCACCATTCCTACAGGTTTATCCTGGAGGGCTGGAGATGGCTAAGCAGAGACCCAACTACTCACGAGATGAATGACAGATTCACACCCCATCACGGTAGAACCTGCTAGGTCTCCCTTTTTGACAGGACAGCCCCCCAAAACAGCAGTCCTCCCCAAGCTTAGGTAAGACCAGCTGTGGTGGTCAGAGCTCTGCCCCTGCCTAAGCTTCCTAAGAGCCCAGAAGGCAGCCTGCAGTTTGGCCGTACCCTGCACGTGACTTGTGGCCACTTCTGCCCTGCGGGGTAGCAGAGTTGAGTAATTGTAGCAAGGCGACCTGGCCAGCGCAGCCAAGACACTCACCCTCTGGCCTTTATAGAACAAGTGTGCTGACCCCTAAGTTTTTAAAACAGAATGAGTGAATAGATCTATGAACACTTCCCAGTGTTCTGCGGGGCAGAGAGGACCTCCACTTCTCCACGGAGGAGGTAAGATAAGCACCCTGCTCCAGGCACCCAAGTGCCTGTGAGGAGCCCGGCCTGGCCTGCAAACGGTTCTTGACGTGACCCCACCAAAGGACTTTAGTAGGCTGTGGCATCTTTAGGCATGGCCTGACCCAGGCTCACAATTGGGAAGGTACCCACTTCCTGAAGCTGAGGCTGGTGTCTGGACCAACCTCAGGGACTTGCGGGCAGCAGAACCGATCCCCAAGCAATAAGCAGGGGTTGGGGGGGGCCCCAAAGGAGAGCTGGTACTGCTGGTGGAACATCCACACCTTGCATCTGAAGCCCTGTATCTGTGGGCAGGCCTGCACCCAGCTGCCCTCCCCCCCCAACTAAGCCTCCAACCAGAAGAAAAGGAGCTTTCAGGCAATCAGTGCACTGATTCTAGAGTTCATCAGCAAGAGTAAAAATCTAGGAACATCCAAGACTGTAAACCACACATTTACTGTTTCTGCCATGTTAACCTGCATAGTTCACAAGCACAGCACACTGACACAGTTGTACAACCATCCCCACCATCATCTCCAGAACTTTCTCATCTTCCCAAACTGAAACTCTGGTTCCCAGGAAATACCAACTCCCTCTCTCCTCCCAGTTCCTGGACCCCCAGCACCTTTTACTTCTGTCTCTGTGGACCTGACTGCTTAGAGATCCCAGGTAAATGGAATCAGATAGAATTTGTCCATCTACATCTGGCTTATTCTGGCTGAGTTTTGGAAAACAATGTATGTCTGTTTTGGAGAAAGGGGAGACCTGTTTGTTAGTTAAGATGTACTGTAAAATTATGATTTTAAAACCGAAGTTTTGGGAAGGGATGTTCAAGAGGGAGGGGGCATATGTATACCTATGGCTGATTCATATTGATGTGTGGCAGAAACCAACACAGTATTAAAAAAAAAAAACAACCTACAGTCATCAATGAAAAGAGGATCTTAACATACTCACGTGGGTCTAAGCATTCACTACAAGAGTGTGGAAACTCAGGGCAGCACTATTCCTCAATAAACAGTGTCAAGAGCACCATCTGTCTGTGGGAAAGTGACCACCCCAGGTCACACGATGCCCAGGAGTAAACCCAGAATTTGAGACCCACAGATAAAGACTACAGGGGGATGATGTCCCTGGGGTCCAGTGGTTGAGAATCCACCTGCCAACTCAGCAGGCGGTGGTTTGATCCCTTGTTGGGGAACTAAGATCTCACACATGCTGCAACTACAACCCAAGGCAGTCAAAAAAGAAAAACACTACATGGGGACACCTAAGAAATATAAAAAGTGAGGAAACCGTTTTGTAATTTGTGCCTAGGATATATAAAGAACCCCTAAAACTCATGAATGGAAGACAAATAACCCAGTTAAACAAGAGGCAAAGGACCTGTGCACAGACATATCTGAAGTAACCCACAGGTAGCTGGCAAGCCCCGTGCTCACCACCGCAGCACCTGGCAAGGGAACTGGAACCACAGCGCCACCACTGGCCACCCTGTACCCCCTCCCCATCCCCCAGGCCATAAGAACCAGTGCTGGCAAGGTGGAGACAGTGGGACCTCTCTACGGGGCTCAGGAATGAGAAACGGTGCAGCCACAGGGAAGATAGTCTGACAGCTTCTCCAAAGGGTGACCAGAGCTTCTGCAAGACCAATTCTACTCCAACATACACACCACACCCGGAAAAATAAATACAACCACAGTAATGTGTACCTGGCTGCTCACAGCAACACTACTCATAATGGAAACAACCTGGGTCCATCAACTAAAGAAGTAAGTGTCCCTCCACACACGGGAGTGCCCCTCAGCCAGGAAAAGGAGAGAAGCCCTGACACGGCTACCACGTGGACAGACCCTGAGAACACAATGCTCAGGAGAGAAGCAGACACAGGACACACAGGGTGTGATTCCACTGGTGAGAAACATCCAGAACAGGCAGATCGAAAAACAGAGTTAGTGGTAGTCGGGCTGGGGTGACTGCTAACAGGATGGGGCTTTCTTTTAGAGTGATGGAGAATTCCACAGTTGACTGTGGTGCACAACTGTGAATGTACTAAAAATCATAGAACCATGAACTTTAAACGGGTGAACTGTATGGTATGTAGATCACACGTCAACAAAGCTATTAATTAAAAATACAAACAGTGGCACCTAGCCTGGGGAGGGAGGCCTCTGAAGTTAGTATAGAGGAATACTAGGTGTCTGACCCCCAACTTCTATGGAAGAAGAGCACCAAGAAGCAAAGCTAGAGGGTGTGCTGGAGCCCCACCCCTGCCTCCTCCAGGGGAAGTGGGCAGTGACCCTGTGGAGTGGCCTAAAGCCTGAGCAAGGCTCCTCACAGCAAACCCAGGGTTGTTTTGCCTTGGTCTTCAGATGAGTGAACTTATTACTCAAAATAGCTTTAATTCTTTAAGATGCAAAGCATTCCAAAGCAACCAAATCCCAGTTTCCATCTCACCGCTGCTGTCCTCAGAAACCCTGGACAGGCAGCTTCAGGGCCACCATGGGGGACACAGCGAGGGGAGGCCAGAGGATGCCGGGCCACCCTGAGGTGTCCTGGCCCCTCCAGAGACACCATCAGCTGGGATCCAGGGCCAGGGCTTGGCATCCAGGAGACGCTGCAGGGACTCTCAGCTCAGGAAAGGCAGATCCTAGGCCTGAGGCGAAGCGCCCTAGGATCCAGGGGGAACAAAGGCAAGGTTCCCAAGGCAACTAGCTCCCACACTCCTGGCCGGGAGTGGTGGGGGTGGGGTGGGGTGAGGGGGTGGTCACAACAGTCTCTCTGTCCCCCAGGGGACATGCTGGCAGAGAAACAGGCAGTTAGTCGTGTGGGCACAACCTGGCTGGAACTGGGGCTGCCTCCAGAGAAGGAAGTGGTGTGGCGTGCTCACAGGAGTGGGATGAGCACCACTGCCTGGGCCCTCGACGCCAGCTGTCTGTCCACAGGCAGCTACTGTACCAGCCGGTAGGTGATGTACCTGCCCGCAGTCTCACTTGGCCGGATGATCTTCACCACCTAGGGGCAGGAAGCAGAGCTGGAGCAGTGCAGGAGTAGCAGCCTGGGTTCCCGCCACCCTGCCCAGAAGCCCTGGCTCTAGTTCCGCGCTGGGAAGGCTTCTTACCTGTCCGCGCTTTATCCCAAAGTAGCGCGCCACAGGGTCTCCTGCTTGGATCCTGGGCAGCTGGTTCTCTCGGAGTTTACTGGGTAGCAGGTCAGGGAAAAGGCCTCACTGGACTGACTGGGGGTCTGGGGTCGGGGTGAAAGGCAGGGTAGGGAGAGGAGCTGGGCCCAGTCAGGGGCCAGAAAGGATACTACCGGGCCAGCAGTTCCGTTACCTCTTCTTTGGTCATGACCACATGCTCCGGGACCAGCTATGAGAAGAGAATCCGGGCTCCATGGGATGACAGACCCCAGAAGCCCCCAGGGGAGGGGTACAGCTTGGGCTCCAGGCATCTGAGCCAGTCCTAACTCCACACTGGGAGGGAGGGGGTGGTGCATGTCTGGAGCCTACACCCCCACCCTGCAGATGAGCCACAGGGCACAATCCTGGGAGCTGGGGCTCCAGGGGAGATAGAAACTGCACCCTGCCCCCCAACTCCTGACTGAAGGCTGGATCACCCTACCTTCTTTCCACACTGGAGGGCCCCTGGATGTCTGCTGTTCCTAAAAAGGTGAGGGGCTGGGGGGTGGGTCTCCAGTCTCATCCCACCCGAGCCCCCGCACCCCTACCTCGTGCTCTGTGATGTTGATGAGCAGCTCCTGCTGCAGAAACTGCTCCAAGATGTACTTGGGTGCCATGTCAACCAGGGACTGGAAGAGACGTCAACCTTCAAGTGCAGCAGGGGTGGCTACCTGCCCCTCTGTGGCGCCCAGGCCCGCCCCAACCCAGCTCCTCCTGTGGGCAGCTGGCACCCTGGAAGTGGAGCAGGGTTTACCTTTGTGGCTCAGAAAGACATCTCGCATCATAAATTGGGAAACCCCACCCAACTCCGCCCAGGCTCTCAGCACAGTAATAAGGCCTTGGTCTCACATCAAGAAAGGTGAGCACCTGTCAGGATGCTCCCAGGGTGGCTAGGAGCTAGTGTGGCAGCCGGTCCCTGGGCCTGGGGACAGAGGTGCTGGCCAGGCTCCATCCCACCCCAGCGGGGAGGGCTTACCTGCTTGGCAGAGGGCGTCATGCCCTGCTGCACCACAATGAGGGCACGCGTGATGTTCTCCTCCTGCATGCGCTGACAGTACACCTTGATGGTCTTGATGCCCACCTTGGGCTCCTCTGCAGGCAGTGCACAGGCTGATAAGTGCTGAGGGGCCCCTTCCCGTCGGGCACCCAGGTTCTAGCCTGGCTGTGCCAAGGCACTGCGGTGCCACTCCCACTCTTGGGCCTCAGCCTCCCCATATGCAAAGCAAGAACCAGGCAGCTGGTTCCCAGAATTGGGGGGCTGGCTGCCTCCAGGTCACATGGGAGCTGACAAGTGCCCTGGGCGCCCTGGACCTCAGGGACCTCTTCTGGAAGTGGGGTCTGGGAGTCTGGGCTTGGCCAGGGCTCAGTGGCTCTGAGGTTTGGGAAGCCCTGAATTTGGTTTACTCTGGGAGTTCATGAGACAAGGGCTGGGGTTTTTAGAGGTGAGCTGAGGTGAGATGACCCGGAGAGTATGGTCCTGCCAGACACAGACCACCCATCTCCATGCTGCAGCAGTGGGGGTCCTCATGATCTTGGCAGCATGCAGGGCCTGCCACAGAACAGCTAGACCCTAAGAGCCCAGCAGGTCAGCACCTAAGGCAGCCCCAGGGTCTGTGTGCAGTATGTCCGCCCCCTCAAGCTGCTCTCACTTCCCATTCCACTAACCCACTCTGCCCCCAAAGTTCCTCTTTTGGGGTCCTGGCCCTAGAATCTCAGAATGACACTGTATTTGGAAATGTGATCTTTAGGCCCAGAGAGAATGGATGGGTGATCGAGAAGAGAGAAGCTGGAGAAGGGGTCCCCAGAGCAAAGAGGATAGGGGACAGAAGGATAAGGGTGGGTGCATGACTCTGGGGCGCACAGCAGGTGGCTGCTGTGAGCTGGCCCTGAGCAGCCCTCACCTGGGAAGAAGACGAACATCTGGTCGGTGGGGTCATCGTTGTGGGCCACCAGCACCGTGAGGTCCGTGCGCCTTGGCCGCCCTTCACTGGGCTTGTCCCCAAACTGGGCCTTGAACTCCTCCAGAGTCTGGTCTAGCTCATCCTGGGTCACCAGGTAGCCACGGTCATGGCAGAGCTGCAGAGAGAAAGGGCAGGTGATCACACAGTGGAGATGGGACAGCAGCCAGAGCTCTGGTGGGTGAGGCACCACAGAGGAGACTGGAGAAAGGCCTGGGATGCAAGCGGGGATGTTGAGTCCAGAGCCAGGCCCCAGGGAGTAGGTCTCACAGGTACAGCAGGCCGGGCAGGTGTTGGCTGGGAAACCAGGCAAAAGCCTGAGGCCCAGCAGTTCAAGGTCCTGCTCAGAAACTAGGGCTCTGTGAGCACACAGACTAGGTGAGGACCCAGACAGAGAAAGGAAGGTTGGAGCTGCCACCCAGCCCTGCCCACATCCCCTACCCCGTGCTGAGTCTCCATTCAGAGACCTGGGTCTCCTCTCCCGCAGCCCCGACACCATCAGGTAGAAGCACAGCTGCTCCAGCCCTGTCTTAAGTAGCTCTGCCAAGTGTTGGAGAGGCTGGGTCATAGCCCAGCCTTAGCTCAAGCATGATTCCCAGGAGGCTGGGTGCTCTTGATCAAGGCCCCAAGTCTTTGTGGCATCACACTGGACCCCTCTCACATGGTGGCTTAAAGCATGTGGTACACAGAAAAAGCTGGTGTGACTGCTGTGACACTGAAACTGAGTTGGTGGGCAAGGCATCTAAGTAACCACCAGACAGCGGTCAGACCAGCCCACCACGGTTCCTTCCACCGTCAAGAACCCAGGGATTCTGCCTTATGCACTTAAATTGGTGCTGACAAGACAGGCTGGGAGCTGGGACCCTTTGAGGCAGTGCCTGCACTTGGACAAACATCTCCTCCTGCAACAGAATACCCAGAAACCATGCGGGACTAAACTCTGCAATTGCCCAGCTCGAGCAAATGATAGACAACAAAAAGTCAAAAACTCCACTACTACTTCTGAGGTGCCGGGAGCAAAAGCTGGGTGCCAGGCGTGATCCATGCACACAGCAACACCCAGAGGGTAGGCAGACCACCCAAGTCATCATTCTGGCATGACCCCTGNGGCACAAGGGGCCTGTGGGGCCAGAGGGTCAGGGGGAACTGGGCCAGGCTGCCTGTCCACAGCCCTGCTCCCAGCCCTGGGCCCTCAAGGGTGAGGGAGTCCATGGGTAGTGGGGGTCTAGAATCTTTCCCCAAACCCCTGGCTGCCCCTGCTCATGTGCCCATGACTTCCTGCTCAGAGCCTGAGAAGCAAGGATAGGGAGGGCAGCACTGGGCCTCACCGCGGTCATCGGCTGGGAGCCCAATGGCGTCCACGATGACCACATCGTCGTCCAACAGGGACTCGGGGGAGGAGTGGAAGTCACTGTCCAGGCCACCGTCCGACTCCGTGCTGCTGTCGTCACTGATGCGTATCACACCTGCCACCTCACACGCCAGCCTGGGTGCCTTGGCCCCACGGCCCCGTGGCCGCCCTGCAGGGGAGCAGTCAAGGGTCACTGCAGCCTGGTCCTGGGGAGACTCCCAGTGGTCCAGGGATAGGCTGCATGCCTGGATGGTTAGGGCTTATAGCCCAAGCCCCTTTCCCCTGTGCAGCTATGGCATGTCTGGGCCCTGCTGCTGGTGAGGACGTGTTTCTGACCCTGCCAGACTTCCTGACATAGCAGTGTGTCCTTGGGTGGTGCCTGGGGAGGCCACATGCCCCACCTCACAAGGCAGTGCTGGGTGGGTCGGCCAGAGGACATGCCAAAGCCCTCAGGGGTGGTGGTCCAGGGGCCCAAGTAACCTGGATACTGTCCCAGACACCCTGCAGGGTGCTCCCAGCCTGAGGGGCAGGACTGGGCCCCAAGGCTGGCTGTGTGCCCTCAGGTGAGTTGCTTGGTCTCTCTGAGCCTCAGTTCCCCCTGATGAGAGGATGCTCAGCCTTTGTTTGCAAGAACAGGGTGCAATGTGTGCCTGCAGGTAGGTGCTCGGGCCACTCCCCTATCCTGGGGTGCTTTGTACGAACTCCATCCTGGTTCCCTGGACCAGTATGGTTTCAGCCTCAGACTCATTTTCACCTGGGGAATGTAAGGCCTTGCCTTCTGGGGATGAGGCTGGAGGCCTTGGGGATGTACTAGCCACACCACCATCCTGCAGCACTGGGGTTTTTTGCTGACTGAGCAGCTGCGCTGGAGGGCTGGGGTGGGGATGGGCTCAGGCCATGTGGCTGTGTGGCAGCACACCAACCCAGATTAAGGGTCAGAAAGGAGGGAGGCTAGAGGGCTGGCAGAAGCAGTGAGGGGCCATAGGCACAAGGTCTAGGCAGGTGGCGGGCACTTACGCTTTCTCTTACTGCCTGCTCCTCTCTCTCGCCTTCTCTTGGTCGAAGGAAAGTGCTTCTGAATTAGCGACAAAAAGACGCCTCTGAAAGTGAGACACAGAATTTGTTTTCACTGGGAGACATGGAAGGGTTGGGTCCCATGTGTTAAGGGCTACTCTGCAGGGAGTGGATGCCTAGCACCAAGGGGCCCCAAGGGTGGGTATGGGCACAGGGGCTCAAAGAAGATGGGTAGAGGGGGAAGGAACTGCAGGGACGGTGGCAGGGGTCCCACCGGGGTCCTACCCGCACTTGGTGGGCAATGGATGAAATATAGGTGGGGGGCTGGGTGGGGCTCTGCCTGCAAGCGCTGATGGCTCTGAAGTAGAAGGGGAGTATCCCAGTGTGGGGGGCCCAGGGGAAGGGAGGACATGCTGGATCATGCGGGAAGAGACGGGATAAGGCAGAGCAGGCAAGGGGCCTTGTGCTGGGATCCTTGCCCAGGGTGAGAAGGGAGGCCAGGGGATTCAGGGACCACCAGGGACAGTCCCTAAAATCTNGTATCCCAGTGTGGGGGGCCCAGGGGAAGGGAGGACATGCTGGATCATGCGGGAAGAGACGGGATAAGGCAGAGCAGGCAAGGGGCCTTGTGCTGGGATCCTTGCCCAGGGTGAGAAGGGAGGCCAGGGGATTCAGGGACCACCAGGGACAGTCCCTAAAATCTGTGTAGTCCTTGAATTAGCCCGTTACCCATGTAGAGGGCAAGCCTGGGGAAGCCTCATTCAAAAGTCTCAGGACCCTGGGCTGGTGCCCACTGAGTGCTGGGTCCCTATGGTTACCCTTTCTGGCTTAATAACCTGGGCTGGACCTAAGGTCTCTGAGGGTCGGGGTCGGCTCCTTCAGTTGGGGTCACAGGCAGGGCCAGGCCCCAGGTCGGCCCCACAGTTGGTCACACAGGGAAAGGGCCCTAAAGTGTCACTCACTCAGCGGCAGACACGAAGCCATCAAGCTGTCCCTCCTTCTCGCCCAGCACCTCCCGGGTCCTCGCCTCACCTGTGGACTGCAGCCCGATGACCACACACTGGGGGGGAGGGTGTGTGTGAGTAGGCTTGGCACCCCTGCCCCCACAACCACCCCTGCAGCTGGGAACCTGGGGCTGGCCTGTTACTCTGTCCTCCCTCCCCTGTGTTACTCAGGCTGCCAGACCCCAACAAGCCCACATCCCCTAGGATGTTAACCTGGCACCAATGGCTGGCCTCAGCTCCCAGACAACCCAGTTCTTCACACAAGCCTGTGCCTACTTCTTTCTGGGGACTCATCCCAGCCCAGATCACCTTGTCCTGCGCCAGCTCCTCCTGGGCCAGCTCCACCAGCCGGTGCACCTTGGCAGCCACACACAGGTACTTAAAGAAGCGCTGATGGGCTGACCAGAACTGGCCCCACAGGGACTTGCGCGACTCCAGGCCAATCCAGTCGGCTGCCTGCTGGAACACGCCCAGGGCCTCGGCCCACTGCAATGACATGCAAAGCTCAGCTTGCTACTGCCGGCCCCCGCCCCACAGAAATGTAGGGCCAGAGGATGGGGGCTGTAAGTGGGGCTATACAGAGGCCCTGGCGATAGCTGGATGGTCAGAAATGCTAAAAATCCAAAATGTATAACGTTCGGAAAGCCACGGTGAAAATGGCACTCATTAATCAGAGGGTAAATGGACAAAACCTCCAGAGTGGTGGGGATATCTGTCCTGCCCATCTCCTGTTACTGGCCCCCAGGGGACAGCAGGCCATGTCTGGGGCATCTGTAGTTGTCATCACAGAGGGAGTTCTTGGTATTGACTTGGTGGGGCCAGAGAGCCTGTTCCACACCCTGTAACACCTAGAATGGCCCCACAGAGAGAGCCTGAAATGGCCACCAGCTCTGGATCATGCTTGGGGGCAACATGGGGAGAGGAGTCCGACAGAACCCCCAGATAGAATGGGACTGAGATGCTGGGCTTCCGCCAAGGATGAGGTGGGTGGGCCAGCAGCTTCCGCCTGTCTACAGTCTGACTGAGTGGCGCCCTCAAGGGGAGATGCTGAAGGTGATGGGGCAGAACTCCAAGGGGACACGGAGGCTCTCTGTTAGGTCAGAGACTCACCAGCAGGGCTGCCCGGTTATAGATACGCTCGAAGGCTGGGGTCAGCGGGATCTCCTCGATGCGGAAGGTGACACCAGAGAAGCTGAGTTGGCGAGCGATGTACATGCCACTGACCTTCATGTCCATGGCCACAATCTCCATGGCGCCCACACCCCTGTGGGCAAGCACAGGCTGCCTGGGTACCAGCTAGGGACCATATGCTGGGTCCCAAGAGATGGAGCCAGAGAGGTAGGGGCTGTCACTGTGGAGAGTGAGGAAGGACTAGGTGCACAGGGTGCATTGTGTGAGGCAGAGAGCATATGCTTGGCCCTGTGGGTGTGCCTTGGAAAGTGGTCTGCCTTGGCAGGGGGCAGGGGAGGGCCCTTCCCCTGAGATGACTGGAAGTATTAGGCAGAGAAAGCATGCAATTTTCATTCCAAGAAGCCCCTGGTTGCCACAGGAGACTGGGTGGGAGGGGTGCACCTTCACATATGAGAAGCAGGGCCCTCTGTGGCCCCACCTCCATCACATGGGTATGAAGAGCGCACCTCTTCTCGATGGCGTGCAGAAATTCCTCGAAGGTCCGGAAGGGCGTGCCCTCACCCCAGATGCCCAGGCGGCTCATGTAGATCATGTTCCGGGGCTCAGAGGCACCTGGGGAGGGGAGCCACTGTCAGCTCCTCTGACCTGGCTAGGTTGGCAGCCTTGGATGGGGCCCCAGAAATAGCATGAGGGCCAGCAATAGGGGCCTGAGGCTCTTGGAAAAGTGCCCATAGCCAGTGGGCAGAGGGGAGGTCCCTGACAGGGGCTGGNGGGAGGGGAGCCACTGTCAGCTCCTCTGACCTGGCTAGGTTGGCAGCCTTGGATGGGGCCCCAGAAATAGCATGAGGGCCAGCAATAGGGGCCTGAGGCTCTTGGAAAAGTGCCCATAGCCAGTGGGCAGAGGGGAGGTCCCTGACAGGGGCTGGTATCTCTGCAGAGAGGCTGCAAGGTGGCTGGCAGGAGCCGGGCTGCAGATCGGATGCCCCTACAGCTACGCTGGGGCAGGTATCACCCATCGATGAGTGGGCCCTCACCTGTGGCGCTGGCATAGACCACCCTGGCCAGGGGCAGTTTGTTCTGCAGGTCTAGCACGGCCTTGCCCATCTTGGTGGAGCTTGCGTTCTTGGCTTTGTGGCACTCGTCGAACACAATCTGGGTTGGGTGTGGGTTAAGGACTATTCTGGAAGGCAGGCTGCCCCACAGACCCATCACACTGCCTCCCCTCCCAGCTGGGGGAAATCCAGAAGGTGCCTGGAGTCTCTGGCCACAGGGCAGGGTCCTTGGGGTAAGAGGCCACCAGGGCCACTGGAAAACAGCCTCTCGACCCCAGTGATGTTCACAGAAGTTGGAAAACACAGAAAGTTCTTCATGTTTTCAGGGGAGCAAGTTACAGACAAGTCTGTCACAAACCTATCTGAAAGACAAGGCGTGAGTGCCATGTGTGTGCGCACGTGTCCACACAAATGTACAGAGTCGAAGAACTTGTGGGAACATGGGTGAGAAGGTTAGCCTGATGCTGACAGGCTACCTCCCAGTGTGAGGTTAACCTTGTTATTTTTCATGCTGAGCTGATGTATCAGTAGACCTGCTGCTGTGTCTTGCTTGAGGGCCTCTGTACAGACTTTGCCCTGTGAGCAGAGGACCCCAGGTCTCCTCTCATCAAGAGGCAAAGGGAGCCTCCGGAGAACGCAGCTGCCCCACTTCTGGGAACAAGGGTGGATCCTGGGAGGATAGAGCTTGAGGATCCTCTGTGGGCCCCTGCAGAAATCCCCAGGAGAAGTTGTGGCCCTTGAATGCCTAGCTGTGGGGAGGCTAAGGTGCGTCCTCTGGAAGATTGTTACTGGTAAAAGGAGTGTGTGAAACAAGAAGAGGTGGACAGGACACAAACATCAGACTCTAGCTTATACTCCTACATTTCATTTTCCTACAGTTTGGTGTGAGCAAAAAGGATGTGATCTCAGGCTTAAGAGCAAAGGAGGGAGGAGGCCTGGGACCCACATCAGCTGGCCAAGCTAGGGCAGGGGGAGCCTCTGGCCAGGCTCCCTTTTGGATTGCCTGGCCTGGTTGGCCCACTCAGCTCCACTACTAGGGGGCTGGATGAGGACAGGGCAAGAAGTGCTCTCCAGACCTTGAGTCTCACGGCCTGGAGTGTCTCAGCCACCACCACCCTGACCCTGTGGACATGGGTCTGGCCCATTGGAGCCAGGAGGCCTAGGCAGACAGCCAGGGATGGGTAGCAACGGCCACTAAGGGCGGGCATGCGACACCAGACCCTCCCTGCAGGGAATTCCTCCCGCACTTCTACCCCTCCAGAGCCTACCAGGATGGGACTTGCCAGGGTCTCCCAGCCCCTTGCCCTAGACCCCGCCCCTCTAGCCCCGCCTCTGCACTCGGCTCCGCCCCCATCCCAGCGAGGATACCACGCCGTCGAAGGCTTCCCCGCACCACTCCAGGATCTGCCGGATGCGCGTGCGGTGCTGCCCACCTGCCTGGCTCTCACCAATCAGGGCGGAGTAGGTGGCGAAGAGAACGCCCTCTGAGGTAGTGTTGTCGCCGTACTTGATCTGGGGAAGAGAGCGGACAACTGTGCGTGAGGTGGCTTGGCCAAAGCTGGGCTCCGAGACTCCGACCCGCACCAGGTTTGGGGCTGTGGCCCACCCACCTTGCTCAGTGCGTGCACCGCGATGCCGGGGGCGGCGATGTCCCGGAGGTCGCGCTCCGCGTCGTACTTGAGATCATTGGAGACGCTGAACCTGGGGTTGCGGGCCAGTAGGCTTCAGCAGCCCCCTCCCAGGCTGCGGGCCCGCCCCGCACCCAGGGGAGGCAGCTCACCACAAGGCCTTCTTCCTGCCCCGCAGATAGTTCTCCAAGATGACGCCGGCCACCGTGCGGCCCTTACCCACACCCGCGCCATCACCGATGAGGAAGCCTGCGCGCTGCCCGCTGGGGAGCAGGACCTCATGTTGCTGCGGAGGTGGAGGAAGGGGGGTTCAGCATGTGACAGGGTCAGGGTGGGCACTGAGACTATCCCCACGCAGGCCGCAGACCCAGTGGGAGACCCCGGGATCACCTGACAGGCGTAAGTGATGGCCTCCAGCTGCAGGGCAGATAGGGCCCCGCTGTCTGAGGAGGGTAGGGCGAGGGTGTAGGTGATGTCTGGCGGCGGGACGCTGGACAGCGTGCTGGTCTCCACCACACGGTCTGGGTGCTGCCTCCCAATCTTGGCTGTAGGGATGTGCCGAGGGGGCAAGTCAGGGGCGTGGCCAGGACGTGACCAGGGCACTAGGGAGGTCCGCCTGGGGCCAGGATGGGCATGTCACGCCCCACGAAGTGGAGGGGAGGGCCCATCAGCATAGTGCCAGCAGGTGGCAGATTCCTAAAACCCTCCCAGGTGCAGAGGAAGGTGGCCTGCCTCTCCATTGCAACATCGGCCTGTGGCTGGTTTTGTGCCAGGTGAGGATCACAACCCTGATTACAGAAGAGTCCCTCAGGAGCCCACCCACAGCACCCACACCTGCTCTGGCAGTTTAAGGTTTCCTGGGACCTTCAGAGACCCCTGAAATGGACGCCCCAGGCCAGAGGCCCCAGGCCCCAGGCGCTGTGCAGCTGGGGGTCTCCATAGCAGGACACTCACACTTGGATGGCACGTAGTCAGCATACGTCTCCGCATGGCCCAGCTCCTCCGCCTCATCCTCCTCAGCCTCGTCGTCCTCCTCAGGCTGACTCTGAGCCTGAGGAGAGGTGCTGTCACACTGGGGGCTGTCTTGTCCCCTGCGGCCCGCCAGCCTCCCCATCAGGGGCAGGGGTCTGGACCACTAGCCAGCCCAGTGACTCAGGTGATAGGAAGGTGTTACCCTCCCTCCCTGCCCCCACAGCATGGTGCCTCCCTGGGACCCCAGTTTCCCTGTCTGTAAAACAGACCATGCTCCCAAGCTGGCCCAGACTCTGCACACAGCAAGTGCCTGAGTGGCCCTCCCTAGTGCCTAGGAGGGGTGGGCAGGGCTAGGGAAGGTACCTGGCTCACCTGGTAGCTGATGAGAAGTGGGGTGCTGGGGAGGGAGGACACAGGGTCCTCAAGGCCTGTAAATGGCCCACTGGGCGGGAACAGCTGGAGGGGAGAGGCAGGGAGAGGGGGCATGAGCCTGTAGGCCAGAGGTGGGGCTGAAGTGCCTGGATAGGCCCTCAAGCCTCCAGGAGGGCTTGGGTGATTGTCCTCAAGCCCCTCAGCTGGCTACAAGCCTCCCTCCTGCTGCCTGCCTGCTTAGATCTGCTGCATAAATAAGTACTAGGGGCACACAAAGCACTAGATAAGTAAGAACTAGGAACGCAACAGGCAGCATGGTAAGTAGACAACACTGATGTACATTGTATATGAAAGTTAACAGTAAATGCAAGGAGTTCTGGGCACAAGGGGAAAAAAAAGGTTTTCTACTTTTTTTTTTTTCCTTTTTGGGCTATGCTGTGTGGCCTGTGGGCTCTTAGTTCCCCAACCAGGTATTGAACCCAGGCTCCCAACAGTGACAGCGCTGAGTTCTAACCACTGGACCATCAGGGAAGTCCCTCTATCTCTTTATTATTGTATTGATACGAGACAGTGGATGTCCACTGACTTACTGTGCTCCTTTTTCATGACATAGGCAAGTCAATCATTGTGCTGTGTGTGCATCTGCTTAAACTTAGTGCCATGTGTCAATTACATCTCAATAAAACTGGAAGGAAAGTAAAAAACTTGTGTTTTTTTAATAAAGTGTAGTTTTCTTTTCTTTTTTTTTTTGTGTGTGTGGGGGTGTGCTGTGCAGCATGCGGGATCTTAGTTCCCTATCTAGGGATCAAACCTGTGCCTCCCTATGGTAGAAGCACAGTCTTAGCCCCTGGACCACCAGGGAAGTTAAAAAAACAACAACACAAGTTTTCTTGAAATGAAAATAAAATAGAAATGAGGTACAAGGAGATCAGAAACCTACTCTCAATTCCCTCTCCCCCCTTTTTTTTTTTTTTTTTTTGAATTAACAAAAACAAACAAACAGCCTTGGGCTCAAGTTCCTGGAAGGCTGAGTCAGGTTCCTGCAGCCCTGCTGGCCGCAGCAGGAGTACGTGTGGGGTTTCAGCTGCCCGCTTGGGCCTGGCAGAACCTAGGAGCCGGTGGGAGGGCCCTGGTAAGGGGAGGGCAAGGTTTCTGCCCCACTGGGCCCCTGCAGCCAGAGGTGGGGTTGGGGCTGGGTTGTGTACTGCACCTGCTCTGGGCATGTCACATCCCCCTGACCCTTCTTGAGGGTCCAGGAGTTTCATGGGCACTGAGCCTGTCAGGGCAGCTGGGCAGATATCCACCAACATCCACTAGTGTGTGTGGCACTCCCCAGAGTCCCCCTTCCCCCTGGGAGCCCCTGCATCTTCAGGCCCACATGGGAGACACAAGCAACCTTGAGTAGCAGCATTGTCTGGGTCTGAGCGGCCTTGGCATGACTGCTAGCTTGGAGGTTGGGCGCACTGACCTTGTCATGGGCAGAGGGGCCGGTGCTCACGTCCCAGATAGTAGGCACCTGGCTGAGGCTGTCAGCGGGCGGGAAGTCGGGCGTGTCGGCTATGTCTGAGAGGGAGTCCACGGACGAGGAGAAGATGGAAGCGTTGGAGAGGTCATCGAGGTATGAGGAATCCTGGAAGACAGGCTAGGTATGGGCAGCTGTGAGGCCACACAGGCAGAGCCACAGGTCCAGCCATGCCGTGGATGATGCTTGGCCACAGAAAGGGATAAAGCCCTGACACTCGCTACCACGCGGATGGGCCCTGAGAACATGATGCTCAGAGAAGCAGACAGAGAAGGACACAGAGCATGTGATTCCACTGATGGGAAATGTCCAGAACAGGCAGACCCACAAAGTTGAGTGGATTCCTGGTGGTCAGAGGCTGGGGAGAGGGGAGTGACTGCTCTTGGGGATGCGGTGTCTTCGGGGGGTGATGGAATGTTCTGGAACTAAACAGAAATGACACTTGCATGACTCTGTCAATGCACTGCAAACACTGAACTGCACATTTCAAATGGGTCAACTGTATGGTATGTGAATTATAGAAATAAAGCTGTTTTTTCTTTTTTTTTAAAAAAAAGGGGGAAAAGTAAGGGGAAATGAGAGAAAGCAGACCCCACAAGTATACACTGTAGTCTACTTAGGGCACACCCATCCTTGTGAAGGGGTGATACCAAGATGCAGGGCCCCCCCAGTGCCTGGAGCTGGGGAAGGTGAAGGCCCCAACCACCTCCCTTAGCCCCTCCGTGCCCAAATGTGGGGTACGCTCAGCTGATCACTCCAGAGAAGGAGCCCCCCAGCCTGCCTGACATGAGGCAGGGGTTATGGACAGACTGTGGTCCCAGAGGGCATGTCAGTGGGAACATTTCCTGAGCAGGGAGGGGTCGAGGAGGAGGTGGGGCCAAAGCAGAGGAGAAGGGAAAAAGCCCTTTGGGAGTACCCAGTCCAGCGCACCTTCCACAGGTCACTCCCCACTTGGGTGGTCGGAGGGCCACAGCCAAGTGGGCTGAGGCGGGCTGCCAGGAAGGCTGCATGTGTCCTACTAACCTGTGGCAGGGGGTGAGGGAGGCAAGGAAGGTGGGCGGGACAGACCAGCTGAGTCTCTGACTAGACTCAAGATCAGTGGACTGTGGGGAGGAAGGGATGCCAGGGGGTGGGGGGGTGGGGCCCACCCGATGTGCCCAGCTGGGGCCTGGAGGCCGCAGCTGAGCTAGCTCCTGGCTGGGTGGGGGCAGTAGAGGGGGACATCTCCTCAGCCNGGGGGGGGGGGGGGGGGGGGGGGGGTGGGGGGGGGGGGGGGGTGGGGGGGTGGGGCCCACCCGATGTGCCCAGCTGGGGCCTGGAGGCCGCAGCTGAGCTAGCTCCTGGCTGGGTGGGGGCAGTAGAGGGGGACATCTCCTCAGCCCCAGGTCACTAAGACTAGGCATCCTGGCTCAGGCAGTGCCAAGCCCTGCCCCACCCCCCTGCAGAGTGTTTCTGGGGCTCCCCTCCCACTGATCTACATGGGAACCACCTGCCCCCGCCCTGGGGTGAGGGGACCTCCAGGTGACACTGACCAGCTTCCCCAGACCCCCATGCTCCCATGCTAGCAGGCAGGGGAACCCAAACAGGCAGGTGGGACCCACAGTGCCCAGAAGACAGGGGGAATGGCAGGAAGGGGCATGGCAGGGGCAGGGCCAGGTCAGCCAGTCTGAGGTGGGGGGCCCTGGGAAGATGGCTTCCCACAGCCCGGTTGCCCTGGTTTGTAAGAACTTTCTGCCCACTAGGCTCCTACTGGCCTCTGCCCCCTGCCATGTACAGCCTAGTCTCATGGTGTTGGGAGAACAGAACCTAGCCTCCCCCACCGGCTGCAGTGGTAGGACCCCATGACTTGGTCAAATCCAGGCGAGGCAGTGAATAAAATCTCTGAGGTTGGGACAGAGCAGGAAGGGAAGCAGGAGGGGAATGCCAACCCCAGGAGCGGGAAGAGGTGCTCTATGATCCACTTGAGGCTCCTGGCCCCCTCACACAAGAGTTGGGTGACTCAACAGGGCAGAGCACCCATCTCAGGGGACACTGAGGCAGCGAGGGCTGGGGGGGTCTAGCCTCTCTGCTCCCTGGCCCATCCCTGGTCAGCTGGGGTCAGAGGTGGCCCATCCTGAGTCTGGTGGATAGTGAGGAGGTCCCCAGACACTGAGGCTGGCTGGGGTGGGTCTGGGTACAAGCAAGGACAGCTGTCATTGCTGAAATCCCCTGGCACCACATATGCGTGGTCCTCCCAATGCATGGCACTGAGCTTGGGCAGAGTGATGATGGCCCGGGCCGTCAGCCAGCAGACCTGGAGCCCTGAGGGGTTGCCCTGCTCCCTGAAGGTAGAACAGTTGCTGAGCAGTGGGCAAGAAGTGGGGCAGGGCTGGGAGGCCAGCCCTGACCATGGCAGAGTCCCTGGGCTGAAGGGGACTATACCCTTTGAAAGGGCTGCACGGAGACCCTTCCCAGGACAGTGTGCAGGGGAAGGACACCCCCTCCACCATGAAGGAGCCAGGAGGTCAGGTCAAGGTTGGCAGCAGGGACCCCTGGTGTGACAGATGAGAAAGGCACGTCCCCTCCTGGGTCCCTCCCCTAGGAATCCATGGTCCCAGGGTGACCACAAGAAAACACCAGACAGGCCCAGACAGGGGATATCCTGCAGGACAATCGGCCCAAGCTCTCCACCTACAACTGCCCAGGCCCCCACCCCCAAGAGGAGACAATGGCAAGACCAAGGGGGCCTGGTGACATGGGGTCCTGGGGCAGAGAGGACAAGGGGATGTGCAGACCTTGGCTGAGGATGACATATCAGCACCAGCCCATCAGCTGGGACGCAGGCAGTGCTTAGCTGAGGTGTGACCCATGGGGGACCCTGAACTGATCCAAAGCTTTGCTATAAACCTAACCCTGTTGTGAAAAGTACAATTTATTAAGGAAGTGGGTAGATGCCCAGAGGGGCAACCAGCATCATCTGGGGGCCCCTGGATCCTGAGGGGCAAAGGGAGGTGGGGTCTCACTGGGGTCACCAGGGTTGGGGGTGGGGCTCCCAGAGCCCTTCCTGCCCTGCGCAGGGTGGGTGTTTGGATGCGAGTGAGAGGGCGCCTGCCCATGTCAGGACCTGACCCTCAGCAGCCGCAGCAGACCTGCAAGACGACTGAACCCAGATTCACCCTCTCTCGGTCCCAAGGCCCAGTCAGGCCAGGGCGGCAGCTCCCCGGCCCTCACCAGAGCCAATGCAGCAGCCTGTGTCCACCCCACCCCCCCGTCGCCTCCTGACCTGGGTCCCTACCCTGCTCCTTCCACTGCAGCCCCCAAGTGGGCAGCTAGCTGGTTACCCTGACAGTTCTCTCAGCATCCCAGAGACCCTGGACCAGTGAGGAGCTGGGAGGACCTGGAGGAGCTGCCCACGCAGCAATGCCCCCATCTCACATCCACCACCAGTACTCAGCAGGACAGAATAGGACAGCCCCAAGGCTAGACCTGGCTCTGGGTCTGCTCAGCAACCCCTCCCAGCTGGGGAAGTGACACCAAGAAATGCCCTTCAGACACAGATCCAGGGCCCCGAGGGCAGACCAGGAAACAGGGATGGGAGGACGGGGTCAGGGGGATGGAGAAGAGAGGGATAAAGGGAAGCGGGATGGAGGGATGGGAAGACAGAAGGACAGGAAAGGACCATTCCTACCTGTCCCATCAGAGCCCGTCTCAAGCCGTACCCCACCCCGGCCCATGGAGCCAGTGCTGCCGTGCCCGGAATGCCCCCGAGACTCCAGGTGGGACGGCTCTGGCCCCCTGTTTCCCCCTTGCCTACCCTCCCTGGCTGTCCCCACAGCCCACGTGGCTCTGCTCGGAAAACTCCAGCGGAATCACCCTGGCTGCCAAAAAAGCCGGACGGAGCCCGCCTCCCCACCCCCACCCTGGTTGTTCCCACGGGCCGGCCCGCC